>BSBK01005217.1:305000-825669 GCA_027943335.1 Chamaecyparis obtusa
ATATTAATAATATGTTTGCATTTATTTAATATTGTAGTTGTATTATTGGTGAGTATGGTTGAGTTCCATAATGTCACCTCCCTTTTGGTTTTATATATAATGAATTCTTTGGCTCATATAATGAATTCTTTGGCTCTCATTTCTTCAAGGAAATTTGGGGTTTTTTCATATATATTTTTTTTTGTGATTAGGAAATCACTAATTGTTGATTCAGTTGCCTTCATTTGGTATCAGAGCCAATTTGAATAATTTTTCTTTCATTGCATGTGATCTAGAGAGATCAAAGAGAAAGTTAAAGATTGGAGAATATTCTGAAGAGCTTGGACATCAAGAGTAATCTAATGTTGAAGAAGAAGGGCACATAGAAAAGAGTGGAAGAATAAAGATATTATTTTGTGAAGATCAAAAAGAGAATAATTTTTTAAATTGAAAAATTTCCTTCTTTTTTGTTATTTACTTCATGCTTATGGTTTTCTCTCTTCCATTAGAGTTGCAAATTTTTTCTTACAAATTGTAGAAAAAAGGCCTTAATTTGTTGTGCACAGTGTGAAAAAGAGGCATTTGGTTGTATGTGTGAAAGCTCAAAGATGATGCTAGTTTTTTACTCTTAAAGTATTTGAATGTTAAGAGTTACTTTAAGAGCATGTGAGTCACATATAAATTAAAAGTTTGATTAGAATTGAGTTCTATTTGTTGGAAGTCTTATTGGGAAAGAAAGATATTGAGAGGGGGGTTGAATCAGGATCTATAAAACTTTTACTCTTTTGAAACAAATTCAACATGTATATCATGAATGACATAAACATTAACTTCAATGCTATAATATTTCTAACTGATAATCACATCCATGAAAATAAAATACATTACACAAATATTTGGTAACCCAGAAACCCTTGAAAGGTAAAAGTGGGGTGGGGTGACACCCACAAATATTCACTACTATAGAAATAAAGTGTGCATGTTAGGGATACAAAGTTTTGATCACTTCTAGTGATCTACCCTATGAGGGGTCTTCCCTACTAAGAGCTTATAGAATTATACAATCTACCTTGATTAAAGGATTTAAACTTATAACAAAGTAAGCACTCTATTAGGATATTTACAAAGGTCTATTAGGACCACTATGTTAAGAGATTTTCCTAGATTCACTTGCTAGAATGTATCAGTACCTGATCCTTTAGTTTACACTCCAAATGCTGATAACGGATCTCCTCTTTCCAATTCTTATCTGATCTCAAAATCTAATATAACTATGTTCTTTCCTTCACTTCTCTGATCGGTCACTCTGCTCGATCTTAGCTTTTGACATCCAAAACACTGCTTCTTCCTCATACATGTGAGATCCTCACTATTAGGGTTTTGATGTCACCTTAAATAGATAATTGATGAACCTTCTAGATCAAGATCAACAATCTAGATTCATCACTTTTGTCGCTTAAGCATTCCCTTTTTCTAATTGGTTACATCACTTGCATAGGGATTAATGATCACAATCATAATGTGTAATTAACTCCTTAAATATCTCAACGCTCATTAAATTATTCATAGAAGTTAGCCAAAAAAGTTTACCTAAGTGTTTGTGCCATTCCAAACACATATACCAAAACTGGCTTACTCGACATATGAACTCTCTAGTGCTCAGTCAAAACTGTCATCCATATACTATCACTTAGCACTAACTGTTCTATCCAACTTGGCATTCATACTGCTCGGTAACTACAGGGGTACTCGGCAACCACTGACTTGCTTGACGGTAACTACTGCTTGGTCCATACATGTTATTTATACAAGTCAGATACCTTGCTTGGCCTTAATAGGATGGCTCGGTCGCAGTGATGATCGACCAACTCTACCTTGACAATGACTAAGTATTTGACACTAATAGACAACATGACTTGGAGATCAACACTTTTATTTAAAATCTTTTCACTTTTCAAATATTTATATATTTAAATTTGTGAAATTTGACTTTGACAATAAAAGAATATTATAACATCAATTCTTAAAGAGGCATAGATTTGTAAAGTTTTAAAACAAACATTTTATAATTAAGTGCAGTATCAGTTGTAACTGACACTTATTTTTTAAAAATTAAAGAGGAATATTTTTGTGTGCGAGTCCCAGTAAAAGGGACAAAGAGCCTATTCATTTGCAAATCTCTCCAAGAGTTTGTGTTGAGCATTTGAGTCATTATGCATATTTTTAAGGAAAATATGGTAGGAAATATAATATCTAATGTGTTGATTCTTGTATTTGATGGAGAAAATTTTACATATTGGTGTACTAGAATGAAAACTCTACTCAAATCAAAGGATTTGTGGGATATTGATTAAAAGGATATGTTGAGATAGTAGATGTAGATGCATTAAATGACCAACAAAAAAGGGAATACAAAGCAAATATGAATAAAGATATAAACAAAGCTTTATTCTTGATTCAAGGTGTAATCACTCAAGCTATATTTCCTAGAAAAAGTGTTGTTGTTCATTCCAAGAAAGCACGGAAAATATCAAGTAATGCATATTAAGGTGCACAAATTACTAAATTACAAACAACGAGGAAAAGCTTTGAAAATGTAAAAATGATAATTAGTGGATATGTCAATGAATTTCTAACAAAGGTGGAAGCTATAGCGAGTCATATGAAAGTAATAGAGGAAGATATAGATGAAAAGTATGTCATTGAAAATATTTTGAGAATTTTTATTCCAAAATTTTAAGGTGTGGTCTCTACAATTGAAATATCGAAGGATCTCTCAAGCATGAAAATTTTGATGAATTAAGTGGAATTTTGTTAACAGTTGAAGAAAGAATGAAAAGAAATGAAGAAAGCTTAGAGAAAGCATTTTACTCTAAATAAAATATAAGAAGAAAAAGAAACACATTATTCAGGAATCATAGTAAAAGTGATGATAACAATAAGAATGAATACAAAGGTGAATCTAGAAATTCTAAAGGAAGAGGAAATTATTCCATTGGAAGAAGTAGCAACTTCAAAGGAGTGAGAAGAGGAAGAGGTAGAAGTAATGGTGGATACAATGGTAAAATAAATGTACAATGATTTCATTCCAATAATTTTGGACATTATACTTCATAATTTTGGAGTAAACAAGGTGAAACAAAAAAGAGAAGTGCTCAGAGCACTATTGAAGATAAGAAAAAATTGCTCATTTCTTGCTTCAATACAAATGCCAATGAAAATAATGTGTGGTATATAGACTATGAATGTTCTTCACATATGACATCTAATGAGCATCTATTTTTCAATTTTGAACAAAAGCATCAAAGTACTATAGTACTAGGAGATAATAATTCTCATGGAAGCAAAGGTAAGGGTACTATTGTAGTTACAATGTAATATGGTAAATTGAAGCATATCAATAAGACACTACTGGTTCCAACACTCAAAAAGAATTTGTTGTCTATTGGACAAATGTTAGATAAAAATTATCAAGTGATTTTGATAATAATGAGTGCATAATAAGACATAAATAAAAAAGGAATGCAATTATTGCAAGAGAAAAAATGACAAGTGATAGGATGTTTCCTATTCATTTCACTCATGGGAAGAAAGTACTAAGGTCTAGTGAAATGAATAAAAGTAAAATTTGGCACAAAATATATGGTCACCTTAGTTGTAATGGATTTATTTCACTCAAAATATTAAAAATGGTTGAAGCTCTACCTTTAATTGAAGACACAAAAGAAGTGTGAAAAGTGTATTGTTGGAAAATAACATAGGATACAATTTTGTTTGGAAAATCTAGAAGAGTTAAATAATATCTTGAAATAATCCATATAGATTTGTGTGGTCCTATGGAAACACCTTACTCGAATAAATCCAAGTGTTTTCTAACCTTCATTGATGATTACTCAAGAAAAACTTGGGTGTGATGTTTGGTTACAAAATAAGAAGTATTTGAAAAAATTGTAGAGTTCAAGAATATGGTTGAAAAACAAAGTGGTAAGTATATCAAAGTGAAAGGTTAGACAATGGCGGTGAGTAAAAGTAAAATCAATTTATTGATTTTTTCAAAAATTATTGAATTAAGAGAGATCGCCACTTCGTACACTCCACAACAACATGGAGTTTCTAAAAGGAAGAATAGGATAATTTTTAAAATGATGAGAAGTATGTTGAAAGAGAAAAAATTGGATAAAATTTATTGGGCAGAAGTAGTATGCACAATAGTGTATCTTCTAAATAGAAGTCCTAAAAAAGAAATTAAAGGAATGACTCTTGAACAAGCATGGCCTTGGGTAAATCCAAGTATTGATCATTTCAAAGTATTTGGATGTGTTTCTTATACACACATATTGAAAGAAAAAAGGTATAAGTTAGATGACAAAGGTCTTAAAATGAATTTTTATTGGTTATAGAACTAAAAATAAAGCATACAAGTTGTATGATCCAATAGTGAAAAATCGTGTGATAAGTAGAGATGTGGTATTCAATCAACTAGAAGAATATACCAAAGAAAATGAAACAAAAGGAAAAGAGATAGTAATTGGTGAGATTAAAGAGGAGAAAGAAGAAGATGAACCTGAATCATCTAGTGTAGGATCAAGAAAATATCAAAAACATCAAAGGACATAAAAGAATCATCCATCAACTCTTATGTTGGATTCAAATTTTAAAAAAATCACAAGGTCACAAGAAAAAGTGAATTTTTCATTGATGACTCAAATCATGCAAAATAATGATCCAATCACATTTGAAAAATCTCAAGAAAAAGAAGAGTGGATTGAAGCAATGAATAGTGAAATAGACACAATTGAAAGGAATGAAACATGGGATTTGGTTCAATTACCTCCTGGAAAGGAAATTATTGGTACAAGATGGGTGTAAAAAACTAAGTATAAATTTTATAGAATGATTGATAAGCATAAGGCTATATTGGTAGCCAAAGGGTACACTCAACAAGAAGGTATTGATTATATTGAGACATTTGCACATGTAGCACGAATGGATACTATCAAATTAGTTTTGGAATTGGAAGCTCAATAGATTTTGATAGTATATCAAATTGTTAGTCATGATATTATATTACTGAGAGGGGGGTGAAATGGTAATCAACCAATTATTCAACTTTTTAACCTCTTAAACTTTGACACAACATTCACAAGATTAACTTAATACCAACAAATGAAAATGATAACCATAAGCACATCCACATAAAAATAAACATTTGACACAAATATTTATCTCATGGAAACCCAATTTGGGAGAAAACCATGGTGGGAATTAGCACTCACTAAATGATGTACTCTTCTTAAGTATGCCCCATGAGGATCTTAACCCTGGTAGGAGTTTACAATAGCAATGTTAGGTTCTACCTGGTTAATGGATTTACCTCTAGCCCTGTTAGGATCTTTACCCTGTCAAGAATAGCCTTATTAGAGAACTTAAGACATAAGATAATGTGCCACCCTGTTAAAGGATATACAATAAGGACCTGCTAGGATCCACCTGGTTAAAGGATTTTGACTGTTGCAACTATTAGGGAACAACATAAAGAATGATCTATAGATTAGAACTACATCTACTTGATCAGATCTACTAAAGCACACAATCTCTTCACAATATACTTAACTCCTTCTTGGATTGATCACAACTTCCTCTTTACAACCACACTTGCCCAACCCATGATCAACACACTTAACTACCAACTTCATCCATTATATACTAAACTATTAAGTCTACCGCCTTAATCAAGCCCTAAATCTAAAATAGATTTGAATTTCAAATATCCCGCTTAGATCCAACATGCCACAAAAAACAATTCAATGTAATAAACAATTCTTCAAGACTGCATCAGCCTATACAATTAATTACATAGAATTTTGTGTCAAGGGGTAAAAGACATTTTGACCAAACAAATGCTTCCTCTAGAATCTTCTCCATAGGCTAGCATCAAACAATGTGATGCCAGATCATCACCTCCAACCATGAAGATATGACACTAGATCATGACTGACTCAACCAATTCTACCGTAGCCTCAACACAGATCATTGATCAAAGATTTATCAACTATCCCTCAAGAACACAAACACTTTAACCTATTAATAATTATGCCTCTTCTCACCGATCACCTATCCTACACACCAGTCACTCAAATTAGTTGCATTCACAACCATAGATTCTACATACTATCAACAACCTTCTCCTAGGACTGCACCACATAACTCATCATAGATTTAAAAAACCAATCAAATAACCTATCACCTTTCAAAAACTATTCTAGAAGTTGCACTGATTGTAATCACCTAAAATTGGTCTAGTAGAACTTGAGCCCCCTTTTCAATCAAATTGCCTCAAATAAAATCCTAAATGTCAAAGGCATATTTACTAGACAAAATTGTGTAGAGTAACCCTTAAAATCCTCTTTGCATAATTAACTCAAAAATCAAAAACCTTATATCAAGCTTATACTATGGTCTAATTTCTAGAGCTTGCATATTTATTTAATTATTATAATATTTCTTTTAATATAGAGTTTCTACACTTTTATTACATGAGCACATTCACATGTGTGCATATACTTAATCTTGTGTATCATCATAAAATTGAAGCACTTCCATTTAGGATTGGTTTGGCCCTTCGAGTAAGTGGTTTGGGGTCATGTCAAATGTCTTGAATGGGTCTTTGACTTGGATCTGGCTTTTTCCCCTATCCTGCCCTATTTTCTACTTATTTCCTACCTAATCCTGGCAACTTGCTTTGATAATTTGAGTTTCTTGACCTCAGGGTCAAGGCTGACCTCGAACCTAACCCAGGGTCCAAATTTGAAAATTTGAAGGTTTTCGAATGTCAGGTTTCAGAAAGATTTATTTCCCACTTCCGGATCGGCTGTTTCGGGCTTCAAAATGGTAAAATCTTAAATGATATTTAATTTAGGTCCACTTCCAAGGGTATAGGCTTAATGGGAATTTATTTCTCCTATGTCGGCCTCTCTAGAAGTTTGTGCCCTAGACTAGTATATAAGGAAGCCTTCTCTCATTTCAATCCTAACTCAAGGAAGCAATCCGTCAAGCAAAATCATCTGTCAAGAAGAAATAAAGAAGGAGAAAGAAAGCATTCAAGAATTCATCTATCTTCAAACATTCAAGATCCAATTCATCAAGAAGATCCATTGGTATCCATTGAAGGATTCAATCTCTATGGAGCCTCTTGTTGAAGATTTCTCCATCCATATCCATTCAAGCTTCTTCCTATTCCAAGATCCATTCAAGGTTGGTGTTGAAGATCTAAAGAAAATTGATTTGAGACATCCTACATCTAATTCTACATTCATTTGGAGCATCCATACTTGTGGATTCAAGGATTCGAATCCTCCACAAGGGTTTCAACATAAGCAAGGTGAATTATTCCATTTACTTTTTTTATTACTGCAATTTTAATTATATTTCAAGGTTAATTCCAAAACTAGGGTTTGACCAAGGCAAACCCCTCATCCAAAAACAAAAAACATTTTTCTTGCAAGAACAAGTGTGGAACAATGAATTATAGAGAAGATTGAGACACCCTTTTCAACAAACTTTCAGGATCCGTGAACAAAATTTTCGTTGAAGCAGCATAGGTCAAGGTCGACATAAAGGGGTCAAGGTTGACCTTTATTTGGGTCAAGGTCGACCTGGTTCAGAAAAGTAAAAGATTTCTGGGTTTTCTCTATATCTATTTTGTTGTCCTAGATTTGCTTGCAGAATTTCCAGAAACTCAGTATAGCCATCATAAAACAACATTTTCCAGATCTTCTATACTTTGAGGTTAGTATTTGTCTTCAATTAAATTAAGATTTTAATACTCTCTTCCATAAAGGAATATAAATTTTTCCTCTTTCTTCATATTCTTCATCGATTGATTCATTTATGCATTGACCATTTTCTTGTGGTTAATCTATTTGGATCTTTCCTTTTGGATTTGGGGTTACAAGGAAGATCTTACCTTCCCCAATCCTATCTATTCATAGAGATCATTCATACCACACAACATTTTATATCTTATACATATTCATATTTATATCTTTACATTTTGGTGAACTCGCGATAGACAACTCTTTCTTTTGTGGTGTTAGATCTTGCATGTATTAGCATTCTTTTATGTGTTTGCATTTACATTTAAAAAATAAAACAAAAAAAATCATATAAAGAAAAAATACAAAAACACTTATTTGTTCATGCCTTGTGTTTTCCTAGTTTAGTTCATTTGCATATCATTGTTATATGAGATTTACTACCTCTAGTCCTACTTATAATATTCTAGTTAGAAGAAGTCATAGACTTATGGGTTTCTTTGATCCCGAGTCTTCCTCTCCTCTCCTTAGGATCTTGGATGATGATTTGATTACTCATGATTCCAATCCTACTATGGAGCATAACTCTTCTCACTCATCTCATGATGAGGATGATGCTTTAAGAGTTCCTCCTAAAAAAGTCCAAAAACTTTCAATTGAACTTGATAAAATGGGAAATTGGCTTATTCAAGAAAACCATAATCAAGATTTTATTCAATCTATAGATGCTCTTAAGAAAGTCCTTCCTAATAGTGATCAAGGTGTTAATGTCTTGTCTGATATCACTCATCTTGTGCATTTAAATGTCAAACCTTTAGCTCAAGAAGCTCAAGATCTAGGATTCACTCCCCCTATCACTAGTGTGGAACCTTCTTCCATTACTTTACATAGCATTCCTACTTATACTCCTCCTTTAGTTTCAAAAACCTAACAACTATGTCAAGATAAACAAACAAGAAAATGTAGTTGCTGATGAAGTTGTTGTTGCATCCAACAATGCCACTTCTACATCCACTACTTTTCATCCGAATCATATGTTTACTCCTCTTTGTGAATCTTTACATTCTATTATGAGTAAATTGTTGAGTGATAATATGATTACTTTACCTCCTATTCGACCTCTTTTACCTACTATGATGGAATCCAAATCCTTTGATCCCAAAGCCTTTTATCAATACCATTGTCAAAATGACCATGATATTGAAAGGTGTTATTATTTAAAACATAAGGTTCATGACTTAATTGATTCTAATTCTTTATTTGTTGATAATTTTGATGGTAGTAGGAACAAATCTATCTCTCCTCCTAATCAAAACCTCCAAATCTATACAAATCCTTTGCCTACACATGATACTAATACCCTTGTTCAGCCATCTTCTATGGATATTGTTTATGATTCAAAGATGGATGATCTCAATCATATTGTTAACCATGTGGAGTATGGTGTTTTGTCTCAACCTGTATCTCCACCCCAGCCTCAATCTCAACCTCAACTTCAAGTTCCACCTCAACCTAAGCCTAAACTGAAACTTCAACCTAAACCTTGAAAAAAACCTAAGAGCAAAGGACCTAGGGAACTCTTGATCACCTTTGATGATTCCGAGACTATTAAAGCTCTTGATGGTCCCCTCTACATTTATGCTAGGATTTCTAAGATACCTACACATGGTTTTCTTATTGATCCTACGTATTTGGTCAATTTCATTACTGAAGAAAATATTTTTATGAAGAACTTACAATGTGATTGTTATGATACGTCTGATTTGTGGATTCAAACTTGTAATAGTTTTATTTATCCATCATTTGGTTCTATTAACTCACCTTTCAAACTTTTTGGTAAAGTTGTGGACACTACCTTCGTTGTTGTTCCTACTTTTGATCAGTTTCAAGTGAAGTTTGGTTTGCCTTGGTTGAATGTCATCCATGTCATTGCTTTTCCTATTCATAAGTGTCTTAAATTCATCTATGATGAAGAAGTGAAGATAATTAATCATAATTTAATCAACCTTCTAGGCCCAGGGATTGTGCTACCCTTGACTTCTTTTGGCCTTCATTACCAAATTCATGTCCTTCTCAACCTGATAACCTTTTTCACTCATATCAAGCCTATAAACATTGCAAGATTGTTCAGTTAAGCATGCCTCAGATAGATCTTAACCTTGGTCTTTTGCCTACGCCTTTCATACCCCCTTTATCCATGGCTTCTAGTTCTGTTAATCAAACTTCTAGTATTTCTTTTCAGCCTACTAAGAATCCTACTAATCCTCCTATAGAAGTTGTGAAGGAACCGATGGTTATTCCTCCTAGTTCTCAACATATTTCAAACAAGACAAAACGTAATCGATCTACCAATGAACGTCGTAAGAAGCATCGGGCTCAACCTAAAGCCCGTGTCTATTCTTCAAAGTTCTTTACCTTCTTTTGACCAGCCTATTCCTGATGTGTTAGAAGAAGTTAATGTTAATAATGATGTTAAGATGAATGATTATGATGATTCTATTCGTATCTTAGATTCTATTTCAATTAATCTTGATGAAGAAGATACTCTTGATGATCCTAATAATGAATACAAGACTATTGACATTGATATTGATTTACCTAATATGCTTTCAACACAATTGATAATTACACCTAGTAGTGAACATCACAATTCTCAAGAGGATCCTTGTTTGGAACTGTCTATTATTCCTACTGTGTTTGATATAGTCCTTCTTACAATTTTTCCACCTTCCCTAAATGATATAGACCGAGATGGGGAGAGTAGGCGATGTGCTTGATTGGCTTGTTCTTCATGGTATCTTTTTGTTTGTTTTCCTGTTGTATTTTGTTTCTCCTGTAATAAAGGAATCAAGCTTGTTGTGTTATTCCTCTATATGTATCTCTATTCTTCTATATATTGTTTTCATGTTATGTTGTACCTATGCTATTGTTCGTAAAAAATTTCCTTGTGTAGTCTGCTTGGATTTGCGACTTGGTAGCACTAATTCTTTTTTGGTCTCCATATTGTGGTCCTAAAAGACTCTTCTTTGTAACTCTTGCATTTTCTTTACTCCATTGTGATTGTAGTTCTACTTTCTTTGGGGAATGATGTCAATTCATTTGCAATGTTCTTTGTATGTTTATGTGGTATTTCCCTTGATTTGTATTTTCTTGGGGGCATCTCGTAGTGGAAATGTAATAAGTGGAGTTGTTTATGTTTTTGTTCAAGCCATTGCTCCTGCTAAAGTGTTAGCAATGACTTTAACATGGTGGCATATGCTCTGCTCACTTTTTTCACACACGCACTTCCAAGATATTTTTCAAAACTTTTCTCCCTTTTATGGATTAGAGACTAATCCTTAAAGCATGGATTTTTATCTTATAGGATCTCTTGATCCCTCCTATTTCAATTTTCAAGGTTTTGATCCCTTAAAGTTGGAGGTGTCCTCAAGACTAGATCTCTCTTGTTTTGGCTTTGCTCTTTGGGAATAGAATATTCCTAAGGGTGAATCCTTGATGGGTTGACTAGTGCGTAGCCACATTCACTAAGCGGTTCAACTCCATCTTTCTAGTTGCATTGTTTCCTTGTGTGGTTCACAATGGGACATAAGTTCTCATTGGGCAAGGTAATCACACCCTCTTTTCTCTCTTTTTTCTAGAGATGTCTCTCTTATTGTAATCTTGGGGTTGACAAAGACTTGAGTCCCTGGGGGCTTGAGAATTGCTTTGTCCCTTTGATTTCAATGAGATTGTCTTTTTCTTTGAGATCTCCTTTACCAAGAGTTTGCATCGAGTCCATACTCTTGCTAAAGTGGGGGCTAAATGTATCATTATAAAATGGAAGCACTTTCATTTAGGACTGGTTTAGCCCTCCGAGTAAATTGTCTGGGGTCATCTCAAATGCCTTGAATGGGTCTTTGAATTGGATCTGAATTTTTCTCCTATCCTGCCCTATTTTTTTTTCTTATTTCCTACCTAATCCTGGCAACCTGCTCTAAGAATTTAAGGTTCTTGACCTCAGGGTCAAGGTCGACCTCGACCCTGATCCAGGGTCCAAATTTCAAAATCTGAAGGTTTCCAAATGTCAAGTTTCAAAAAGATTTATTTCCCGCTTCCAGGTCAGTTGTTTCGGGCTTCGAAATGATAAATGCTTAAATGATATTTAATTTAGGTCCACTACCAAGGGTGTAGGCTTAATGGGAATTTATTTCTCCTATGTCAACCTCTCTAGAAGTTTGTGCCCTAGACTAGTATATAAGGAATCCTTCTCCTCTCATTTCAATCCTAACTCAAGGAAGAAATCCATCAAGGGAAATCCCCCATCAAGAAGAAAGCAAGAAGGAGAATGAAAGCATTCAAGGATTCATATATCTTCAAGCATTCAAGATCCAATTCATTAAGGAGATCCATTGGTAGCTATTGAAGGATTCAATCTCTATGGAGCCCTCTTGTTGAAGATTTTCTCCATCCATAACCATTCAAGATTGGTGTTGAAGATCTAAAGATAATTGATTTGACACATCCTACATCTAATTCTATATTCATTTGGATCATCCATACTTTTGGATTCAAGGATTTGAATCCTCCACAAGGGTTTCAACATAAGAAAGGTGAATTATTCCATTTACTTTGTTTATTACTGCAATTTCAATTATATTTCAAGGTTAATTCCAAAACTAGGGTTTGTCCAAGGCAAATCCCTCATCGAAACAATAAAACCATTTTTGTTGTAGGAATAAGTGTGGAACAATGAATTACAGAGTAGATTCGGGCACCCTTTTTGGCAAACTTTTAGGATCCGCGAACAGAATTTCTGTCAAAGTAGCGCAGGTCAAGATCGACATAAAGGGATCAAGGTTGACCTTTATTTGGGTCAACGTCGACCTTGTTTAGAAAAGTATAATATTTATGGGTTTTCTCTATTTCTATTTTCCTGTCACAGATCTAGTTGCAGAATTTCTAGAAACTCAGTATAGACACCAGAAAACAACATTTTCCAGATCTGCTATACTTTGAGGTTAGTATTTATCTTCAATTCAATTAATATTTTAGTACTCTCTATTGGAAATTTGGCTAAAGTGAGTACATAGATTTTGTCATTATGGCATCATATGACCACATTAAGAGCGCACAGGTCAGAGAGCAAATGTGGTAGATCGCAATGCAAATTTGTCTAAGTGTGAGACAATGTTTTCATAGTGTACTAGGATACAGTTTTGGTTTGTGACATTGACTGGAGCAAGTTCAGTGCTTGCACACTTGAACATAGATGATATGATGGATACTGATGACCCATCTCAGAGCACAAGTTACTACGGAATGTACGGAATTAGTTATGGCAATTTTACCGAAGACAGTGTAAAGCCGATAGGACAGAATTGGTAAAGAGTTAAGGGATTATTTTTTTTACCAAAATAATGACTTAAAAATATAAAGGGACAAAATCCTAGATGTTTACTCTTGGTTAAAGCTATAAGGAAGCCAACCATGTAAAGTTATTAGCCTTATTAACTTGTATATATGTAATTGTAATTGTATGAATGAAAAGTGTAATATGGTGATGATATGATATGATGTGAATGTAAGAGCAGCGAAGAAGACATTGATGCAAGTAGTATAAGGTTATGTACCTTAATCCATTTTTGTAATCAGTATACATTGTATATTACTTTTTTGATTAGTGGGCTCATCCTGTAATCAGATTTTGTATCTACAACTCCTAACAGGGTTGAGGCTTCTAACAAGGCCTATAGTCCCTTAACCAGGACTAATACACTATACATATGTAATAGACTCCTAACAGGGTCAACATCCTTAACATGATACTTTTGATTAGTGGATCTTTGTGGGTACCATCCCCACTGGGGTTTTCCCTTGGCCAGGGTTTCCTCAATAACATATCATGTGTTATGAGTTCTTTATTGTTATGCATATTGTTTAGTTTCTTTTGTTATGCATGTATAAAGATAATCTATTATATCCATATTTGGGCAAAAGATAAAGTTTGTAGAATACTGATTCACCCCCCCCTCTTAGTATTCCCTATTTCTAACAATTGGTATTAGAGCTTAGTTACTCAGAAAAGAATCATTCAAGGAAAGCCTAGCAGCTTGTGTAAGATCTCTATGGATATGGATCAACTACAAAAGAATCTTGAAGAAGCTCTTGAATAGATTGATTTGCTTACTATTGAAAAAGATACTTTGAAAAGAAAGTATGATGATGCAAAAGACCTTATTGAGAAATTGAAGAACAAATTAGAAGATCTGAGATCTAAAAAGGAATCCAAAATTCTTATTGAAGATTGTGATAGCAACTTGGAAAAAGAAAATGAGATCCTTAAGCATGAATTGAAGTGTAAGGAAACTCAGGTGCAGAAACAGCTTCCTACGCTAATCTCTATAGGAAAGTATTGTGCAAATTCTTTTAAATCCTTACAATTTCAGATTCGTTAACTACTTTAACAAAGATATTACAACCACATACCATGCATATAGAAAAATAGAGAATAACACAATGATATACCTTGGGGAAACCTTTCGGTAAAAACCCCAGCACTCCAAAACCTGCACAATGTATTGATCAAAACTATTGTAGCTTACAATACACTTGCAATGCAAGTTCTTTTAGAAGATTTTAAAAACCTTGAAGACAAATCACAGCAGCATAAAACATTCCAACAATACACTCACATCACATCTTCCTGACATAGCTCTTACATGTCATAGGAATCCGTCATAACCGTTTTAGCCATGATCTCCTTACACACAATTCAAGATGTTGACACATCAACATTATTTGCAAGAAATACATTTTACAAAACAAATAATAAGAATAGGAATTATCCAAGGTTGAGACACCTTATTCCTAACATGAAGATAGTGAACTTCAAGCTTAGTTTGAAAGATGGAAATAGCAAAAATGAAGTAAATCTAAAATTTGAGAATGAAAGACTAAAGACTAAAAATGAAGAACTAAAATCTAAACTTGAAAAAGTGACATCCGAATTTAAGAAAGTAAATGTGCAGTATGCAGAACTTGAGAAGTACAATAAGATTGTGAAAGGTGAACTAACTCAATCCAAATAGCAACTTGAAAGGCTATATTCAAATAGTGAGAAGATCGATGAACAAGTTTCTTTTGGGAAACCATCCTATGATAAGACTGGACTTGGATTTAATATATTCAGAACAAATGATGAAAGCAAGAAACCAGATCTGAAGACATCTGAAAGCATAGATGAGAAGAAGCCTGATGAGATCAACAAATATGAAGATGCACCTAAAGAAGAAGGAGAATCATCAAAGCAAGAGGAATCACCCAAAGGTATGCAAAGAGAATTCAAAGGTAGATGTTTTGGTCGTAATACTATTGGTCATATGAAAAGAGATTGCACAGGTAAACAGTTTAAACCTATTAATGGTTATTGTTATAATTGTCATGGTTTTGGACATAGAGCTATTGAATGTAGAAGACCTAAAGTTATTGAAAATAATTATGGTAATAGAATGTTTAGGAATACTAACAATGTAGATAAGAGACCTACTGAAGACATGAACAAAAGAAATGAAGTAGTGTGTTATAGATGCAACAAAGTTGGACACATTGCTAGAAATCATAGGTCACAGATTAATCAGCAAGGATAGAGATATGGGAACAATGGAATTGTTTGTCAGATATGCAATAGGATTGGACATACAGCAAGGTTTTTCATAATGAACAATGGAACTTATCATCCGAACCCTAACCCTAGAAACAATGCAAGAAGGAATGAAGATACAAGTAACAGATAGAAAGATTGTTGTAGCAATATAGATGAAGTGAAGTATGTTAAAGGAATAGATTAAGAAGGCATAATCAACATGGAAGGTAATCAGACAGGTGAAGTATTTAGTGGTAAGAATGAATCCTTACCTGACCCATCTTTAAGCACTTAATTTATGTAAATGACAGTAGATTAGGAACCTAGAATTAGTGTAGAAGTAGATTTATGATGAACTAAGTCTTGCATAGTTACTAGAAGATAGTTTATGATGTAATAATACTATGGTTAAGAGCGCAAAAGAAAATATTGTGTTTAGCAAGATCGCAAGAAGTTTTCAATTTTGCAGGTTAACATGAATAACTTTTGAAAAGAAGCGGCAAAAGAATTGAATGCGATGTCAGAATTAAGTATGATTGAAGTCATAAAAGGTTACGATCGATGTTATTTGATTGTCAAAGTGAATTAAAGTATCAAGGAGATCAAAAGTAGAGATTGGAAGTGTTTTGCAGAGATTTTGTGAAGGATTTAAGTGCTGAATCTTCACAAACCCTAGAATCACAAATTTGAGGTATTTATCTTGACAAATCTTTGAATCAGTATAAAGAATTGGAAGGAAACATGGATACATCTTTGATTCAAAACATTAGAGACAAGAAAATACCTAAATTGAAGAAAAAACTAGTAGAAGCTTTAGAAGTAAACCTTGAGTTTGCTTTATCATCCGTACCAGACAGAGTTTTGCATTTGGAAAATGTAAAGAGTTATCTTGGATGTAAACTAGAAATAGTAAATGACAGTGATTTTTCAAGTGAGTATCAGAATATATATAACCAGGATATGTCATTGAAGCAAGGTTATGAACATTTGGAAAACAATGAAATTTTCACGTATGGTTTGCAGTATGAATTCGATAATGAAGAGTGCACAAAGATCATTTTAAGTAGAATTCACAATGGTAAATTTTGGTTAGAAGACACAGTGATTGACATCACAACTGACCTAATTCATGAAGTCACCGGTTTATCCAAACTTGGTGCTATCCCTTTAAATGAGAAAAACATGAGGAAGATTTTCATTGACAACATTGGATCATCCTATAATGGTAGAGGTATTGTTATCAGCAAGATTAGACAACATGATGTAAGATATCTATGTAAGATTTTGACTACAAAGTTTTGTGCTAATTCCAGAGAAGATGACATGGCAGCTGGCATGGTTCACATTGCCTATTTGATGTGTGTAGACAAAGTTTTTGTTGATATGTGTGAGATTTTGAGAATTCAATTGTTTGAGAATTTGGAGAAGATTAAGAAGTCTAAATATGCACAATTTAGATTCTCATCTTTGATTACATATATGTTTTTCCACCTTTTAAGAAGATTTCCTTACACAATTGGAAATAATTGGAATGATGGATAGTCTATGATGGAAAGAATAAACAAAGTTTATAGAAATCATGTTATTGATCAAGTTAATGAGTGCTGTGTTAGTTTTGAAGACATTTTAGAATTTGGTATCTAGCAGATCAAGGATTCCACAGTCACTTGTGGAGAAATATAAGAATGATATTTGTTTCATGATTGACACTGACTTTACTTACATTGAAGCAGTAGAACCCAGAGTTGAATTCATAGACCCTCTTGGCTATGAGATTTCTGAGATTGAGATAGAAGAGTATGTTGGAAGATTGCTAAAAAGTAAATTGGACACCCAATGCAGCAGATTTGGAACTTATGAAGACAACCTTAATTTTTTTAAAGCTAAAATTGAAGAGAAATAGTCTAAGAAAAGAGTTGACAGTACCATAAAGAGAATATTGAAAGACACAGGGATGACAAAAAGAGAATTTTTGATAGCTAAGCAGATAGCAGCAACATTGAGAGATGTTGGATAGGGAGAAGTCTTGAGTGTACCACCTTTATCCAGTGCAGTACAGAGAGAGCCTACACCAGTTAAAGTGAAAGTAGAAGAACTAGAAAAGGAACAAGTAACACCGAGCAAGAGAAAGAAAGAAATTGCTACTGGAAGAGGAAAGAGACATAAGACTATAGTTCAACCAGTACCAAGAAAGATTGCAAAATTTAAAGATGATACTAAGAAGAAAGCCTGGAAACCAAAAGTTGAAAAGCTAAATGAGCAGATTATTGAGAATGGAGATTTTGCAAGAATGAATAAATATTATGATCTTTATGATTATATCGATAGACTTAATTTGGAGAATGCTATTGTGAAGCATATGATTTTGGCAGATAAGAAATTTGACTCTATTCAAGGTCAAATACCTGATGAATTGTTTACTAAACTTATTAATAGAAAACAGAGAGCATCTGAGGAAGACAAAACTATAAGAGAGAATCTTGTGAGAAATCTTTGTGAAGTGAAAGATGATGATCATTTGAAGTAGATTTTGAAGCTCCTTGACACTCTTTTGAGGACTAAGAGAAGAGCCATTCAGATCATGGAAAGATAGTATGAGCAAGTGAGAACAGAAACAGAGCAAGCAATAATTAAAGTAATGACATAAATTGTTTTAGAAACTTCAGTTGCGGTAGGACATGCAGTTGATGCTGAACAAGAGGATATTCCCTCTCTTTTAGTTGTTAATATTGAAGATGATACAATGGAAATTGAAGGTACTAAGGTGACCTTGGACATTGAAGATAATGTATTTAAGAATTTAGATAACATTGTTGACAATTCAGCTCTTGATGAATTAGATAGGACTGAAGAAGTAGTGCAGACTGAATTGGTGAGTGATGAACCTAAAGAGACAGAAATTCATGCACCCACTCCTGAGGCAAAGAAGAAAGAAATTGGAACTTTTTTTGAAGAATTAGGTAAAGAAGTTGATGATGATGATCAACTAGAGCTGATTAGTTCTTTGAATAAGATCATTGGAAAGAATAAGAAAGTAAAGAATCTAGAAGGAAGTCTGAAGGAATTGACAGAGAAGTTGCAAAGTATTGTAACTACACATATTTCAGAAGTAGATCCTTTGGAGAGAGCCAAAAAGGTACTAAGTACTTTTGATGATGAGTTTACCAACTTATCAGACATTGCTAAAGTAAGAGCTCAAGCAGCTTATGAAGCTGAAATGCTTTTAAGTATGAGTCAGAATATCAGAAATGATATTATTAGTCTTGATGTTTGTATCAAGAACTTGAGGAAACATTTGGAGATTGGAAAAGCTTTGTACATACAGTGTACAAAACCTGAGATTTTGACAGCAGCAGAGGAGCAAAAAATCAAGGTGAAGGAAGCTAAGATTCAGAATGAATCTAATCTTCTTTCTGGACCCAATGTAAAAGTAAGTGATGTTGAGAAGAAAGTTAGGAAGTGTTATGATGAAATAAGATCATTGCATGATGAAAAGAACAAGAAATTGAGAAGATTTGAACTTCTAAGACAACACACATCTATGAAGTTGAGCATTATTGAGGAATAGTTAGAAGAATGTCTTACTGCTAAGATATCATTTCAGAAATTTAATTTTGAGAACCTTCAAGCTTGTCAGATAGCAGCTTATGGATTAAGCACACTTCTGAATGTGGCAGATTCTATCAGAAAGTCATGGGAGAAAGAGTTTGAAGCCATGAAAGTAAATTTTGTAGATTGTGTTGCAAGCCTACTGGCTTTGCAATAAGTAAATGGAGGTATAATCTTTTTTGGGTTACAATTTTTTAATCCTCCCTACTTTATTTTGTCATTGTTGTCAAAGGGGGAGTGATTGTAGTAGAATAGAAAATTGTTATGTATATGAGAATTGATACTCTTAGGGGGAGTATTGTGTGAAGTTTTGTATCAAAAAGTATATTTTGAGGAGTTATAAGGATAGTATACACATTCTATACTATAGCCAGAATTTTGTTATACATTTTGAGATTTTGACTTGTACACTTAGCCAATTTTCTCATATGTCGCCACCAATGACAAAGGGGAAGATTGTTGGCAATTTGGCTGAAGTGAGTACATAGATGTTGTCATTATGGAAACATATGATCCACATTAAGAGCACATAGGTCAGAGAGCAAATATGGCAGATCGCAATGCAAATTTGTCTAAGTGTGAGACAGTGTTTTCACAGTGTACTAGGATACAGTTTTGGTTTGTGACATTGACTGGAGCAAGTTCAGTGCTTGTGCACTTGAACATAAATGCTATGATGTCTATTGATGACCCATCTTAGAGTGTAAGTCAATACGGAATGTACAGAATTAGTTATGGTAGTTTTATTGAAGATAGTGTAAAGCCGACAGGACAGGATATAAAGACAGAATTGGTAAAGAGTTAAGGGATTATTTTGTTTACCAAAATAATGACTTAAAAATATAAAGGGATGAAATCCTAGATTTTTACTCTTGGTTAAAGGTATATGGAAGCCGACCATGTAAAGTTATTAGCCTTAATAACTTGTATATATGTAATTGTAATTGTATGAATGAAAAGTGTGATATGGTGATGATATGATATGATGCAAATGTAAGAGCAACAAAGAAGACATTGATGCAAGTAGTATAAGGTTATGTACCTTAATCCATTTTTTTAATCAGTATACATTGTATATTACTTGTTTGGGCAGTGGGCTCATCCTGTAATCAGATTTTGTAACTACAACTCCTAACAGGGTTGAGGCTTCTAACAAGGCCTATAGTCCCTTAACCAAGACTAATACACTATACATATGTAATAGACTCCTAACAAGGTCAACATCCTTAACAAGATACTTTTGATTAGTGGATCTTTGTGGGTACCATCCCCACCAGGGTTTTCCCTTGGCCAGGGTTTCGTCGAGAACATATCATGTGTTATGAGTTCTTTATTTTTATGCATATTGTTTAGTTTCTTTTGTTATGCATGTATAAAGATAATCTGTTATATCCATATTTGGGCAAAAGATAAAGTTTGTAGAATACTGATTCACCCCCCCTCTCAGTATTCCCTATTTCTAACACTCTCTTCCATAACAGAATATAAGGTTTTCCTCTTTCTTCATATTCTTCATCGATTGTTTCATTTATGCATTGACCATTTTCTTGTGGTCAATCTATTTGGATCTTTCCTTTGGGAGTTTGGGGTTAAAAGGAAGATCTTACCTTCCCCAATGCTATATATTCATAGAGATCATTCATACCACACAACATTTTATATCTTATACGTATTCCTATTTATATCTTTACATCTTGATTAATTAGCAATTAAAAGGGATTTGAGCTTTCAAATTTGCTATTTTGTCTTATCTTACCTAACACTTCCCTTTTGCCTCATAATCCTTACCACTCATTTCTACCTAGCCTTGCATCTCCTTTTGCCTCTTGATCTTGACCACTCATTCTATTGCCTCTTAATCTCCACCCTTCATTCTTGAGGCAATTCCTTTAAAAGGAATCTCTTCATTGGCTCAAGGGTTCCATCTTGCATATTTGTGATCTTAGCTTTTGGTGAATTTAGCTTTCTTGCATTGTTACATTCTTATAATAATATTTTTGTTTGAATTCTTAGTTTCTATCATTTTCTTAGCTTATCTTCATTTATAGCTTAATCTTGCATTGTTAATCTAGTTTCCTTTCTTGCATTTCTTCAATAACATAGCTCTTTCATCTTCATTCTAGAATACTAGTTATTTGCATTCATTTTAGCTTAATCTCTCATTCTATCCTAAATATTTCATTTTAGCTTCACCTCTAAATTTGAATCTTCCATTTTGTAGTAGTCAAGTCACTAATCATCAATGCCAATTTGATGATCATCGTGAGAAGGATTAAACTCACTTCAACTAGGAATCTATGAGCCACTTATTGAGACTTCTCTTCCATGGATTTTCTCAAGTACAATGGTTCATAGAAGTATGTGACATTTTGATCACACATCTTTGGTGCCCACCATGGGGCTAGACATTTTCATTTAGCTCAATTTCTTGTATTTTCAGCTTTTTAGTGTCACATATCCATAACTTTGTTTTACAAGCTAGGAAAATCGCATGACATTCCATATTATACCTAGGTGATATTTCAACATACTACTAGGTGAACTTTTACACTTTCTAGAATATCATTCTACTTCCTTGTGAAATATTATCTCCCTTCTGGAGAAATATCATCCTGCCTCTCTGAGGTATATCATTCTACACTAAAATATCATCAAGATTCTTTAAGGTATATCGTACATATTTTTGATAGACTGTGAAGTGTCTTCCAAATTCATTTGATGTCATAGTCTGAGTTTTTAGCTGAGTTTTCTTGTTCTTTCTTGCATTTTCAGATTTTCAGGTTTCCTAATAGCAACTAACAAGTGATCTTATAGGGTTATTTGTTTCATTTTGCATACTTTTGTGCCTTAACTTTTGGTGTTGTAGGATTCTCTTGTCAAAGAGATCAACATTTTCATGACTACTAATGCTTTGTGATCTAGGATGCTTGTCAAAGACTCAATCTTGAAACTACTAATGATATTTTTATTTTAGGTTGCCTTGGAGATACAAATCAACATTGTTCTTGCTTACATTTTATTTTCTAGGCACCTAGCTTAATTAGGGGGCTTCTTTTCTTGTGGTTAGTTGAGTAGTAGGAGAGTATGCTCTTTTCCTTTTGGAAAATTAGAAATCTTGACCTACTTAGTTGATCACTTGAAAGATCCTGGGGTAAATGAACATGTACTTGGTGTGTTTGGGAGATACTATGGAGTAGGAGAGTATGCTCTTTTCCTCATGGAAAATAAAAAATCTAGACCTCCACTAGCTATCCAATTCTTTTCTTGCATTTACCTTTAGAGGGCCTGCCAAGAGAGCAATCTTTTGGGAAAAACCCAAGTGGGGAACAAGTGAAACTAGCTAATTCTTATTCATGTGTAGGGCCTAGTTTCCTCAATCTTGCTAAGAAAGACTACACTTGACTAGGTGCTTGTAGGGCCTTCTTGGTCTCAATATTTTTTACAAGACTAGAAGAGGAATACATTCACTTTGTGTAGGGGTGAGAGGTCTAAATCTTGCTTGCAAGACTATACATTTTGGATGCTTGTAGGGATATAGGCCTTAATTTTTCTTGCAAAACTACAAGGGGTAGTCATGAACAAAGATTCTTACTAAACACCTTAGGAATTAAAGGCTAACCTTTTGGCTGCATGACTTCCTTTGTGCAAGGATTTATCCAAGTGGACTTTACTTGGATCACCCCAAGATACTCACCATGTGTGTTCCCTTGGATGCAAATCTTGAATATGGAAATTTGGAAAGATATACGATTTGAGCATTGTTCTCTTCCAATTGATCCATAACTTGCATAGTCCTAGGAAAGGTCATTCAACCACTTAATTGTGGGGCTAAGAACATCAAGTTGTGGGAAAAGGTTGAAAAACTTATCTCTTGACCTCAGGTAGTTTTTCTTTACGTGCTTTATTGTGCTAAGTTCCATGAAAACATTTTTGGAACATACCCTTGATATACTTGACACATTTTTATACCTTGCAAGACCTCAATATTCTTGTGTCCACAAGGTTTCTTTGTCCCTTGTTGGATTGTTTGAAGACTATTGCTTTCTCACACTATTTTATTTCAAAACAAACTTGGTCTAGGAAGTGGCCTAAACTTGTCAATTAAACTTTTCAATCCTTTGAAATGAAACTTTTGGAGTAAGCTCAAACTTTGTCAACATTGCTTCTCAATTATTATCCTTAGCTCATCATGTTATTTGGTATATTCCAACATGTTAGGAATTGCCTCTAGCTAAAAAAAAGATTACTTTGATCTCTTGACTATACTCTTGGCTAGTATAATGTTCATTTTTCCATCCTCTTCTTGATCAATCCTCTTGGATGTTCTATCTTATCTTTTCTTGTTCACAAGTGTTGTACACATGGATCTACCCATAGCTTGGACATCTTGTGGCAAGTTATCTTTGCTATCTCTTTTACACTTTTTGCACTTTGGACAAGTGAACACTTTTTCTTACCTAGCTTGAAAATTAAGTCATCCTAAATCATCCTATTTTTCTTTTGACAAATCCTCTTTCATGTCAGTCACAACTAGCTCTCAGATCCACAAAGGAAAGCAACATGAAGATACCTTTGACAAAACATCTAAAGGAGATCTTGCACCTTGGGGTTTTAAACCCTTTGCTAATATCTCTAGTGAATCTACCTTATCATCTCCTAGGTTGGCACATAGTGTTTCTTACACTCCAATCATGGAAAAATGAAACAAAAGGATTGAGGAATTTCTAAAACAATTGGGTGACAAGAATTTTGGACAAGAAAATTAAGAATGCTTGGACAAAGACCTTGATAATCACAATTCTAGAAATGGCTCGTAACATGGCTCACAACATACTAGACCTGGATCACTTGGTTCACAAGGTGGTGATTTAGATAATGAGATCACCGAGGAAGATATCTTGAAATTACAACAAGATGAACACTTACAAAGACTTATGAAGTTGACCTTGAATCAAGAGAAAGACAAATACTTCTTGCACTTGGCTTCACAAGCTGGAGTCAAACTACCTCATAACTTTGACAATGATAACTTGATAAAGAAAGAAGAGCCGTCTAAAATAGAAATCATGAAGAAACAGATGGAAGAGATGATGAAAAAAATTCTACGCGTAGAAAAGGAAAAGGAACAACCAAGCACATCTTTTTCGCTTGAGGCTATATGCTCATTTCCTTTTGACAAAGATCTATACATGCCTCCTTTTCCTTGAAAAGTCAAATTTCTTAAGTATGAAAAGTATGATGGTAGCAGAGATCCTCATGATCATAGTAGGGAATTTTGTGCACTAAGTATGGAATTCTTGCATAAAACCACTTATCTTATGAGACTCTTTCCTAGGAGTCTTAGTGGTCAAGATATGGAGTGGTTCAATAAATTATCTCCTCCTCTTAAATCATTTAATGACCACCTAGTGTACAGATTTATTTAGAAATACTCCTATAATATCCAATATGCTATCACCATGCTTGATCTTTGCAATATCAAACAATATCAAGGTGAATCCTTTGTGTTTTTCCTTCAGCGATGGTGAAATATTGACTCATGTTACCCTTGGTAGATTCCTGAGACTGAAAATATTGATATATTCATCAATGCTTTGGTTCCTAAAATGAATTACACATTGCAATTGCAAACCCATGTGTCATTTGATAAATTGGTTGAATCATCTATTCGCATAGAGGATGTTCTTGTTCGTAAGGGTGAAATCACTCTTTAATCTAAAGAGCATAAATCCTCTTCTAACAACCAACATAGCAAGGATAAAATAAAATTCTGGAACAAAACCAAAGATGTCAGAAATGACACAATTGTGGGTACAACTTTAGTATCTACCACTACTAAGCCTAAAGAGCCATCTTTCAATCTATCTATTATAATGAAATATAATACGAATAATTGAACAAGTTCCAAAATTGATAGGCCTTGGACCTCTAAGCCTAAGAGAAACTTTACTCCTCTTAGAGAATCACTTGAAAACACTTTGAAGATGCTCTTGACTAATAAGATCATTACTTTTCCAGATAACTCAAGACCCTATGATCTTGAGATAAAGCTAAATGGTGGAATGACAACCAGTATTGTTATTATCATCACAACAAAGGCCATAAAATGAATGAAAGCATGAAGCTTAAGAATCTCATCCAAGATTTAACTGATAATGAGACTATTGTGGTTGACCTCCCACAAGTGAACAATGATCATAAGGCTTTCAAGGATCCTTTTCCTAAATTTAAGGAAAGGGAGTCTTCTAAGGCAAAGGATAATAAGGTTGGTTACATGTATTCTAATAGTGACAATTTGATCAACATGCTTGAGTCCTCCAATCATACTATCAATACTATCAAAGCCAAGGAAAAAGATGAAGATGAATAATCTAATGCGATAACCCACTCTCAAGAAAAAGTCACTCTACCAGGAGAAGGTTTGTCTTTCTCCTCTACTCCTAAGAAAACAATGACCTCAGTATCCAAACCAGCTACCTCATCAGCTACATGGGACTACAATTGACACAATGCAGGTCCAGATGAGGGGCCAAAGGCACACCCTAATCCAAATCCTCCTTGCAAAGATCACACATGGAAGTAATTACACAACAAGTGAGAGAGAGAATATAGTACATATCCTTATATTTCATTAGATTGATTCATACATGTCAGGGTGTAAGGCCTTCTTGGTTAGGTCCAGATACATCAATTCAATTACAACAGTCCTCCACCATGCGAGAATTTAGAACTACCTTCAAAATCCTAATTTGATATCTCTCACTAAAACTTCTATCCTAAAGCTACAACCAACATCTATAATATATACAAGAGGCTATCAAAATAAGTTGGCCTTCAGATCCATCATCAACAGAAGGAATGACGAGATCTAGGTCCACAGGCTTCCCAATGATCGATACCAACATTAATTCTGTGACCACAATTAAATGCACAAGTCAGCCTCAATAGAAAACCAAAATAAACAACTTGGTAAGTAATGTTAATTGAGCACTAGGAATTAACCGACTAACTTGGTTAAAGAAGAAATTGATCAACTACCAAGCCAACTTGGTTAAAGAAGGAACCGAGCAACACAAAAAACTCAATTTCATTTTTGGTGATACAAGATTGCCAAGGACCCGAGATGCTCCTACATCAGACACCTGGGTTTGTTTGAAATGATTCTCTAAATCATGCAATAGGTACAACCTGAGCTAAATTCAACTTAGATTGTGAAATCCATGAACTGTCTTCAATCGGTCTATTCTTCCACTTTACCAGATATTCCATATAATGTTTTCCTCTTGTGCTTCTACCAACTCTATGTTCCAAAATCTTCTCAACTTCTTATGTCTATCTCTTAGGATAATCATTCGGTATTGTCATCTCTTCATCTGGTTCATGGTACTCATACAAATCTGAAATGTTGAATATAGGTGATATATCCATGTCATTAGGTAACTCAATCTCGTAAGCTTTTCCATTGTCAAATCTCCTTAATATCCTGCAAGGGCCAAATTTATTCATTTTTAGCTTCCCATATGTTCCAACAAGAAATCTTCCTTTCTTCAAGCGTACCATTACTTCATCCCCAATTGCAAAAGTCTTATGCCTTCTTGATCTATCTGTTGTCTTTATATTTCTGATTAATTTTCTCCAAGTTATGTTTCACTTCTTCATGAACTCAAAAAACTTTACTCCTTCAACACTTCTCTTTTCTTCACCAGCAATATCCTTCAAATCTGATATACTTATTAGTTGTATGCCATTAACAATCTCAAAAGGTGTTTTTCTAGTACTCCTATTCACTGAATTATTGTATGAAAACTCTGCTTGTCCCAACATAGAATCCCAATTACTTGGTTTATCTTCAACTAAACATCTCAAAAGATTACCCAAACTTCTATTCACAACTAGAACTATACCTCAACTCGGTGCCCAACTTTTTCCAAATATTCTTCCAAAAGTATCCAACAAATTTACTGTCTCGGTCAAAGATGATACTCCTCGGTAATCCATGCAATTTGACAATTTTGATCCTTTATATGTACTGCATCTAATGTCTTTCGATAGGGTATAAAATGTGCCATCTTAGAAAATCTATCCACAACAATAAATATAGAATCATTACCTCTCACTGTCTTTGGTAAGCCAAGAACAAAATCCATACTTATATCAATCCAAGGTTTCTCAAGAATAGAAATCGGTATATACAATCCATTATTTTGACTTACTCCTTTTGTAACTTGACAAATTCCACAACTTTTCACAAATTTCTGAACATCCTTATACAACTACGGCCAAAAGTATTTCTCCTTAAGAAAATTCAATGTTTTGTCAATGCCAAAATGTCCAGTGAACCACTACTATGTTTCTCCTTTATTAGATTAGTTCTCATTGATCCTCTCGGTATACACAACTAAATACCTTTACACAAAATACCTTCTTGAATGAAATATTCTTCCCATTTGGTACTCAGTTGATCTTGAATAGGTGCTCTGCACTTCCTCCATGGCTCAGAAAAATCAGGACCAGTTTCATACAATACTTTCATATCATCAAAACCAAGAACTTCTTTTCTCATCTTGTTCATCAAAGATCTTCTTCTACTCAGTGCATCAACAACTTGGTTAGTGAATCCACTCTTATGTTTTATCATAAATGTATAACTCTGTAAATATTCTACCCATTTCATATGAATTTGATTCAACTTATTCTGACTACCCAAATACTATAAAGCCTTATGATCAGTATACAACACAAATTCACTCGGTATCAAATAATGTCTCCATTTCTTCAGGGCTTAAACAATAGCATATAATTATTGATCATACACAAAATATTTCCTTTTTGCATCATTCAACTTCTCACTAAAGAAAGAAATAGGTTTACCTTCTTGACTCAACATAGCTCCTATTGCACTACCACTTGCATCACATTCAACTTGAAATACCTTATTGAAATCAGGCAATGCTAACACAGGTAATTCAACAACCTTCTGCTTCAAAGTCTCAAAACTTTTATCAGCTCCATGTGTCCACTTGAATTCTCTTTTATCTCTTCTCATAGTCTCAGTCATAGCATTACAAATTGAATTAAAATTCCTAATGCAATTTTGGTAAAAACTTGCTAAACCATGAAATGATCTTACCTCACTAGTATTCTCAGGTGTAGGCTAGTTCAAAATAGCTTCAACACTTTTTCAGGTTAATCAACAAATTTTCTTCTTTCAATCTCTGCAATACTTGGTTAACATGCAACAAATTCTCTTCTCTAGTCTTACTAAATATCAGAATATCATCTAGGTATACAATCACAAATTTACCTAAGAATTTATTCAAAACTTCATTCATCAATCTCATAAAAGTACTTGGTGCATTAGTTAAACCAAAAGGCATAACAAACCAGTCATACAAACCTTCTCTTATCTTAAAAGCAGTCTTCCACTCATCACCTTCTCTAATTCTAGTATGATGATATCCTTTTTTCAAATCAATTTTGGTAAAATACTTTGCTCCCGTCAAACTATCCATTATGTCATCCATTCTCGGTATAGGAAACCTATATTTCACTGTTATCTTGTTGATTGCTTTAGAATCAGTACACATTCACCATTCTCTATTCTTCTTAGGTGCCAATACAACTAGTACTACACAAGGACTCAAACTTTATTGGATCAAACCTTTCTGTAACAATTCTTGAATCTGTTGGTTCAATTCCTGATTCTTGGTAGGTGTCAACCAATGTGGTTCCTTATTTGGTAAACTAG
Organism: Chamaecyparis obtusa; assembly: GCA_027943335.1. Lineage (NCBI taxonomy): Eukaryota > Viridiplantae > Streptophyta > Pinopsida > Cupressales > Cupressaceae > Chamaecyparis > Chamaecyparis obtusa. Next base: position 333,772 of record BSBK01005217.1, read on the forward strand.
CTCTAGGGATTAAATCCATGCAATGACAAATGCTTCTCTTTGGTGGCAAACCATCAGGTACATTTTTAGAAATGATCTCTCTATACTCGGTGATTATTTTATCAATCTCTTTAGGTATGCTATTCACTATTTTCTTACTCTATTTGTTAGGAATCACAGCAAAACATACATCATTCTTCTTGAAATCCTTAACAAACTTTCTTCCTTCCATCAAGAAAAATTTCAAAGATGTACAAACACTACTAATGGGTTCTTCAATCAAAGGTAACAATATTTGTTAAGGTCTACCCAACAAAATATGACAACAATCCATAGGCATGATATCACATAACACCTTATCATAGTACTTTCCAATTTTCAAATTCACATAACATTGTTCACTTACCAAGAGTGTATGCTCATCCTTGATCCATGAAATTTGATAGGGCTTTGGGTGTTCCAACCTTTCCAACTGCAACTTGGTAACCATTTCCTTAGATGTCAAGTTCTTTGAGCTTCCCCTATCAATGATTACTTTCCATACTTGATAAAAAACTCTACATCTGGTCTTGAAAAAACTTTTCCTTACCGGATCTTCTTTATTTCTTTCACTCCAAAGTGCTCTCCTGACCATCAAGTTCTTTTCCTTCTTAGGCTCATTCAGTGAATCTTCTTGCACCAAATCATTTCTACTACTATCGACCTTCTTACTTGCATGTGTACACTCAAATGATCCATGTCCTTCTCCACAAATGTAACAAGTTCCTCATAATCCACCTTTTCTATAACCACCTCGGTAGTTATTTCCTCTTCCTCTAGCTAAACTTTCACCTTTCTACTCAGTCTTGCCTTTGTCTAGATTTTTCTTTTCCTGATCAAATCTATTTTTTTCACCATAAGATCTACCTCTTCCTCTAGGGAATTTACCACCTTGTCTTCTTTGTCTTTGCTCATGTCTTTTGTTGAATTTCTCCTCAGCTTTCAAGGAAAACTGATAAGCTTCCTCAATGTTCTCTATCTTAACCAAACTAGTTTCTTCTTGGATGGAAACTCTCAATCCATTCAGGTACCTAGAAATTATTTCCACTTCATCTTCATCATGTCCAGATCTGATATCTAATCTATAGAATTCCTCAGTATAAACTTTTACCGAGCTATCTTTATGCCTCAAACTTTACATTCATCTAACTAGGTTAATCTGATAATCACATGGTAAAAACTTTCCTTTCAAATTATTTACCATCTTATTCCATACCTTGATTTTATCTTTGCCTTTCCTTTTTTTGTCCAATTGTAGATGCTCACACCACAAGGATGCATGACTCTTCAATTTTGTGCTTGCAATTTTCACCTTCTTGTCCTTAGGGATATTTTCATACTCAAAATACTTCTCCATCCCGGTGATCCAATCCACCAACTCATCTAAATCCAGCTTTCCACTATACTCAAGAGGATTGAAATGTGGTGTAGACTTTAGATTTTTCAAACCCTTCAATAATCTTTCCTCGCCTTGATCCATCACAGGTGCAGGTTCTTCATCATCTTGTTCTTCTTCAATTTCTTCATCACTAACATCTTCAAGATGTCTTCCTCTACGGTGGGCTATCTCAACAACTTCTAACCTAACAGAAAGTTGTCTCAACATGTCTACCAATCTTGTATCTACATCTCACCTCCCATGAACCATCTTGAAACCCTCTGCAATTGCAGGCTAGAGTGCAATCTTCTACCCCACAAAAAATATCAACTAGGGTTTAACAAGAAGGAACCCTCAAACCTAGATTCGTAAATCTAGATCCAAATCTCAACCTTTTCTCTGATACCACCTGACACAAGGCAAGTCCAGATGAGGGGCCAAAGGTAGACCCTAATCCAAATCCTCCTTGTAGAGATCACACACAAAAGAAATTACACAAGTGAGAGAGAGAATACAATATAGATCCTTATATTTCATTAGATTGATTCATACATGTCAGGCTACAAGGCCTTCCCGATTAGGGCCAGATACATCAATTCAATTACAACAGTCCTCCAACATGCGAGGATTTAGAAACTACCTTCAAACTCCTAATCTGGTATCTCTCACTAAAACTTATGTCCTAAAGCTACAACCAACAACTACAATATATACAAGAGGCTATCGAAATAAGTCAGCCTTTAGATCCATCATCAATGGAAAGAATGACTAGATCTAGGTCCACATGCTTCCCAATGATTGATACCAACATTAATTTCATGACCATAATTAAATGCACAAGTCAGCCTCAATAGAAAACAAAAACAAAAAACTTGGTAAGGTTAACTGAGCACTAGGAATTAACCGACCAACTCAGTTAAAGAAGAAACTAAGTAACTACCGAGCCAACTCAGTTAAAGAAGGAACTGAGCAACATAGAAAAATAAAATTTTTTTTTGGTGATATAGGATTGCCAAGGGCCTGAGATGCTCCTGCATCAACAATATAGTTGACCAATTTCATCATACTCCAGCTCAGATCTCAATACTTGAGATACTCAAAATATCTCTTGCTCATAGGGAGATCCATGATCAAGCCCTTCTTGTGGCTAATGTACCTAAGGACCTAAACATTGATAAGTTCCAATCCATGGTCAGTCATCTCATTTCATCTCATTACCTAATTTTCTCCTAAAAATTTGACAAATTCATTAGCCATCCGCATAATCAACCCCTCCATATTAAAGTCACTATCCATAAGTATAGAGTTAAGCATGTTTTGATAGATGGAGGCATGGGTTTGAACATCTACACTTTCAATTTGATTAAAGCTCTTGGTTTCTCAAAACATGCTATTGATCCCTGACACAAAATAATGATTAAAGCATATGATGAAGAGGAATGTTCTTCTAAAGGCATGGTAGTATTTCCCATTTGGGTAGGTCTTGTTCAGCAAGATGTTGTCTATCAGGTCTTGGATATTACTTTGGCATATAACTTACTTATGGGTCACCTTGGATTCATGAAATATAAGCAATTCCATCTACATTCTATCGATGCATTAAATTCCCTCATGATAGAATCGAGATTACTATCTCAGAAGACTCAGCATATATCTGTAGCAATCCTAAACAAGTAGCCCAAATGGTTCCTCACAACAAAGAAGGGTCAAATCGTAAAGAATAAAAATCAAAGGAAAAGATAACTCTATCAAACTATGGGAAAAGGATACTAGTTAAACCTACTGGTATAGGGGAATATCAAGTGGATACTCTTCTCATCTCTTAAAAATATTATGGAAAATCATCTCTCTCATTTATTCCTATAGTTACAAAAACACCTGTTATACATGAAGGTACTAGAATGGTTAAGGATAAAATTCCCCTAGAGCTAGAAACATAAGAAAGTGTTGTCCTACAACAGCCCTACAAGAGAGAAGAATCTGAACAAGAGATCAAACATGCTGAAATTCCACCTGGAAAGTATGGCATGGATTACCAACTTATGTAGAAGATGGTATATTCAATAGAAAAAGTCCTCTTAGCAAATGAAAAGGTCTCCTTGAACCTCTAAATGTTGAATTCAAAAATCATAAAGATAAGACTGGCGTTGGCTATCATGAACATAAGTTTGACAAACTCGGCAGCAAAACTCCCACACATGAGGACTCAGATGAAGAAGAAGTAGAAATTTAAGCAATGACATATGAAAGGCTCCTACATATCCAAACATCTAATCTAGAGTATCAAGGAGAGACTTATATACCATCTCAAGCTCCTCAATAAAATGACTCAGTAGAACCCATGTACCCAACAGAAAATGGTCTTGATCAAGAAAATATCACTCAGCCTCCTGAGAAAATTCCCACTATTGTTGATAGTACTATGACTACCACTTCTTCTACTATTTAGCACATCATTGATTCTGATAACATGCATCCTAATTGGGGGAAACTAGCTGGCATCTCATGTATCTTGGATATGCCTTAGTTTATGCCTATTCTAGACTACTATGTTGCTTCTACTACTATAAAAGCTCTTGCTGTTGAAAGAAAACCTCCTAAAATAGAAGAAAGTGATGATGAAGATATCCCACCTACAATAACTCTAGCTGATTACATTTGACAATATTATAATAGTGAAATAGACTCGCATGAAAATGAGTGGGACTCATTATCAGATGCTATGATGGAAATATAGGTTAATGTCATACACATATAGGCCATTGCTATGAATTTTGAAAGAGAAGAAAGCTCAAACTCTCAAGACCAAGAGAATAATGAAGTTCATTTCCATCCTCCTATGGAAATCATCCCTATGGCTCCTAAGCCATATACTTATAATTAAAACAATATCCCAACTAATCAAGAAAATCATGGGTATATAAGACCTCATCCTACAACAAATACATGGAATTTAGGAGGGTCCAGGATTGAGATGGTTCCTATTTGTACACTTCTAGAACAACAAGAGGGACTTAGTCATAGGAATAGGCTACCTCAGTTAGATTCACGTAATACTCATCTAAACTCCTCTGACACTCCTAGGACAACTCATGGTCGACAATGCTCTATGGAGGATATATTTCTTTGATCTCTCAGATTCATTCTTGAACGATGAGGATGATACTAGTGTCTTTGCATTTGAACCTATTGGGCCTTTATCCCTCCTTCATCCTGAGCTACTTAACTGGAATTTTGATGAATCTATCCAACTCATATCCTTTGAAAATGATCCTGAACTATCTTGTTACCTAAATGTTGTTGAACCTTTCCCTTCTTCCACTAGTGTAATATGCAGAGATATGGAAAATAAAGATATCAATTATCTCATTCAAAGAAACAAAAAGAAAAAGAAAATGCCCAGGGGGTGTAATTTAATGGCTTATTTCTATGACAAGGCACTGATGTTAATATTATGTTCATATTTCCATGAAGTTACAAACTTCCTAAAGAATACAAAATAATCTTTTCCTACACAAATAATATGGTTGTATATGAAGAATTCACTAATGAATTTAAACTGGCTATTACATGGGGAGTTGAAGAACTTCATGTCCATCATGACTCAACTAATAGTCAATCAAGTTACTAATGAATACCGAACCAAAGATTAAAATATATATATATATATATATATACATACATACATATATATATATATATATATACATACATACATACATACATATATATATGTATGTATGTATGTATGTATGTATATATATATATGTATGTATATATATATATATATATATGTATGTATGTATATATATATATATATATATATGTATGTATATATATATATATATATATATATATATATATATATATATATATATATATATATGTATGTATGTATGTATGTATGTATATATATATATATATATATATATATATATATATATATATATATATATATATATATATATATATATATATATATATATATATATATATATATATATATAGATATATATATAGATATATATATAAACGTTTGATTGATAACTTGAAGAAATACTTTGTATTCATCATTCTCCAATATTTACTACGTGTAGAAGACATAACAATAGATTCCGTGGCTATCTTAGAATCCATCTTACAACTTGAAGAACATCAATTCCTCTATGACTTCCTAGTGGAAACATTCCCCTTTCCTACCAATAACTCACCTAACCATCATATCGTCTACACCTTCATTACTTTGAATATCTCCTGCTAGTCTCAAAACTATCATTACCTTACAAGAAGTGCATCCTGATATCTACTCATTGATAATGACTTGTTTATGAATAATCTAGATGGTACTCTCCTTAGGTGTCTAGAATGTGAGGAATTTGACAAAGCGTTAAGAAGGGTCTATGAGGGTATTTGTGGATCTCACTCGAATTATTTTTCTTTGGCCAAGAAACTCTTGAAAGTTGGACACTACTAGCTAGATTCTTTTATCATCATACTACAACATTTGGTTCTAGAGCTTATCAACTAGCTACTACAAAATTTGATTTTCTCAAAGAACCTCTCAACGCTCTTTACTTGAAGTGACTCTACAGCTAAACATTCTTCTTCTTTGTACAACAACTTATAATCCTAAATTTTTTTCTAAAAAGCATATAAAGTCCTAAAAAATCCTAAAAATTGTAAAAATATCCTAAAAAAATGATCATCCTGGTAAAACCCTAGAAACAGGCACCTTGATGTATCCAAAAAAAATCAAATATAAAAAAAATACAAAACAAGCAAGAAAAATGAAAAGAACAAAAAAATAGAAAAATAGAAAAAATCATGCCTTGGTGAAAACCTAGAAACAGGTGCCTTGGTAGAAAAAATAGAAATAATCTCCTAGTGGTGAAAACATGGCAAACAAGTGTCAGTTGTAATTAGAACTTCATCTATCAATGCATAGCTAAGCTCTCATGCTTCCATCATCCTCTGTACATCCATCTCACTCTCTATTTCCTTGTGTCATCATGGGCTAGAATTAGTCTTAGTCTCATCCTCGATTCTTATATGTCATCTGGGGGAAATCGTATGCCTATCTGAGTTGTTAGCACTTTATCACTTGATCGATCTCTTGAGCTTAATCTGAGTCAATTTATCAGTCCTTTCTAGTGGATAATTTATCACTAATACTACTTAGTGTTTCTCAACACCCCAATCCTACAATGTTTCTTAACACTACCAATCTAGACACATGTCGGATCTTGCACTATTCACTACGCACTTACACTTTGACACTAGCAAAAAGGTGTTCCTTAACACCCAATAGAAATTACATCCTATAAAACTAAAATGACTGAGATATGATCAACTGTTTTCTTGTTTGATGTTTGTTATCATTAACATTTTCTTGTTATATCTTCTAAGATCACTCAATGATGTCTACTTGACTAGAGATTCATGATTGGGGGCATAACATGTTTTTCTTTGATTTCTGCTTTTGGTGTGATTTCAATGATCCTACATTGTCTAATACACTAGGTTTCTATGGTAAGAACCTCGATCAAGATTGGAATGCCACACATACCTCAACCCTCTTTATTCAGACACTTAGGTGAGGTTGGAGTTATCTCCTTGTGTGTAGCATGTACGAAGATACTCCTAGTTATCTTGGAAGCTTGTGCCTCGGTATAGATGTTATCTTACAACATTACCTTATAAACCATGTTCACGTCATCTCAGCTCTTGTGTCTTGATTCTTACATGTGTTTCCTATATCTTATCTAATAAGATCGTATTCATATTTTCATAGTTTCTCTTGCATCGGTGAAGCTTGTACTGATTCTGATGTCCCAAATGCTCAAATGATGAAAAATGAATGTCTATAGGATCAACGACTTGACTAATCTCATGTATTAGGTTGCATTTCATTCTAGGAATGCATTTAATTTTGTATTTCTAGTTCCCTTGAGCCATCCTTCCTTTGCCCTCTATCAAAGTGATTGATTGCAAAAATCTCCTAATGACTTTGACTAATACTTGCATAAATCAAGATCAATTCCCTAATAGGGGCACCAAGTTTTCAACTCTCATAAGCTTCATTTTATTTCCATCATCCTGGATTCATTTTTAGGATCGAAATCAAAATCCTTGGTAACATATTCAAATCTTCTAATGTAGTTGATTGCTGAGGCTATCGCTTCTTTCTTGCTTCCTCCTTTTCTTGGATTTCCAAGGCTAATATTCACCCCTTGCACCTCATTTTGATTTTGATTTCAAGGGGGCATGACAATATAACAAATATTCTTCAATCAATTCTCCTAATCTTTAAATCTAGTAATTAAACCAAATCTTTATGGATCAAGTCAATCAATGACTAAAAAATCATCACTTGGGGCATCTCAACTTGATATTCTCCACATCTCCTTTCTAAAAGAGTGCTCTCATTGCTTCATATTAGTTCACTCAGATAGGCATCTTTTCAATGTCTTGGAGCATATCAAGTTTATTAGGACCCATATCAATCTGGTATTGTCTCTCAGATGATTAGCTATCTCAACCTCTTTGGATAGATATTCAGTCTCATCACTTCATACTAGGCTGGATACTATCCTCTTTCTTATCATTCTTTGTTCAATCAGGTTCAGATTCAAATTTCTATTAGCTATCCTTGACATCATCATTATTTGACTCAATGTGTTCTGAGATCGCTTAGACGTTAGTCAAAGAGGGGAAAATGTAATCACCTAAAATTGGTCTAGTAGAACTTGAGCCCCATTTTCGATCAAATTGCCTCAAATAAAATCCTAAATCTCAATGACATATTTACTAGACATAATTGTGCATAGTAACCCTTAAAATCCCCTTTGCATAATTAAATAAAAAATTAAAAATCTTATATCAAGCTTATAATATGGTCTAATTTCTATAGCTTGCATATTTATTTAATTTTTATAATATTGATTTTAATATAAAGTTTCTACACTTTTATCAAAAGAACACATTTAGATGTGTGCACATACTTAATCTTGATTAATTAATAATTAAAAGGGATTTTAGCTTTCAAAATTGCTATTTTGTCTTATCTTACCTAACACTTCCCTTTTGCCTCTTAATCCTCACCACTCATTTCTACCTAACCTTGCATCTCCTTTTGCCTCTTGATCTCAACCACTCATTCTATTGCCTCTTAATATCCACCCTTCATTCTTGAGGCAATTCCTTTAAAAGGAAACTCTTCCTTGGCTCAAGGGTTCCATCTTGCATATTGGTGATCTGAGCTTTTGGTGAATTTAGCTTTCTTGCATTGTTACATTCTTAGAATAATATTGTTGTTTGAATTCTTAGTTGCTCTCATTTTCTTAGCTTATCTTCATTTCTAGCTCAATCTTGCATTGTTAGTCTAGTTTCCTTTCTTGCATTGCTTCAATAACATAGCTCTTCCATCTTCATTCTAGAATACTAGTTGTTTGTATTCATTTTAGCTTAATCTCTCATTATAGCTTAAATCTTGCATTTGAGCCTCATCTCTAGCTTTGAATATTCCATTTTGGAGTAGTCAAGTTGCTAATCCTCTATGCCAATTTGATGAGTATCATGAGAAGGATTAAACTCGCTTGAACTAGGAAGCTATGAGCCAATTATTGAGACTTCTCTTCCATGGATTTTCTCAAGTGTAATGGTTCATAGAAGTGTGTCACATTTTGATCACACATTGATAACCTTCATCTAATCATACCTTTCTTATCAGTCAACATCAACAGTAGTGGTCATGCATTTAATATTTAGAGACATCTCCAAGTCTCTCATAATAATTGATACAATTGAAACTCATCACAACACCTTGCTCACCATACTTATACTTAGCAACATACTAGGAACACTAGGTCAATACTTGACATCAATGACAACCCAAAAACTAATCATCTTGCAATCAAATCTTTATCATGACAACACCAGAAATTACTTACCACCAAATCATCAGTTATGCCAACAATCTCCCCCTTTGGCATTGATGGAAACACTCTCTTCCTCTCTCCAATATGATACATTATGCACAAACCTACTCAACATCAATAACACTAGGAACAATAAGATGTTCCCCCTTTCACTAAAATTCTCTCATGTGCACTTCTCTTCTTCAAATCTGAACATTTTCAAACACACATTCTCCCCTTTGAAAAAAATGTAAAAGGTGCCCAATATAGCTGATATCTTCGCTTTTGATCTTGACTAATCACAACACATTACTTCATATACTACTCCCCCTAAGGACTAGCCCCATAACATCATTCCAAACTTAAAGATATTCACTACATACACTTGAATTGATGCAAATGCATCTTCTTTTAATTCAAATTAGATAGGGGACTAACCCCCATCTTACCTCTTATATGGTCAAATGTATCCTTAGATAATGGTTTAGTGAAAATATCAGCAACCTGCTCCTTAATTTGTAGATACTCTAACCTCACTTCCTTTTCATGTACCTATTCTCTAAGAAAATGATATTTGATAGCTATATGCTTAGTCATAGAGTGCATCATCGAGTTCTTTGAAATGTTAATGGCACTAGTATTGTCACAATAGATAACCATTGGTTCAATTACCTTTTCCTAAATTCCTTCTAGAATCTTCTTTATCCATACTACCCATTTACAATTAACTATAGAAACAACATATGCAACTTTATTTGTTGATTGAGATATAAAATTCTACTTCTATTTCATGTCCAATCATCATCAGTAAATACATTCAAAGATAAATCACCTTTATGTCCATAATAGAGACCATAGTCTTAAGTTCCCTTAAGATCTCTGAAGATTCTCTTCACATTCCTTAGGATTAGAAGAAAATCTGGCCACTAATCCAACTACACGTGCTATATCTGGTCTATTGTACACCATATATTATAACTTACCAATCATGTACCTATAAAGTGTCTCATCCACCTCTTTAAAATCATCTTCCTTTGATAATTTGCAACCAGTTACCATAGAAGTACCAAGCATTTTTTAGTCTTCTAACCCAAATTTATGTAATATCTCTTTCACATATTTGGACTAGTTTATGTAGATACCATCTTTCATTTGTTGAAAATTCACTCCAATGAATAATTTAATCTTACCAATCATAGGCATCTCAAATTATTTCCTTATCTCATTTGCAAATGATCTGCTCATCTCTTTATTTTCACCAAAAATGATATCATCTAAAAATATCTATGCAATCAATAACCTGTCATCTTTTTCAGTCTTCAAATACACATTATTGTTATCACTTTTCCTTAGGAAACCAATATGAATTAGACATGAGTGCAATCTCTCATACCATGCCCTATGTGCTTGTTTCAACCCATACAAATCTTTCTATAATATATACACCATGTTCTTACCTTCTGAATTAGTGAATCCTTTAGGTTTTTCAATGTATACCTCTTCTTCCAAAACACCATTAAAAAAAGATAAATTAACATATATTTTATATATCTTGGATCCTTTGTAAGAAGCATATGCAAGAAACATCCTTACACCTTCAAGTGTGGCCACAGGTGTAAATTTTTCACCATAGTCTAGGCCTTCCTTTTGTGCATATCCTTAGCACAACAATCTTGCCTTGTTCCTTACCACTTCACCTTTCTCATTCATCTTGTTTCTAAAAATCTACTTAGTACCGATCACATTCTTTTCCATCAGTCTAGGTACTAGTGTCCATGTTTTGTTCTTCTCAATCTACTCCAATTCTTCTTCCATAGTTATCACCCAATCTTCATCTTTCAATGCCTCTTTTATATTTTAGGCTCAAATTTAGATAGCAAACATGTACTTTCTCTTGCCTTTCTTCTAGTCAGAACAAGAGAATTTCTATCACCAATAATTTGATCAGGGGAATTATTCAATTTTACATACCTTGGCAATACTGGTTCAAATCTAGGAGTATATTCTACCACTTGTATTGGTTCTTATTCATTAATCTATATCTCCATCAGTTCTGTTGTAGTGTCTTGCTCCACCATTTGTACATAGACAAACCCATGATAGTCTCCAAGTTCCTTCTTGTTTGATTCATCATTCTACTTAGAAAGTTCATCTACTCTTACATTGGCACTTTCTACTATCTTATTTGTTCTTTTGTTCAAGCACTTGTAGGATTTTCTCTTTGTGGAATATCCTAAGAATATCCCCTCATCACTTCTTTGGTCAAACTTACATGTATTTTCATCTCTCTTTATTTAACATCTACTCCTAAAAACTTTGAAATAACTTACACATGAAGATCAACCATGCCATAACTCATAGAGAGTTTTATTTGTACCTTTTTTCAACTGGACTTTGTTCAATGTGTAAACTACAATGCTCACAGCTTCTGTCCAAAATATATGTGTAACACCCTTTTGAATCATTAATGTCATAGCACAATCAATGATAGACATGTTTCTTCTTTGAACAATACCATTTTTCTGAGGCATTCTTGGATCTGACATCTATCTTTTGATTCATTGTTCCTCATAGTATGAAATAAAATTATGTGAAGTAAACTCACCTCCTATGTTAGATCTAATACATTTCAGGATCTGACGGATCTCATTCTCCACTTTGGCTTTGTAGATCTTAAAAATGTGAAAAGCTTCATATTTTTCCTTTAGAAACACAACCCACATCATTAATAATCATCAATAAGCAACATGAAATATCTATCACCATAGTAACTCTGAGTTCTCATTGGACCACACAAATCTGTATGAACTAGATCGAAAATACTTTTAGAAGAATAACTTTTACTAATGAAACTAGAACTAGTTAACTTCCCAAGCTGACATTATTTACACATTACATTGTTTGGTTTCACTAGGTTAGATAAACCTCTCACTATCTTCATCTTACTAACTTTGATCAAGTTATAAAAGTTTACATGAAAAAACCTCTTATGTCATAACCAACAATCTTCTACCCTAGCAATCAAACAACTCTTAATAGTAGAATTCAAATGGAACAAGTTACCTTTAGTTTGTTCACTGGTACCAATCAATTAACTTGATTTCCCAATAGTCATGCATATACATTCATTGAACTCCAATCTATATCATTTTTTATTCAACTTAGCAACACTTAACAAGTTGTACTTCAAACCTTCAACCCAATAGACATCATCACAATTTGTTTTATCATTCAAAGCAATAGATCCTTTACCTTTTACCAAACAAGGAGCATCATTTCCAAATTTTACTGAGCCACCATCACATTCTTCCATCTTGATGAATTTTATTTTATCACTAGTCATATGATGACTGCACCCTCTATCAATAATCTAGTCACCACTATGATTCATGTTATAAATTAGAGTTTTCTCACATTCTTCTGAGTGTTCTTCCTTTAATGAAACAAACACAATTTCTTATTCATCTCTTCCATTGGATTCTCCATCAGTAACTATGTGGTTAAATATTGGTATCAAATTGAAATGCAACCAATACTCAATAAACCATTAAATCAAGAATTTAGCTATAGGAGGCCATATCACATGAACCAACTAAACTCTCAAAATCATCTTATTGCTTCCTAGTTGAAGTGAGTTTAATCCTTTTTATGATGCTCATCATATTGGCATGAAGGATTAGTGACTTGACTACTCCAAAATGGAAGATTCGAATGAAATGAAAAACTAGAAATAAACTAGAATGTGTTGGTGTTTCAAAATGGATTATGCTCTTAGGCTACCAATATACCTTCAAACAGATTTTAGGAGTGGTTAGTTCCAAAATGTATAAGGAGCTTAAGGTAATTGGACCAACTATAGGGACAGGACCACCCTCTACACTTTTGGCTCTGCAAAACCTAGGCGAGTATACCTAATCCAGTGAAAACAATACTCTTACAACACCAAGAATGGATTCAACAAAGAAGATAATAGAAAGAAAGTACTAAGTGTCAACCAAAAACTCATTGAATCTCCATTGATATGGAAAAACTAACAACTCCTCAACCAAAGTTTAAAAGTTTAAAATTGGCTCTTGATTTAATTTTTGTGATTGCAACAACCAAGATGAATACATGGTAACAAAAGACATACTCACTTGGGCCAGTGCCTTATCCATTGGGAAATAACTCCAAAACACATAAGATGTGAAGACTAGAATAAATCCAAGATTCATAGCCATAAATACATCTATCACAATCCTTAATACTTATAGAGAATCCTTATGCAAACTAAGATGAATTCATATCCCACCCAAAGCAATATTTAATCTAATCCTAGATTAGAACTTAGGAATGGAGATACACACATAAACAATTATGTAATGAACTCGAAAGTTCAAAATTCATGAAACTTGACATGGAGGAGAGAAAAGAACTAGATATTTGTATTAAGTGTGATGAATCCTACCTATGCATACAATCTATCTCAAAATACAAGCTTGCAAATAACATCTTAGACCTACAACTTTCTATCTCTCATTAGCAAATACTGAAGAAAAATTTTACAATCATGATTGAGAATAGGGTTCACAAAGAGAAAAATTATTTTAAACACCTAACTCCCAATACCCCCAAATGATCATGAAAATCCTTTATACCAAGATTGCAACAAGCATCCGATCATTTCAAGCAAAATTCAAACTTCAACCACCCAACTACCCTCAAACAATTGAAATAACTACAGACAAGACATGCCACCTAGCACAAGGCCATCGAGATCAAACTAATCGACAATCATAGCAATAGTCTAGCCATGTATCTCACAAGGACAGAGAAATCATTAAAACCCCTGTTGATTTAGGCTACATCAGAGGCAGTGTGACCTTCATGTAAAATTCTCCTCGGCAGAAGCACCTTAGGACACAAAATCAGTATGAGATGACCATCATGATCTTGCTCATAAATTTCCACCTGCAACCTAGCTAGAACATGACCAAAACCAATCCGGCTTTATGGCATTTTGGCTTGCCATTCCAAACCTTGCAGAAAACCCTAGAAAAATTTGAAATTTGAAAAACAATAGTCACCACTAGGTTTCAAACATGACCGTCGATCAAATCTCCTACCGGCACATTGAGCGGTTCTCATAAATTGTTACAATAGTCAACTGAGCTTTTAAAAGTATTTGGTGACATCATCATTTCCTGGCAACCAATAAAAAGGAGCACCTCGATGACACCTGGCATCTAGACCCACTACATCATCTTCATCGATCTTTAAATTGGGAACGTTGATCCTCTCCTAAGAGAGAATCAATGGCGATCGCAACATCATGATCAGTAAAACTTTGTGCATCTCCGCTTTATGTTTATACGACAACCGTTGATCTTCCCTAGATCGATGTGTCAGAACATTATCGCTTATGAAAGCTAGAGACCCCACTTCAAAAAGAGACACGTGGTGGCTTCAAGGAATTTTGGACCCACTGGTATGTGACATCACCCTAGACACATGTCATATTGTCACACTCCCGCAAACAAGAAACTGTCAGTGAATTCAAGCTAAGGTGCAGCGACCACCATTGATCAGATTTGATCAGGTGATCCTCATTTAAAGATGAAACCTGGTCCCACTCCCATTTTCCTTGGTCCTTCCTTCGATCAGACAGCTATTGCAGTCCCATAAGAGTTGCCATCTGAGCATCTTAAGATAAAGGCAATCTGACGACCATAGATCTTGATCAAACTTCAACTGACCATGCAGCCTTAAGAAATTGGGCCCGCATTGACAGGTGTATTTAATCATAGCCCCACAAAGAGGAAAATCTTGACAATAGGAGGCTTGTGGGGTAACGACAACCACATGATTTCAAAGGATCTAACGGCTGAGAAATAATCCAGGAAAAGCTAAAGTTTTGAGAAATTAATTTTCTGAAAGGGAACCCAACCACTTCTTAACCGCTAACACATAGGTCAACCACTTAACTTAAAATAAAGGCACATGCATTTTAATCAAATCCTAAGTGTTCAAAAAGGTAACAAAGAAATAGAAGAAAGGCCAAGGAACTAGGGTTTTATCATTTTCTTGCTTGGCTAGGTTAACCTGGTAAAGGGCCATTTTAGGATTTTTTGCAGGGCGAGGATCAAATTTTTGTGACACAACCAATAGTGGCTCATACTTGGGGATGTGTATCTCCTGCAGATACAATGAGAATTCTAGAATCTCTCAGAGAAGAAGACACTCAAAATTTTGACCAAAAACAACATGACTATATGAACAAAAAACCCTAAACTACTACTCATGGAAAAGATACATCAAGAGAAGTAAAAATTTTGGAATTGTCCATGAATGGGAAATTCCAAAGTATCTCCAATTAAATCCTTCACGATATAAGAATCTGTTCCTAGAATGGGTCAAATTTTCCATGCTTACCTTTATCTTCCAACCTTGCATTCCACATTAGGAAAAGGTCACCACTCTCAAAATTTCTCTAGGTAGCTCTTCTATCATACAAATTCTTACACTATTTCTATAATCTTTCATTCCTTTCATGTGCATCCCTCCTTATCTCATTCAATTGAATCAACTCATCCACTCTTACTCTCATCTCATCCTCTAATTCATCATCATATGTCTGAATGAACTGGTACATCTACAATAAATTATTCTGAGGAAATCTAGCATTTATCCCATACACTAGATCAAAAGGGGCACATCCTATAGCTTTTTTTACTATCACCTTATCAGCCCATAAGGCCAATTGTAACTTTGAGTCCCAAGCTGTCTTATTTTTATCCAATACTCTCTTGAGAATCTTAATCAGATTTTTGTTATTGGACTCAGCTTGGCCATTTCTTTATGGATGATAAGGAGAAGAAAATGAAATGTGTATCCCATACTACTGACAAAAGTCATTGAATTCCTATGATCTGAAATACATTGCATTGTCAACCACAATAACTTCTGGACAACCAAACCTTATAAGAATATTTTGCATTAAAAAATCCATTACAACCTTACTAGTATCTCTTCTAGTGGGGATGGCCTCCACCCACTTAGTAAAGTAGTCTATTGCGACCAGTATCCAAGAATGTCCACCACTAGATTTGTTTGGAATTTCTCCAATAAAATCTACACCCCATTTTTGAAAGGGGGCCTGAACTGCAACAGGCTTGAGTGGTAGATTCCCATTAAATTTTAGTTTACCAACAAATCTTTGACATGCATCACATTTTCTTACAAACTAATGAGCATCCTTAAAAATTGCAGGCCACCAGAATCCAGATCTAAGAATCTTATGGGCTGTAGTTTTTTCCATGTAATGACCCCCACAAACACCACTATGCATTTCTTCTAGCAAGATTTTAGATCTATCCTGATTCACACATCAGAGAAACACTCCATTACTTCTCCACCATAATTTACCACCTACAATAGCATATCTAGTAGCCTGCAACTTGACAGTCCTCTTTTTATTTTCATCCATATTAGGGGAAAGGGTCAACCTTTGCAAGTAACCAATAACATCCTTGTACCAATCACAACAATCCATATCATGGATATATGGCCTTTGTTCTTCCTCTAGCATGTTTATATGATTAAAAACTAAGTTACTTTGGGCCATCAATTTTGCAAGACCTAGGCCTCTTACCAATTTTTTAACCTGGATATCAATGTTAAATTCTTGGATCCTATTGATCCATCTACATCTCCTCCCTAAAGCTTCTTGTTGCATCAGTATATCCTTAACTACAGCACTAGGCACATATGCAACCACTGTAGCTCCCACAAGGTAACATCTGAAATCCTTGACAACCTTGACCAGGGCATATGCCTGTTTCTCAATAATATCATATTTTAGTTTAGTTGCTTGTAAGGATTTGCTGAAAAATGATATGGGTTGCTCATATCCATTTGTTTTCTTTTGCAATAGTATGATAAGAGGCAAAAGAAAATATCTGCATGGGCTTACCATAATCAGGTGTCCTTAAAACAAGGGCATCTTTGATGGCTTGTTTAACATATTTGAAAGAATCATTTTCCTCTTTATTCCACTCAACCTTTTCTCCTTTCTTCAATATTTTGGAGATGGGGATATTGATTTCTGCAAAATTTGTAACAAATCTCCATAAAAATTTCACCTATCCAAAAAATGATTGAACACCTTTAACATTCTTAGGTGGGGAAAGCTTATCTATAGCCATAACCCTCTCAGGGTAAATTCTCACTCCATCTTTAGACATAATATGTCCTAAGAGCTTACCTTCCACAACACCAAAAACACACTTTTTTGGATTCAAATAAACCCCATACTCCAAAGCTCGGACAAAATTTTTCTCAAGATGCTCACAATGTTTCCTTTCCTTAGCTAAATATGTTGTGAGATCATCTTGATACCCAACCAAAAATTTGTTTATAAAATTTGCAAAGGCAACTTCCACAGCTCTCTAGAAAGTAGCACCAACAATTTTCAGAACAAAGGGCATCGTAACATATACATATGTTCCCCATGGGGTGGTGAATGTAGTCTTAAACTATTTAGATTCTTTGACCATTACCTAATTATAGCTTGGGAAGCCATCCATCATGGACATCAACTCTGATCTAGTAACTCTTTGCAACATATTCTCCATGTTAGGCAACCCATAATTTTCCTTCAAATAATTAACATTCAGGTTCCTAAAATCAGCACATAGTCTAATGTCACCATTCTTCTTTCTAACTGGAACCAAATTTGACACCCAAGTAGAATGTCTGATAGGTTTAATGATCCTGACATTTCTCATCCTTTTGAGTTCATCTTGCATTTTTGGTGCTAAGGTGGGATTCACAGGCCTTAATTTTTGCCTGAATAGTTTAGTACCTTCCTTCAATGGAATCTCATGTTGGAACAAATCTTCTTTGTAAGCTTTCAAATCATCATAAGACCATGAAAAAATTTATTTGAATTTTATGAGAAGACCAATTAATGTCATTCTGACCTCTGGAGACAATCTCTTGCCAATATAAACATTTTTTGGTACCAGACTTGTTCCTAAATTTATTTCCTCCAAGTCATTCAACTTGTCAGTGATTCTAGTAGAGAAAACCTTGTCTTTATTATCAAACACCCTCTCAAGAGCAACCAATCCCATAGGAACCCTATTAGACTTTAACTAAAAAACCTCCTTTCCAAAGATAGTCTCTTTTCCATTATTGGTGTCAACATAAGTACTGAAATTCATCTCATTATCACCAAAATGGGACTCACATTGAAAGAATCTCAGTATGTCCTACTCATCAGAAAATACCTACCAATTTTCAACATTGTCTGGGATAGAAGGCCTAGACTGAACTTCAATTTTGGATATCCCAGAAAAAGTGACATCCTCTGGCCTTAAGGCTATATTTTCTAATAAATCAGCCATCCTATTTTGGCTCCTATCCATCCAATCAATACCAAATGCATTGAAATTTTCAATCTCATCACAAATAGCATTTCGGTATTGTTTTAGCCTTTGATTCTTAGATGCATATACTGATCTAATCTGAGACATTATTAACTCAAAATCACCAATCACCCTAAGGTACTTTATCCCATGTCTTGATGATAATATTAATCCAATTAACAAGGCTTCATACTCTGCAACATTGTTTGTGCAAGAAAATAGGAGAGTAAAAGAAAACTTAAAAGTTTTACCACTTGCAGATATTAATAGCACTCCTACTCCAGCACCTTCTTTTGAACTTTCTCCATCAAAATATAAAGTCCAAAGATCATGATTATCTACCAAGTTATTTTTTTCTTCAATCAAAAGGATGGGTTTGACCTTTTCTTGCATTTCTTTCTCCTAAACTTGGAAAGAACCAATATCAGTGTCCAAAAAATAGTTCATAATATCCTCTTCATTTTCCTCAATCATATGAGGGGTTCTAGTTTCCCTTGACATCTTCACACTCTCTCCTTCAATGTCAAATGTAGAAAATGATAGGTCACATTGGATACTTCCTCCCATAGAAGCACTCCATCTTCTAGACAACAACATCACATACTGAGGATGGATATCAACCACCAGAACACTCATAGTTAACTATTTATCTGGATATGCTACTAACCTGTAAGGTAAAGCTTTAATGGTACCAATAACTAGAACTTCTCTTGATTCCATAGCCTAACACCTTCCATGAGGTGTATCAACCTTCAGTCCCATTGAATTCATAATCTCTATAGGCATGATAGTATTTGATGCCCCAGAATCAATCATGCAATTCTTCAACAACTTGCCATTTATTATCTGAGATAGAAAGAAAGGATCAATTGTTCTTGATGCAGTATTAACAACATTTTCAT
This sequence comes from Chamaecyparis obtusa, assembly GCA_027943335.1. Lineage (NCBI taxonomy): Eukaryota > Viridiplantae > Streptophyta > Pinopsida > Cupressales > Cupressaceae > Chamaecyparis > Chamaecyparis obtusa. The sequence goes on from BSBK01005217.1 coordinate 353,393, forward strand.
CTAAATAGATTTGTAGAATATTAGAAATAATTTCTTCACCTTTACTATCAAGTGTGCCCTCCAAAGAAGCTACATGTTTATCACTTTTATACATCCCCTGGGCATTTGTGGAAGTGGCACCATTTACCCAATTCAAGGCAACAACTCTGATCAATAAATGCTAACAAGAGACATACTCACTTGGGCCAGTGCCTTATCCATTGGGAAAGAACTTCAAAACACATAAGATCTAATCATTTTGAGAAAAATTCAAACTTCAACCACCCAACTACCCTCAAATAATCGAAATAATTGCAGACAAGACACGCCACCCAGCATAAGGCCATCGAGATCAAACTAATCAACAATCATAGCAACAGTCTAGCCATGTATCTCATAAGGGCAGAGAAATCATTAAAATCCCCATTGATTTAGGCTGCATCAGAGGTGGTGTGACCTTCATGTCAAATTCTCCTTGGCAGAAGCACCTCAAGACACAAAATCACCATGAGACTTCCATCATGATCCTGCTCATAAATTTCCACCTGCAACCTAGTTGGAACATGACCAAAACTGATTCAACTTTATGGGATTTCAGCTCACCATTTCAAACCTTGCAGAAAACCCTAGACAATTTTGAAATTTGAAAAATAATGGTCACCACTAGGTTTCAAACATGACCGTCGATCAAATCTCCTCCTGGTACATCGAGCGGCTCTCATAAATTGTCACAATAGTCAACTAAGATTTTAAAAGTATCCAACTACATCATCATTTCTTGGCAACCAATCATAATCGAGCACCTTGACAACACCTGGTATCTGGACCCACTGCGTCATCTTCATTGGTGTTTAAATTGGGACTGTCGATCCTCTCCTAAGAGAGAATCAATGGTTGTTGCAACATCGTGATCAGTAAAACTTCATGCATCTCCTCTTTGCGTTTATACAAAAACTGTTGATCTTCCCCAGATGTGTCAAACCTTTATCACTTATGAAAGCTAGTGACCCCACTTCAAAAAGAGACATGTGGTAGCTTCTAGGAATTTTGGACCCATTGGTATGTGACATCACCCTGGACACATGTCATATTGTCGCATTCCCACAAATAGGAAACTATCAGTGAAGTTAGGCTAAGGTGCAATGACCACCATTGATCAGATTTGATTGGGTAATCCTCATTTAAAGATGAAACCTGGTCCCACTCTCGTTCTCGTTGGTCCTTTCTTTGATCAGATGGTTGTCACAGTCCTGCACGAGTTATCACCCAGGCATCTTAAGAAAAAGGAAATGCAATGACCATGGATCTTGATCAAACTTTAACTGACCACACAACCTTAAGAAATTGGGCTCGCATTGACAAGTGTCATTCAGCTGCAGCCCCGCAAAGAGGAAAATCCTAACAATAGGAGGCTTGCGGAGTCATGACAACCACAAGATTTCAAAGGATCTAATGGTTGGGAAATAATTTGGGAAAAGCTAAATTTTTGAGAAATTAAATTGCCGAAAGGGAACCTGACCACTTCCTAACCACTAACACATGGGTTGACCACTTAACTTAAAATAAAGGCACATGCATTTTAATTAGATCCTAAGTGTTCAAAAAGGTATAGAAGAAATAGAAGGAAAGCCAAGGAACTAGGGTTTAATCATTTTCTTACTTGGCTAGGTTAACATGCTAAAGGGCCATTTCAAGATTTTTTGCAAGGGGAGGATCAAATTTTTCTGACACAACCAACAGAAACAAGATTAACAAAGCTAAAATGAGAGAATTAAGCTAGCATGGATGTAAACAACTAATATTCTAAAATAAGAATGCAAGAAACTATACTATGATAAGCAATGCAAGAAAGTAAGCTAGAATGATAAGAATGCTCAAGAATGCAAGAATGCAAATGATCAAGATTCTCTAGATGACCAAGATGCAAGATGGAACCCTTGAGCCAAGGAAGAGCTTCCTTTTTAAAGGAATTGCCTCAAGAATGGAGGGTGGAGATTAAGAGGAAAAAGATGTTAGGTAGAGATGAGTGGTGGAAAAGATCAATCCATGTGAGAGGATTCAAGAATTTTGATTAGCAAAGATTGATGGGAGAATAAGAAAAAATATAAAATCCCCTTTTAATTATCAATTAATCAAGATTAAGTTTGCACAAAGTTCTCTTTTTAATAAAAGTGCATAAGAATTTATATTAAAGGTAATTTTTGACAATTAAGTTATTTTTCAAGTTTAGAAATGACTTAGGCATAGAAATGATTTAATTATGCAAGGGGGATTAATTAGGTTGCTTACATAATTTGGTCTAGTAATTATGCATTTGAGATTTAGAATTTTATTAAAGGCAATTTAATCAAGATTTGGGGCTTAGGTTCTACTAGACAAATTTTAGGTCATTACATTTAAGGTGATTACTATTCCTGAGAAGGAGAACTAACTCTGAACTTGATCAAATGAAGATCGATAAAGAGATCAACTCCGGACTTGATTGAGCGAAGACTAATGAGTGAGACCAAAGTATCTAACCTGATTTGAAGTTATCAGACTGAATATATGTCCAAAGATTTTTGTGATAACTACTTCGACAATGATTCTGAGGAAGCTAATCACTTGATTGAGAGACAATACCAAATTTATATAGGTCCTAATGAGCCTGACATGCCCCAAGAGATGTATGTCTGAGTGACCTGATATGAAGTGATGAGATCACTCTTTCACAGTGATGTGAAGAATCTCAACTTGATATGGTTCTTGATGAAGATGAGATGCCCCAAGCCATGAAGATTGAATTGATTTTCTGATTAGGATTGAGTTATAGAAGAATATTTTCTATATTGTCATGCCCCCTAAGGATTGAAATTGAAATGAGGTAGAGAGGTTAAAGCTCAAAATAGGTTATTAGTGTGTTTGGAGTTGTTTTGAGGTCTTGTTGACTAGATTTAACTAAAGTTTGACCAATTTGGACCAAGGTTGAACAGTATGAGAGCACTTAGATTTGATAAATTTGCATAATATTGACCTCAGAGGTGTTAGAAATGAAGTTAGATGCAAGCGAGAAGTGATAGCATCAGCAATCAACTATGTTTGACCAAGAAGGGTTGACTTTGCAATTTGACTAGGTAAATGATCTTGGATTTTGATTTTGATCCCAAAAGTAGATTCAGGACATTAAAATTAGCTAGGAGTGTGATTTCACATTAATCAGAGTAGGTTGAATATTAGGTCAAAGATGATGATCCACAGTTGACTGTCTTGATAGAGAGGAGAAAAGAAAGCATAGCTCAAGGGAAACTAGAATTGCATAACTAAAAGCAATCCTAGAATGAAATGCATCCTAAGACATGAGTCAAGTCACTGATCTTGTAGCCATTCATGTATCATCATTTGAGCATTTGGGACATCAGGGTCAGTACAACCTTCACTGGTGCAAGAGTGACCATGGAGATATGAATACAACCCTATCGGATAAAATGTAGGAAACACACGTAAGCATGAAGGCATAAGAGCTAAGATGACCTAAACATGGTTTCCAGTTTCTTGTTGTAAGATAACACCCATATTGAGGCACAAGCTTCCAAGATAACCAGGAGTGTCATCCTATGTGCCATACACAAGCAAGAGATAAGGAGATGATTCCAACCTCACCACAAACACCTAGTTTATTAGATGACTTAGGATCATTGAAATCACACCACAAGAAGAAATCAAAGAAAAGCATTGTTATTCCCCCAGTCGTGAATCTCTCGTCAAGTAGACATCATTGAGAAACCTTAGAAGACATGGTAAGAAAAAATCAATGATAACAGACATCACACAAGAAAATAGTTCAACATATCTTAGTTGCTTTCATTTTTATAGGATGTAGTTTTTGTTGGGTGTTAAGGAACACCTTTGTGCTTTTGTAAAAGTGCAAGTGTGTGGATAGATAGTGCAAGATTGAATATGTGTTAAGAAATATAGTATTGTCTTGATTGGTAGTGTTAAGAAACACCAGGTAGCGTCTGTGATAAATTGTCCATTGGAAAGGACTGATAAACTAACTCAGGTTAAACTCAAGAGCTCAATGAAGTGGTAAAGTGTTGACATCTCAGATTGAAAGTGTGATATTTCCCATGGGCAACAGATGAGAACCGAGGACAAGACCAAGACTAGTTCCATCCCATGACGACAGAAGGAGATGGAAAGCGAGATGGATGCACAGGGGTTGGTGGAAGTATGAGAGCTTAGCTACACATTGATAGATGGAACATTCATTACAAGTGACACTCATTTCCTAGGTTTTCACCACTTGGCACTATTTTATTTTTGCTACCAAGGTGCCTGTTTCCAAGTTTTCACCAAGACACTATTTCCTCTTTTTCAAATTTTTTTGTTCTTTTTCATTTATTTTTTTTCTTTTTTTTGTATTTTTTGATATTTGTTTTTTTTGTGTGGATACATCAAGGCATCTTTTTTTAGGTTTTCACCAAGATGACTATTTTTCTCAGGACATTATATTCTTTCTAGAGTTTTTTTAGGACTTTATCTAATTTTTAGGATTTTTTAGGACTTTTAATGATTTTTATAAATTTTTCAAGATCATAGATTGATGTACAGGATGCAGAATGTCTAGTTGTAGAATCATTTCAGATGTAGAGCATTGAGAGGATCTTTGGGAAAATTTCCTTTTGGAGTAGCCATCTGATAAGCTCCAAAACCAAATGCAATAGTGATGACAAAAGGACCCAGCCAGTTAGGTTCAAATTTTCTCTTATGTTCACGATGTTGTTTACTCTTTGGATTCTCTCTTAGAACGAGATCACCAACCTAAAATTCATGATGATGAACTTTCTTGTTGTATCCTTTAGACATTTTCTTTCGATAAACCCTCAATGCTCAAATTTTTCTTTTTTGTGTTCATCTTATAGTTGTAGCTCTTGAAGTTGAGAAATTTTGTAATCATCATATGTGATAAGCCCATGTAATGATACCCTAAGCGAAGGTATCTTGACTTCTATTGGTATGATTTCTTCAGAACTATATACTAATGAAAATGGTGTAGCCCTTGTAGGCATTCTACTACTTGTTATGTAAGCCCATAGAGTTGGATTGATCAACAAGTGTCAATCTCTTCTTGACTTATTAACTGTTTGGTGTAGGATTTTTAGGATTATTTTATTTGAGGCTTCTTCTTGTCCATTCCTTCAAGGATAGTAGATAGAGGAGGAATGATGCATTATGTGTAAATTTCTATAGATCTCATTGATGTCACTATTTTTGAAATGGCCTCCATTATCTGTAACAATCAAGGAGGGGATTCCATACCTACATATGACATAGTTGAGGATAAACATGGCCACCTACTTTCATGTTTCTTTAATAAGGGGAACTACCTCAACCCACTTGGTAAAGTACTATGTAGCTATAATGATAAACTTATGTCCATTGGAAGAGGAAGGGTAAATCTGACCCACAAGATCAAACACCCATTGTTGAAGCGGCCAGTGGGTAATGAAAGGTAGAAAATCCCAAGCAGGAGCATGAATCAGGTTCCAATGAAACTGATAGTTCTAATAGGTTTTATCAAGTTGGACAACATCTTTTTTTCCAAGGACAAACTATTCGAGTGTGATCCATAGATGCCCTCATGAACTTCTTTGAGCACTCTCTCAGACTCCTCATGCTCTAAACACCTAAGAAATGTACCATCTTGACTTCTCCTAAAGAAGTTATTTGTGATGATGAGATATCAGGAAGCATTTTAGATGAGGTTCTTTTTTTTGTTCTGGGATAGAGAGTTAGGCATGGTTTGTTCTTTTAGGTAAGAATAGATTTGAATGTATTTGGAGGTATCAAAAACAATGCACATCATATAATTTAGAAATCAGGCATGTCATAGGAAGGAAATGGGAGCTCTTCCACCAAGAATTCTAGTGGAATTTATTCTCTTCAAGGTGTAGCATTGAGGGTAATGTAGCCATGGCATCTACTGATCTATTCTATTCATGTGGTAGCTGCTAAAAATTAATGAACACAAAGTATTTCTTCAAATCATCAACCAAGCATTTGTATGGAAAGAGCTTCTCATCCCAAGTTTGATATTCATCAGTGACTTGGTTAATTACTAGCTAAGAGTCACCATAGATGTGAAGTTCTTAGATCTTCCATTCAATAGCTAGTTTAAGTCCATTAACTAACTCTTCATATTTTGCCACATTGTTAGTGCATGGGAAGATCATTTTGTATGCCTTAGGAATTTTGTAACCTTATGGGGAGATGAACAAAACTCTAGCACCTACCCCATGTTGTGTGAATGAACCATCAAAGTACATTTTCCAAGGATGTTGCATTAGATGTAGAATATATTCATCGGGAAAATCTACCACTATGGGTTGTGTGTCTTGTAATGGTGCATCTACTAGTCAATCAGAAAATACTTTCCCTTTGATCACCTTTCAATCAACGTGTGTGATATCAAACTCACTGAGGATCATAACCCATTTAGCTAACCACCCTATTAATGTTGCCTTATTTATTAATTACTTAAGTGGATATATTTTTTCTATCAGCTATGTAGAGTAAGCCAAGATATAGTGCCTAAATTTCTAAGATGCAAAGACTACTACTACCAAGGAAGCTTTTTTAATCACTATATAGTTGAGTTCATAAGAGACCAGTGTTTGAATGATATAATAGATAGCTCTCTCATATCCTTGATCATCATGATGTGCAAGCAATGTTCCCAAAGAAGAATCAGTACCTAATATGTAGAGTAACAAGGATTTACCAAGAATAAGAGCCATTAACACTGGAGGATTAGCTAGGTATTCTTCTATCTGTTGGAAGTGTTTTTCACAATCCTCATTCTATTTGAAAGTGACACCTTCATGCAAAGTATTATTAAAGGGTTGTGCCTTATCAACTAGTTGCCAGATAAATCTCCTAATGGATTGTAGCTTCCCTTGCAACATCCTCATTTGACTGATGTTTCATGGGGGTTGCATCTCCATTATATCCTTGACCTTCACTAGATCCACTTCAATTCCTTGTGCTAAGACTATGTAACCAAGTAGTTTACCATAAGTGATCCCAAAAGCACACTTCTTTGGATTGAGCCCTAGTTCGAATTACTCCATTCTGGTGAAGATCATTTCAAAATCGGAGAGATGCATATCTCTAGTAGCAGATTTTACCAATGTGTCATCAACATATTCCTTGATATTTTTATGCATCATATCATGAAATATGGTTGTCATTGCGTGGTGATATGTTGCACCAACATTCTTTAGTCTAAAAGGCATAAAATTCTAGAAAAAGTTCCCCATGCACAAGTAAAGGAGGTTTTTTCTTAATCTTTAAGTGTGATGTAGATTTGATTGTAGCCTGAGAATCCATCCATTAAGGAATACATTTGGTAACCAGTAGTGAGATACATAATCATGTCAATATTAGGCAATGAGAAATCATCCTTAGGAAAAGCCTTGTTCAGATCTCTGAATTTTGTGTAGATGTGTATTGATTTGTCAGCTTTGGATATAGGCACAATGTTGGATATCCAGTCAACATAGTCTATGGCTCGAATAAATGTGGGTTTGAGTAATTTCTCAAGCTTTACTTTAAATAGAAATGTGATTGTTATCATGAATATTTATGAATGTTATTAGTAGGGAAGATTGGATGTTGATTAGAGATGATTGAGTTCTTATATGTTACATTCATGACTGGGTTTGTCATTGATGTCAACATATATGCTTTTTGGACAGAGTTATGGGCACATATTTGTTTAGTGAGGTTTTATACTGATGAATTGAGTTTTGTGAATATTTATTTGAATTTAAGAATTTTTTCTGATGATGTGGTTGTAAGCGCATAAAAATTTATGCAGATATGTTTGATTTATGTGAATTTTACAAAAGATTGTTCATAGTGAAAGTTTTCAGGAATTGGTGACACTTATTTGAGATTTAATGTTTCGGTGAGGTTGAAGCTAGTTTAGTGAGGTTGATTGTTTTTTAAGACATGTTCAGGATGCTTGGATAAAAATGGAATAATCTACTTTGTATTTCACAAAGACTTGTGGACAATATGAAGCGTGTTACTTCTTTGTGAGCTGACTACAAATTAATAATTCGACAAAAGTGTTTAGATGTAAGGTAACATGTATTGTATGTTCTTATTGATGTCCTATATTATTAATTGTAAATTGAGAAATCATTTTGGCTGACTCAATAATTATTAGGACTTGGTATAAAGGAAACAAAGTTTATTTGATAAAGATATATCATGCGGTCATGAAATGTTGTGCAAGCTTTGAATGTGAAATCTTCATGATCAGAGAAGAAGATGATGTTGTTAGCATGTTGAGGACTTCAAAGGAACTGTACAAGAAAAGAGAGTTTCTATTTTAGTTTGTTCACCCTTGGATGTGTTATCTTGAAGATTGTTTAGTGAACGTAGTCTTGAAGCAATTTGGATAGTGGATTTAGTTGCCTTCATTGTGTTTCTCAATCAACTCCACATAGGGTTGGGATCTTTTCGTAGGGATCCAAAGTCTTCTAATATGAACTCATATGTGTTGATTACATTGTAACAAACTTCTAATAAGGTCTATCCTTTGACAAGGAGCTTTTATATTAGTACATCATCTTGTGGGCATCATTCCCACCAGGGTTTTCCCTCTGATCAAAGGTTTCCCTAGTTAACAAATCTGGTGTTATTGTGTATGTTTATTATCTTATGGTTATTTTTGTTATTGATTACAAGCTTAATATTTGATAGAGTTGAATTTAAGATTAAGCTCACAACTGATTCACCCCCAACACCCCCCCCTCCCCAGTTGTGTTGGTGGAATTTTCTTTCTAACAATTGGTATTAGAGCATCAGGTCCTTAAAAGAAAAATTTAAAAGCTTAAGGAGATCCATGGCTACTACATTTTTCAGGAAAGAAAGTTTGAAGTTTGATGGAGTAAATTTTGACAATTGGAAAGAAAGAATGAAGACACGTTTTCTATTCATGGGAATTGACTACTGGTTGGCTATAAAGATGAAGAAGACTATTGTAGAAGAAGACAAAATTGATTCATGTACAGATGAAGAAAAGAACCAATACATGTACAATATGCTTACTAGAGAGGCTATTTTATCAGCTCTTCCAGATATAGAATATACTAAGGTAAAAGATCTAAGACTTTGTATTGAGACTTGGACTAAATTGGAAAATATTTTTGAAGGAGATGAAACTTTAAAGAAAGCTAAATTGCATAATTATATTAGTATGTTTGAAAGTGCTAAGATGTAGGAAGATGAAACTATAAGAGGTTACTTTAGTAGGATTATTGAGATTTTTGCAAGAATTAAGAGTTGTGGTGGAAGGAAATCAGGTAATGAAATCATATGGAAGATAGTGAAATATCTACTTCCGACCTTTGAATACAAAGCATAGATTACTGAAGAAATGATTACACTTAATTTTACAAAAGAATTTCTACTTGGAAAGTTGTAGGCACATGAGAAATGGCTGGAACAGAAGGAAGGATCACCTAGAGTGGAAACATCTTTTAGTGTACAAAAGGACAGACCTATGTTGACAAGAAGTGCAAGTACCAATGGAGATTATGCTAGAGATTGGAAAGCTAAGAAAGAAGAAGAAAGAAAGTTCAATGGTGCAATGACACTGATTGCAAGGAGAGAACCTAAAGGTAAGAAAGCTTTTTCTTGTTGGACATGCAAAAAATTTGGTCATTTTTCATCTAAATATCCTAAGAGAGAAAAGAAGATCAGATATAGAAAACCTTATAAACCTAAGATTGAAAATTGTTGTTATGTTGATGAAGAAGGATAAATTGCATTTAAAGATGTAAACTTTTTAGAAAGTGATGATGAAATAGTATTTTTTTCTATTCAAGATGAGAATTCTAATAAAGAAGAAGTAAGAGAAGAAAAATCTTTAGTTTCATATGTAGAACAGAAAAAGTCTGATTGGATTATTGATAGTGGATGTTCTCATCATATGATTGGAGATGTGGATAAATTTGTTGAGCTTGATAGATATGATGGAGCAATAGTTAGATTTAGAAATAATGTGTCATGTCAGATTAAGGGAAAATTATCTATTACACTTGATGGAAAGACTAACATTGAATATGTCTACTTTGTTGATGGATTGAAACATAATCTTTTTAGTGTTGGACAACTTATTGACAAAGGATACAGGTTATATTTCATGGAGAAGACTTGTGTTATTAAAGAAAGTAATGGAAAACTAATTAGAATAGGTATAAAGACAAAAGGTAATGTATTTCAGTTGTCTCCTACTGAAATGACATGTTTGATTGTTAAAGTGGATGAAATTTGGCGATGGCATAAGATATTTATCATATCAAATTTGATAACATTGTGAATATCAGCTCATCAAATGCAGTTAGAGACTTGCCTAAGATTGTGAAGCCTACTAACATGGTTTGCAAGGAATGTGTTATGGCTAAATAGAGAAAGAATTCATTTCTGAGAAATTTTTTTACAACATAATTCAAGTTAGAGATTGTGCATACAAACTTATGCGGACCTACAAGGACAAAAGGATTATATGGTGAAAGGTATTTCATGCTTTTTATTGATGATTTTACAAGAATGATGTGGGTTGCATTTCTTAAAGAAAAATCTAAAGCATTTGAGAAGTTTAAGTTATTGAAGAATAGAGTTGAGAATCAATCTAGCTTAAAGTTAAATGTTTGAGATCTGATAGAGGAAGAGAATTTACTTCAAACGAGTTTAATATCTTTTGTGAAGACAATGGGATTAAGAGATATCTTTTAGCATCGAAGACACCATAGTAGAATGGTATAGCAAAAAGGAAAAACAAATCAGTTAATGAGGTAGCTAGAGCTATGATGCTTGAAGATAATGTATCACATATATTTTGGAGAGAAGTAGTGAACGCCACAATTTACACAATGAACAAAATTTAGATTAGACAAGGTACTAGTAAGACATCTTATGAAATTTGGTTTGGACATACACCTACTATGAAATATTTTAGAATCTTCGAAAGTAAATGTTATATCAAAAGTGATGATGATATTGGAAAGTTTTATGCTAGAAGTGATGAAGGAATTTTTCTTGGTTATTTATTGAAAAGTAAGCACATAGATGTTTTAATCAAAGATTGAGGACTATTGTTGAGAGTATTAATTTGAAGTTCGATGAGTTCAGAATTTAGGAGAGAATTCTTGATTATGATTCTGATGAAGATAAAATACAAAGGACTAACATTAATCAGAATGAAGAACATGAATTATTTTATGAAACTGACAATGATTTGCAGATTGAATAGTTTAGATTGGAACCAAGAGTTGAACTTGAATCAACACCTAGAGAAGAAGTCAGAGCTAAACCAAGAACACCTAAATATGTTGCAAGAAATCACCCTACAAATCAAATCATTGGAAGTGAAAACAAAGGAGTTATGACAAGGAATAAGGTAAATGAAGATCTATGTTTAATATCTCAAGTTGAACCAAAGACTGCAGATGAAGCATGCAAAGATGAACATTGGATGAAAGAAATGAAAGAAGAACTTGAGCAGATTCAAAAGAACAAGACTTGTGAATTGGTCCCTAGACCTAAAGTCAAGAATGTTATTGGCACAAAATGGGTTTTTAGGAACAAGATGAATGAGAAAGGTGAAGTGGTAAGAAACAAAGCAAGATTTGTATGTAAAGGATACTCACAACAAGAAGGTATTGATTTTGAAGAAACCTTTGCACCTGTGGCTTGACTTGAAGTAGAGAGAATGTTTTTGGCATATGCTTGTAGTAAAAAGTTCAAGGTATATCAGATGGATGTAAAATCATCTTTTCTTAATGGAGAAATTGAAGATGAAGTCTACATTGAACAACCTAATGGTTTTTCTTTAATAGAAGACAAGGATATGGTTTGAAAATTCAAAAAGGCATTTTATGGATTGAAGCATGCTCCTAGAGCTTGGTATGCAAGGTTAGACAAACACTTGATTAGTTTGGGATTCAAGAAAGGTAATGCAGACATTAATATGTACTTAAGGAAAAATGATGATGTATTACTGATTTTTGAAGTATTTGTTGATGATATTATCTTTGGAGGCAATGATTAAGCAAGTAAGAATTTTTCAGATGAAATGAAAGATGAATTTTAAATGAGCATGATTGGTGAAATAAAATACTTTTTGGGATTACAGATTACACAAAATAAGGATGGAATTTTTATATCACAAACAAAATATCTTAAGGACTTATTGACAAAATTTTGAACAGAGAATTGTAAACCAACTGGAACCCCTATGGTAACTGGAGGTAAATTATCAAGAAAAGATGAATCATTGAGCAGCATGGACAAGATATAGATCTATGATTGGAGGAATATAGTACTTCACTCATACAAGGCCTGATATAGCTAATGTACTTGGGATTGTAGCTAGATTTCAATAAGAACCTAAATAGACACATGTGGTAGCGGTAAAAAGGATCTTCAAATAATTGAAGGGGACATTAGAATATGGGCTTTGGTATGATAGATTACATGATTTTACATTGTGTGCATACACTGATGCAGATTGGGGAGGAAATGTTGATAACAAAAAGAGTACAAGAGGTGGAGCATTCTTCTTGGGAGGAATATTGGTCTCCTTGTTAAACAAGAAACAAAATTGTATATCACAGAGTACAGTAGAAGCATAATATGTTGCAACAAAAAATATTTGTAATCAAATCACTTGGATGAAGCAGGTGTTGATGGATATTGACATTGAATTCACTGAGCCTATTATCATACATTGTGATTATACAAGTACAATTAGAATGTCAAATAATCTAGTATTACATTCAAAGACCAAACATATTGCAATAAATTATCATGTTGTGAAAGAGAAGGTTGTAGAAAAAGAAATCTGATTGGAATATATTAGTACAAAGGAGAAGATAGCATATATATTCATAAAACCTTTGGCTAAGGATAATTTTGAGTATCTAAGAGGTATGCTTGGGGTTATTCTCCAACCCTCTTTAGAGTAATGGATATAGGAATGCATTAGTCCATCATGATCAAAGCACTATACCTATTTGGACTCGATGCTTGATGCTTCTCCTATGGGGGAGTATCTTTGCTCGAGCTGAGTCATTAAGGACTCTTGGTCGTGAGTTTTATATAGTATTTCTTGATACTCGAGAATTTTTGCAAATTATATTGGAGTTGATTGAATTTTGAGAATTGATGTATTGACACTTTTGTCATTGATGTCAATGGGGGAGAGATATACATGAAAAATATTAAGAGAAGAGTGAATGGGGGAGATTTGAGTTTGATAGTGTATACAGGCAGATGAGGAAGAAATATATTGATAGGAGATTATTAATGATAGGATGGGACTAGATGGTTTTCCATCTATGTTTCCATCCATGTCAATGGGGGAGATTGTTAGCATGAATTTTTATGAATTTTATTAGAAGGGAAGATTGGATTTTGATTAGAGATTATTGAGTTCTTATATTTTACATTCATGAATAGGTTTGTCATTGATGTCGACATATATGCTTTTTGAACAGAGTTATAGGTACAAATTTTTTCAGAGGGGTTTTTACGTTCTTATATGTTACATTCATGACCGGGTTCGTCATTGATGTCAACATATATGCTTTCTGAATAGAGTTAATAGAGTTATAGGCACAGATTTGTTCAGCGGGGTTTTTACATTGATGAATTGAGTTATGCAAATATTTATTTGAATTCAAGAACATGTTCTAATGATGTGGTTGTAAGCATAGAAAAATTAATCTAGATTTGTTCGAGTTATGCGAAGTTTACTAAAGATTGTTCACAGTGAGAGTTTCCAGGAATTGGTGATAGTTATTCGAGATTTAATGTTTCAGCGAGGTTGAAGATACTTTATTGAGGTTGATATGTTTTTGAAGACATGTTCAAGATGCTTGGATAAACATGACAAAATCTACTTTGCATTCCGTGAAGACTTGTGGACGATATGAAGCGTGTTACTTCTTTGTGAGCCAACTATAGATTAATAATTCTATGGAAGTGTTTAGATGTAATGTAACGTGTATTGTAAATTATTATTGATGTCCTATATTATTAATTATAAATTGAGAAAGCCTTTTGGCTGACTCAATAATCATTAGGACTTGGTATAAAGGAAAGGAAGTTTATTTGATAAAGATATATCATGTGGTAATGAAATATTGTATGAGCTTTGAATGGATAATCTTTATGATCAGAGTAGAAGATGATGTTGTTGGAATGTTGAGGAATTAAAGGAACTATACAATAAAAGAGAGTTGTTGTTTTAGTCATTTCACCCTTGGATGTGTTATCCAAAAGATTTTTTAGTGAAGATAGTCTTGAAGCAATTTGGACAGTGGGTTCAGTTGTCTTCATTGTGTTTCTCAATCAACTCCTCACAGGGTTGGGATCCTTTAGCAGGGATCCAAAGTGTCCTAACAGGGACTCATATGTATTGATTGCATTTTAACATACTTTTAACAAGGTCTATCCTTTGACAAGGAACTTTTATATTAGTACATCATCTTGTGGGTATCATTATCACCGAGGTTTTTCCTCTGATCAAGGGTTTCCCTAGTTAACAAATCTGGTGTTATTTTGTATGTTTATTATCTTGTGGTTATTATTGTTATTGATTACAAGCTTAAGATTTTATAGAGTTGAATTTAAGTTAATTAAGATCATAATCGATTCACCCCCCCCCCCTTCAGTTGTGTTGGTGGACTTTGCATTTTTCTTAGTTTTTATTTTACTGGTTTGATGTGTGGAGAAATAGATAGATGGTGCATAATAAGGTTTGTATCCAAGCCAATCATATATGAGTAAGACCATATGAAATTAACCTTCTTTTCAGTAAAGAACTTGATGAATTTTTTCTTTTCCTCTTCATACAAGGATTGTGCCAAATGTATGATTTGGGGATTTTCAGTTGTACCCAAATTTACCTTCTGCGTAGGCTCTATAAGCACTAATGATCTTTCTTGGAAATGTTCTGGAAGGATATCAAGTATCTCATCCATGGGCACCTCAAAGAGGTTTTTGTTAGAGTAATAAAGTGTTTACTTATTAATTAAATCATGTTTGATTTAATTACTAAGTCACTTATTATCTCTTTCTACTTAAGCTAAACTTTAGGCATATAATAATTAATTACTTTATTAATTATTATTGTGCAACCTAGGTTTTACCTTTTTAGATTTTTAGATCTCCTTTTATAAGGATTGATCTCCTTTGTATTAATAATAGATTGTAACAAATCATTTATTATTGAATTGCAACTTTTGTTTTTTCACGTCAAGAATGATTTCTCCTCTCTCGCGGATCAATGTGTTCAGGCCTCCATAGCTTCTTGCTTCTTCTCTCTCTTTTGGTGACAGGTGTTTGCATGCACGTGTTCTTTGGAGCTGTGGGTTATTTTTTCATCAACTCCAATATGGTATCAGAGCTTAGGTGCTAGGAAGGAGAAATGAAATATTTTTTTGTAGGTTCTAAAGATCATATTGGTTACAAAGAATGGAGTTTTCAGCCTCTGCATTTCTCATACCGTTCAACTATTTTAAATGCACGCCATAGATTCTGCTTTGGCCCACAAGTAGAGGCTTGTATCAAATAGTTATGGCAATAGAGGTTGAGATGGATTCTGCATCAGAGAAAGGTCAAGGTCATGCTCTCTTTGCATGGGCCTTGTCTTCTTTTCCTCTTTAGTGACATCATGTCAGTGGACCTATCATGCCTCTCTTTTCAATATTATGGAGGGTTTTTTTTCTACTGTTCATGTTGATGATTATTTTCTTCCATAGTTGATCAGTTGTATAGATAATTGCCACCTATATTTTCAACTAGCACTTTATTATTGCATAGTTGAGTGGTGTCGATAGGGTCACTTGTATAGATTTATGTGTCATCTACATCCTTGAATGATAGATGTTTTGCCTTTGTTTTCCATGTATTCATTGTTTGGGAGCACATATGCAGATTATTGTCTTATGTATCTTTGATTGACAGATGTTTTGCCTTTGTTTTCCATCTGTTCATGGTTCGAGTAGTGTTGCTAGGGGCACTCATGCAAATTGATTATGATATTCATTTTCATTTCAGAGGAATCTCTTCATTCAGCTCTATGGTGGTTATCATTTGACAAATGTCCATGATTTTCTTGTCACAAGAGATGTTCTTTTGTTTTTTTGTTACTGTAAATTTTGAGGGGGGGTTTTATTCCCATTAGATTTTCCCTCTTTCCTCTTTTTAGTTTTTATTCTCCATAGTTAGCCTTAAGGAGGGGTTGGTGTTAATTGATGTTTAACTATCGTCACCCTTCAAAGCACCATAGTCTTATCCATAATTTGTGGATGGTAATTGTTTCTTATTTTATTTTGTCCTCCAATTGCTACGTGAAAGAAGGGTAATTACCAGTCTTCCATTAAGTCTAACTTGGTGAACTATCATTTAATTCTTGATTTCTCTCTCCACTGTAATTTTCTATTGTTAATGGTGGCTCTTCATTAGCAATTTTATTGTAGAAATCTACACTATGTGTGCAATGTAAATCATGGAATGAAAAGATTGAGTTTTATTTTTCCATCAAAGATGCTCTTGTTCTATTTTGCAAATTTTGCTTATTTTTATTCTTAGCTAGATTGATGATGTCAGCAGTATCATCATCATCATCATTTGCACCATTTTTTAGCCCTCCAGCACAGCAGTTGGTATTTTTCTCATAACTTGAGCATACGGTGTCAAAATTAGGCAAATAAGATATCGTTGAAAAGCTAGTTCTGAGATCTACCTAGATCTGGAGGTTTGAATTTATGATTTTGCAATTTTGATGGTGTTTTTTTACTGTCAAAGATAGATGTTCATTTTTTCACTCTAGGAGCTCTATCTTTGATGAAGGGTGCTCCCCTTAATACCACAAACACATAACAGAAACAGAGAAACCACAACAATTTGCAAGAACAGAAAATTGGCTTCTTATTATCTCCACAAATGTGGAATTACAAACTTTCAGAATTACAATATGCAAATCCACATGGGCATTCCCTTACAATATTCTATAGGACAAAGCCTCGAATTATTACCCAGATCTACTACCCAGAACTATTATGAACTGCCTAAGACAATAATACAACATTCCTTATATAGGCAATTTTCCACCGCCTGGGAAGGTTCCAGAATTTTAGCCAATAAGGCCGACCAACTTAGAATTATTTTATTTTACATTTTACTACATCATAGTCAGCTCAAGATAACCTTTGAAACCCAAACAGAAATTTTGAAGACAATTATTTTCTGCCATTTCAGATGGCCCAACTTCTGAAGACCATAAGTCATCACCCGTTGACCTGCTCGGCTATTATAACCCAATTTCAGAAATGCCACGAAGTGCTCTACAGGCTTGATCGGCACAAGTGCCTCTCACCCAAATTTTTGACCTCATCCGGGGCCTCTAAAGACTTCAAAATTGAGTTCAAAGTTTCTATACCCTGCTGCCAATACCGAAAATCTTCAATATCTTCCAATATACACTTGATCTGGCAATGAAACTTTACTGGTAGACTTATATGACCAAAATGAACCTCCAAGAAAGAAATCAGATCATTCTGAGCACATACAAAAATTACCAAAAATAGTAACTTTCCATAAATAGCAGCTCTGCACAAAATAGCCCTTATTGAATATAAAAAAAAAAATATTTTTGGGTGATGCAAGATTTCTCTTACACCCAGGATGCTCCTGCATCAGACACCTAGAGTAATTTGAGAAGTGACCCTGTCACGACTCAGGTGTGTAGAGGAAAACCAAGATGGTTAACCTCCACCCTTGTTAGCCATGATGAATCTTCAACAGGTCATCCTTTCCACTTGACCAGATATTCTTCATATGTCTTGTTTCTTGTGCTTCTGCCAACATGACTATCTAGTATATCTTCAATCTCCTTAGTGTCTGAACTAGTTGCTGGAATACTCCATTGTGCTGCTGTGATCTCATCTTCAACACCTCCTTCATGATACTCTGTCAGATCTGAAATGTTAAACACTGGTGAAATATTTAGCTTAGTAGGCAATTCTACCTCATATGCATTTCCTGAATCATGTTTCTTTAGTATCTTACATGGTCCAAACTTCTTCATCTTCAGCTTGTTATATGTACCAACTGGAAACCGCTCCTTCCACAAATGAACCATGACTTCATCACCAACCTGAAATTCCTTATACCTCCTTTTCTCATCTGCCTTAGCCTTATACTATGTGTTCATCTTGGTAATATGCTTCCTCACCTCCCCATGGATGTTCTTCAAGTGTTCTGCAAAATCCTCAGCTTCAGCACTACTTATTTCTCCTTTATCTATCTTCCTCAATGCAGATGCATTTCTTGGACTACTTCCATATACAATCTGGAATGATGATTTACCAGTGCTCATGTTGATAGAATTATTGTATGCAAATTCCACCTATGGTAAAATCAAATCCCATCCTATTGGATTATCTCCAACCAAACATCTCAGCAAATTTCCCAAACTCCTATTCACCACCTCCGTCTGTCCATCAGTCTGTGGATGATGTGATGAACTGAACTTCAAATCTGTCTTCAACTTCTTCCACAATGTACGCCAGAAATATCCAACAAACTTAGTGTCCCGATCTGAAACTATGGTCTTTGGCAAACCATGAAGTCTCACTACTTCTCTAAAAAACAATTCTGCTACATGAACAGCATCATTAGTCTTCTTGTAGGGAATGAAATGTGCCATCTTTGAAAATTTTTCAACCACCACAAAAATTGAATCATGTCCCCGCTGAGTCCTCGGTAAACCAAGAATAAAGTCCATGCTGATATCCTCCCAAGGCTTCTCTGGTATAGGTAATGGCTGATACAACCCTGTATTCTGCTTCACTCCTTTCGCCATCTGACATACTCTACAACTCTGTACAAACTTCTTCACATCTTGCTGCAATTGTGGCCAATAATAATTCTCACCAACCAAAGTAAGGATTTTATCATGACTAAAATGTCCAACCAATCCTCCGCTATGCTTCTCCTTGATGAGATTCTCCCTCATAGAACTTTGTGGAATGCACAACTGACTCCCTTTGAATAGCATATCATCCTGGATGATGAAATCCAGCCATTTCATCCTGTCTAGAGTAACAGGATCTGTACAAGCTTTCCAAGCTTCACCAAAATCAGGATCATCTGGATACAAATTCTTGAGTTCCTTGAACCCAACCACTTCAATCTGCATTTCTGTCAGCAATAGTTGCCTTCTGCTAGGAGCATCTGCAACCCTGTTAGACTTTCCACTTCTGTGTTTCAAAACAAATGTATAACTCTGCAAAAACTCAACCCATTTCAAATGCCTTTGATTAAATTTTCCTTGACTATTCAAATATTGCAAAGCTTGATGATCAGTATACAAAACAAACTCCTTAGGAAGCAGATAATGTCTCCACTTCTTTAATGCTTGAACTATAGCATAAAATTTCTGATCATAAACAGAATATTTCCTCTTGGCATCATTTAACTTCTCACTGAAATAAGCAATAGGTTTACCTTCTTGGCTCATAACAGCTCCTATTGCAGTACCACTAGCATCACAATCTACTTGAAACACCTTATTAAAATCTGGAAGTGCTAAAATAGGTTGTTCTATAACTTTTTGTTTCAACAATTGAAAACTCTTTTCTACCCCATTAGTCCACTTAAATTCTTTTCTATCCCCTCTCATTGTTTCAGTCAAGGGTCCACAAATACTGCTAAAATTTCTGATAAACTTTCTGTAAAAACTAGCTAGACCATGAAAAGATCTTACCTCAGTAGCATTCCTTGGAGTAGGCCATTCAAGAATAGCATGTACCTTCTCTGGGTCCATTTTCAGACCTTCTGCTGAAACTACAAATCCCAAATACACTAACTCTTTCTTCACAAAACTGCACTTCTTCAAATTAATCAATAATTTCTCTTCTCTCAAATTCTCAAATACCATACGAATATGCATCATATGCTCCTCCAATGTCTTATTAAAGATCAAAATATCATCTAGGTAAACAATGACAAACTTACCCAGAAATTCTTTCAGAACTTCGTTTATGAGCCGCATGAAAGTGCTCGGTGCATTGGTTAGCCCAAAAGGCATGACTAACCACTCATATAGTCCTTCCTTTGTCTTGAAGGTAGTCTTCCATTCATCTCCTTCTCTGATCCAAATCTGGTGATATCCACTCTTCAGATCTATCTTTGAGAAATACACAGCTCCACTCAAACAATCCATAATATCATCCATTCATGGTAATGGAAACCTGTACTTGATTGTAATCTTGTCTATTGCCCTAGAATTTGTACACATCCTCCATTCTCCATTCTTCTTTGGTGCTAATACCATTGGTACAGCACAAGGACTCAGACTCTCACGGATCAATCCTTTCTGTAACGACTCATGTACTTGTTTGTTCAACTCCTCACTTTCTGCAGGTTTCATTCTGTGTGCTGCCTTATTTGGCAAACTCACTCTTGGGATCAAGTCCATCTGATGATTGATCTTCCTGACTGGTGGTAATCCATCAGGCACGTTATCGGATACAATATCCTGAAACTCATTCAACAAATCTACAACTTCTACAGGAACATCTTCTACTTCCTCTTTACCAGCTTTTGGAATTAAAGCAAAACATACATGCTCATGCCTCATACCATCTAGAAAATTTCTTCCATCAACAAAAGTGATCCTTGCATTACCACATACCTTTTCTTCAATCTCCTTCAATAGTTTTAGCTTATGTCGCACTCCATCCTTTGTCAAGGAATAGGTACTTGCATGACCATCATATACAACACATCTATCAAACTGCCATGGTCTACCCAACAACATGTGACATGCATCCATAGATATGATATCACACAATACCTCATCTTGGTATCCGCCAACCTTGAACTTCACTAGGCATTGTTCATTGACCATGACCTTGTGGTCATCCTGTACCCAGGCAATCTGATATGGATGTGGGTGTTTCTGTCTCTTGAGCTTCAACTTTTTCACCATCTCTTCTGACACCAAATTGTCAGTGCTTCCACTATCAATAATCACATCACAATATTTACCTTCACACTTGCACCTGGTGTGAAAAAGGCTCCTCCTTTGCTCAGGTTCATTCTCACCACTCAACAGGACTCTTCTATTAATCAACATTTCTCCTCTTTCAGCATCTTCAGAATTTGATGATCTGGCATCTTCATCTACATGTGCAACTCTGGCCTGGCCTTCATTTCTCCTGTCTATTCTGCCTTGGCACTGAGGACATTCAAATACCCTATGACCTTCTTCTCCACAGTGAAAACATGTTCCACGGAAGCCACCTCTTCCAAGTCCTTGTCCTCTTCCTCTTCCTCTCTGGTCTCTATTATTCTGATCCTGGAAGTGATTGGAATTATTTCCTCGTTGATTCTGACTGCTACTGGCCTCATCCTTCTTTTTCAGATCTTCATTTTGGCCACCATATGACCGTCCACTAGATCATCCACCACGACCTCTTCCATTTTGTTTTCTCTCAAACTTCTTGTTCAACTTTTCCTCTACTTTTAGGGCAAACTGGTATGCCTCTTCAATACTATTTCATTCAAACCAGATTCAGCTCCTCCTGAATGCTTGGCCTTAACCCATTAAGGTATCGGGCAACTTTCTCCTTATCAACTTCTGCATGGCCTGTTCTGATGAGAATTTGATAGAACTCCTCTGTATACTCCTGAACAGATCTTCCTGCTTGCTTCAAACTCTGTATTTTCTTCAGTAGGTCAAGCTCATAATCAACAGGAATGAATTGTCACTCCAATTTATCCACCATCCGATCCCATCTCATGATTTTCTCCTTTCCCCTTCTATTTCGCTCCAACTGAATCTCTTGCCACCATATCTTCGCATGACCTTTCAGTCTGGCCTTTGCAAATTTGACCCTATCAGGATCCTCAACATCTTCATACTCAAAATATTCTTCACATTCATTGATCTAGTCGATCAATTCTTCTGGGTTAAGATTTCTAGAAAATGTAGGAACCTCAATCTTAGGTCTTTTTCCAATCTTAGAAATCACCCGAAAAAGTCTTTCTTCCTCTTGGTTCATAATTTCAACTTCTCCTTCTTGATATTATTCTTCGACTTCATCCTCACTTTCCTCTCTGACATTAAGATTCATTCCTCTATGAATCTCTTCTTGCAATGCTCGCACTTGTCTCTGCAGCTCTCTAACCTCGGGTGTCACAGCACCAGCTCTTTCGCCATGTTCTCTTCGTGGAGGCATTTTCACGATGCACGTTGAAACCCTAACCACAGTCCTGGTGCAAACTGCCTCACAGTCGGTGATCTGTTTACACACTTAAGAACTCCTACTCTGATACCACTTGATGAAGGGTGCTCCCCTTAATACCATAAACACATAACAGAAACAAAGAAACCACAACAATTTGCAAGAACAGAAAATTGGCTTCTTATTATCTCCACAAATGTGGAATTACAAACTTTCAGAATTACAATATGCAAAGCCACATGGGCATTCCCTTACAATATTCTGTAGGACAAAGCCTCGAATTATTACCCAGATCTACTACCTAGAACTATTCTGAACTGCCTAAGACAATAATACAGCCTTTCTTATATAGGCAATTTTCCACCGCCTGGGAAGGTTCCAGAATTTTAGCCAATAAGGCCGATCAACTTAGAATTATTTTATTTTACATTTTACTACATCATAGTCAGCTCAAGATAACCTTTGAAACCCAAACAGAAATTTTGAAGAAAATTATTTTCTGCCATTTCAGATGGCCCAACTTCTGAAGACCATAAGTCATCACCCGTTGACCCGCTCGGCTATTATAACCCCATTTCAAAAATGCCACGAAGCACTCTACAGGTTTGACCAGTGCAAGCGTCTATCACCCAAATTTTTGACCTCATCCAGGGCCTCTAAAGCCTTCAAAACTGAGTTCAAAGTTTCTGTACCCTGCTGCCAATACCAAAAATCTTCGATATCTTCCAATATACACTTGATCTGGCAATGAAACTTTACTGGCAGACTTATATGACCAAAATGAACCTCCAAGAAAGAAATCAAATCATTCTGAGCACATATGAAAATTACCAAAAATAGTAACTTTCCATAAATAGCAGCTCTGCACAAAATAGCCCTTATTGAATATAAAAACAAAAATATTTTTGGGTGATGCAAGATTGCTCTTACACCCAGGATGCTCCTGCATCAATCTTGCGCATCCAGAATCCATTTTGGGAAAACAATATACCGTTGGAAAGCTTGTTCTGAGAGCTTTCCAATGTTGTGAGTATTTTTTCCAAATTCTGGTCCAGGTACATTTTATTCAAATTTTTGTATTTTTGCAATTTAGTAGATATCTTGGATGTTTCAAGTCCTGGGATCTCTTCCCTTTGAGGGATGACTCATCATAAGATATTCTTTTGTTTCAGCAGCCTTCGCTCTTCTTCGAGTAGTGTATACTTCACTTTTGTAGCATTTTTTTATGCACACACACTAAGATAAATTGTCATTCTATTGCATGTATGGGATCTTGCACATGTTTTTGCTCTTTGTACTCACACTCCATTATAAAGTGCCAGGGGGGTTTGATGTTTTCCTTTGTTTTCCATCTACTTTATTCATGCGACCATTCCTCCAATGACATTAGCCTCAAGTATCTTTATTTATATTTGTACTCTCTCTGCACCTTCAATGTTTCAGATTCATCTTCATCATGTAGTTCATATTGGATGATCTTTTCAGTGTACTTGTCATTACTCCCTTGTCAGCATTATGAGGGGATTTCTACTGTTGGTTCTACTACTTCCTTGGTTCGATAGTGTGAGCTATGTATTCAGTATTTGATTCTATATACTAGGTGGATGCAGTGGATGGGTGCCTATGCATTCCAGTGAGATGGATCATTTACCATATGGACACTCTTTCTTTCCTATTTTTGGTCACACTCTTCCACCTTTGATTGATCAGCTCTTCAGACTTTTGGTGTCATTTGAGGGCACTCATGCAGATTATAGTATTATGTATCTTCAACTTTAGTTGTTTTCCTTTGTTTGCCTCCTGATTCAAGTAGTGTCATTTGAGGGCACTCGTGCAAATTATAGTCTTCTCTACCTGGTCATATTTTAGTGGAGGATATTTAGATCATCAGTTATTTCTTGACAAATTTTGTAGCTTCTTTCTTCAATGATGTTGTACATGTTCATCTTTGTTCCTATTTTCTAGAACATTCCTAGTTTTGGAAGCTTCTTCAGTCCTTTAGACTAGTCTTTGTCTCTTTTTGGAGTAGAGTTTTTCCCATGTGGTTTTCTCTATTTCTCCTCTTTGTAGAGACTCTCTTTTTAACTTGGGTACCTAATCAGGCCTTTTATTGTCAGGACCCATTTTCTTTCAGTAGTTCTTTCTAGGTTTTTAGCTTCTCCCAAAGTTTATCTTAAGGGGGGGTGTTAGAGTAATAAAGTTTTTTCTTATTAATTAAATCATGTTTGATCTAATTACTAAGTCACTTATTATCTCTTTCTACTTAAGCTAAACTGTAGGCATATAATAATTACTTTATTAATTATTACTGTGCAACCTAGGATTTACCTTTTTAGGTTTTTAGATCTCCTTTTATAAGGATTGATCTCCTTTGTATTAATAACAGATTGTAACAAATCATTTATTATTGAATTGCAACTTTTGTTTTTGCACATCAAGAATGATTTCTCCTCTCTCGTGGATCAATGCATTCAGGTCTCCATAACTTCTTTCTTCTTCTCTCTCTTTCTGTGATAGGTGTTTGCATGCAAGTGTTCTTGGGAGCTGTGGGTTGTTTTTTCATCAACTCCAATAGTTTTCACCATTGGATACATCATTTATTTCTACTATTTTAGGGTCTAATACTGCCCCAATGTGGTTTTCACCATCAGACTGTCTATTCTTTTTATTTTTATTTCTTTAACAGAGATACTTGAAATCTTCCACTGCCATTTTTTGATCATTTCACTGGTGGAATAGGGGAAGGGTTCAACAACATTAAGGTAATAGGGTAGTATGGTCATTGGAAAAGGACATTAGTTTGTTTTCTTTAGAAGTATTCCAATCAATTAGCTTAGGGTGAACAAGGGGTAAGGAACCAACAGGTTCAAGTTTAAAGACCTTGGTATCATAATCATTCATAGTTTCTAAGGATAGGTCAAGAAATTTATCTACCCTAGAGTTGTCTCAAGTGCAACTCTTCAAAGGAATGTCAGAGGAGTTATGGAATTTATTCTACAAACTAACCCATTGTGGTATGAAATGATGATCAAGATCATGTTCTACCTCTTCTTTATGGTGTAGTACTCTTTGCAAAGGAAGTAAGGAAATCTAGGTTTTCTGGACTCTATATATGAGTCAATGAATCTAGGTAAATTGAGGATCTGTGAAATGCTACCAAGCCACCCCAATTAAGATGTCATTCCTTGGTAGAATCTTCTTGATCCAATTCAGCTCTTGATGAAGTATGTGCCTCATGTCTACTAAGTTGTTCTTTAGGCATCTCCTCTTGATCAATAAGGATGTATAGAAATATCTCATAGATTCAGAGGAGAATATCCTCATCCTTTTCATTAGATTCTCTGACTCTATCAAATAAAGGACCATTTGCAGATGATAGTGCAAACTTCTGTTCATAGTATCTCACTCTAGTTTTTTTCTCAAGGATTGTGAAATTTAGTGTGAAGGGCTTCAAGGAGACCTTTACCTTTACCAAGAGGACTTTTTATGTCATATCCCATTTTTTGCATTAGCTGGTAGCCTACGTCATACTTTTCAGGATAAATCTTAGTGTATTTTACCTCTTGTTTAGCTTCTTCTCCCTTATATAGCCATTGCAAAATAGATCTCTCCTCATTCTCTTGTTTAAGAGGGACCTTTTCTTTAACCATACCAATGCCTTCATGAATTTTTTAGGGAATAAGTGATAGTAGGTTGAAAAGATGAGGATGGTTTTCCATAAGATCTAGGCGAGATAGAAAAATTGGCCATCGAGCATGAGGCATCCAGTCGATACTCTGCGAGTCCACTTTCTTTTATACTCAACTTCTTTTGAAAGGTATCTAATGTTTCTTGTCTATAATTCTCATTTTATGAGTTTCTTAAGGCTTCCTTGTTGTGAGGGACCATTATTTCAACCTATTTAAGGTTGTTAAAAGTGTATATTGAGTCTGCAAGAATAGTGACCTCAATTTAATTGTGTGGGAATTTGATGCATTGATGATACGTGGAAGGTACTGCCTTTATTTTATGGATCCATAGGAGACCTAGAAGTTTGTTGCATGCTAAGGGAAGGTCTAGGACCTGATAGATGACATCCCTTTGAATAGGACCCACTTAGATAGGGAAGACCACCATGCCTTTAGAGGAGCGTTCTTCCTCATCATATGCATTAATTTTTATTTTGCATTAGGGATCAATGGTATGTTTTGAGAAATTGAGAGCTTTGACCAAATTGAAAGAACAAATGTTCAAACGGGTGCCTCCATCTATCAAAATGTTCTTAACCTCATGCTGGTGTATTAGGAATTCAATATGGAGGGGTTGGTTATGTGATTGGCTAACATATTTTTCATCTTCTTCTGAAAAGGTTAGGTAATGAGGTGAAGTGAGATGATCGACCATGGACTGGAACTTCTCTATGTCTAAGTCCTTAGGTACATTAGCCATGAGAAAGACTTGATTTATAATTTCCCTATGAGCAACAGAGATTTTAAGTAGTTCAAGGATAGGAATCTAAGTTGATGTGCATTGGAGTTGGTCAACTAGATTATAATCATGTGTTGTAGATGAGGTAGTTGGTTTCAATTCTTGAGGTTTTTTTTTTGGTAGATGAGGAGGATGAACCTACCCCTCACAAAGTGAATTTTCCTTGACAATGGGTTACTACGTTAGATGATTCAACCTGAGATTTTCCTTTGACTTTGATAACATTGATAGTATGGTTAGAAGATTTGAGCATATGGATCACATTGTCAATATCAAGGTATGTGTAACCCACTTTGTTATCTTTTTCCTTGGATGATTCCCCTTTTTCATATTTAGGAAAAGGCTCCTTTAAATCCTTATGATCAGTATTTGTCTATGGGGGATCAACCACAATCATCTCATTATTGATTAGATCCTGGATGATATGTATAACCTTCATGCAATCATTGGTCTTGCGGCCATTGTTGCAATGATAATCACAATAGTGGTTTTCATTCCACCACTTAGGCTTTATTCAAGATCATATAGTTTAGATTTTTCAGTAAAAGTGATGATATTTTTTGTCAAAAGCATCTTCAAGGTGTTCTCAAGTGATTCTCCAAGACAAGTAAAGTCTTCTTAGGCCTAGGAACCTATGGCCTATCTCTATTAGCCTCAGTTTTAGATCTTGGCTAATTTCTCTTATTAGATTTCACAACTTGGATACCAGTGGATACATTGAAGGCTAGCTCTCTGGACTTGGTATTAGTAGACACTAAGGTCATACCTATCATTCTGTCATTGACAACATCTTTGGTTTTATTCTTGAACTTGTGCTTGTCCTTTTTATGTAGGTTTTTGGAAGAGGATTTTTGTTCTTTATAATGAAGACTAATATTTCCATTATGAAAAAGGACATCCTCTATGTGTATAGATGATTCAACCAATTTTTTGAATGAAGCATGTGTTTTCATTTGCAATGCATAGTTTATCTTAGGAACCAAAGTGTTGATGAATATGTCGATTTTCTCAATCTCAGGAATCTTTCGAGGATATCAAGAAAACATTCTCCGCCATTGCTAGAGGAATGTGATTAAATGTTCTCCCACATGCTGAATTATGTTACATAAATAGAGCATGGTGACAACATGAGAGATATTGTAGGAATACTGTTGGATGAACTTTTGGACAAGCTCATCAAAGGTCTTAATGCCAGGGGCGATTAAGGTAAACCAACTCATGGCTTGGCCAGCGAGACTCCGAGGAAAGATTCTGGTGCAGGAGCACCCAAGCCCCCTATTGAAGACAAGAAGACCTTGAATACATGTGGAAGTGTGAAGGAAGTTAATTTAATCAATTGGAGCATGCTGAAACTATTTATGGCCTTTGGGGGAACTGATATGAATGTAAAGGTAAATGGTCCTAAGGGTCCTGATAAGGACCCTAGGACTAATTGATAATATAAGGTGGGTCAATAGTACCCAAGGGGTCTAGATTAGTTTAGAGAAGTTTAGCATAAGTTTATAAATCCTTTTGATAAGGTTTGGTAGGTTAGAAGTTGCAAATAATCCATAAATTGTAAGTTAAGAATTCAAATCTTTGAATCTTAACGACTAGTTATAATTATGAGGGAAACTTGATTTTTCATTTGTGATGCATTTTAATTACCTTTAACCTCTTGGATTAGGTTAAGGAGGTTTAAATAAATCTATTTAAATCCTTGTATGGATGGAAGAATTAGAGATGTAATTGTACATGTGACTGTATGGTTGGAAACAATTTTCTTGCAATCAAATTCAAGGTTATTTGTAATTTATGATTTTCCTTTGATTAATATTTTTCATTGGATGGACCAATCACATTTATACAGTCATATTTTAAACCTTTTAATTGTATACTGGTCCATTTCTATTATTTTTACTGATTTATATTGACTGGTGTAGGGGATTTGAGTTTTATAACATCACAGTTTTGAGTTTTGTTGAATAAATTCATCCATTCCTTGAATGGTTGTTTGATTCTCAAGGTATGGATGCATATTAACATGTAACACTATACTATAACACTAGATATAGAGGAAATTTGGTGATTTCAGGAGTACCCTATGATATTGGAGGAGTAAGTTGGGTGAAATCGGTGGCTAACCTATAGCAGTAGAAGATTTTATTGAATAAGGGTGTGATTTTATTATTGGAGAAGTTTAATATGGATTAATACATGGTTTATGATCTATCAATCAATTTGGGGAGTGTCTGTGGTAAGTGGAATCAAGAAACCCTTATTTTAGGGCTTTTGTGAGTAGGGTCTTGGGGATTTTATATCAAATGAGCACATAGATTCAAATTGACTTAAGAAATATTCATTTGGAAACATATTAGAACATTGTATAGAGTTATAAGGTTTAGGGTTAAGTATATAACATACTTCCTTTGTTAAAGTGACCAATTTCTATGCCAAAACTAGTGAACAGTCAAGAGACAACATATATCATCCAAAACAAGTCTACCTAATATTTTGGTACATTAAAGGAGAGAAAAATGGGTATCTAAAACCCCCATTAGTTTTCATTTTGTTTTCTCAGTGGTGCCTTTCACTAAGTGGCTTTGTTGTGTTTGTTCTACTCGGTGGTGTTCTTCACCGAGTGGGCTCGGTGTGTTCTGTGTTGCTCGGTAGCATAGATAATTGCAAGGATTCCTTACCCAAGGGATACTTTCCCTTGTCCAAAACATTTTGAATCACTTATAAAAGTCATCTATGTCATTGGGAGAATTGGGGATAGTTAGGGTATTTGCATTTACCTTAGTTGTTTTGTGAGCCCTCACCTACCTCTGCATCAGAGTCTCATCAGATAGGTCTTCTTGTGCATAAATTCCATGCTTAGAGCACAAAATTCATGCATATGATCTTGGGGATCCTTATTACCATCATATTTGTCATATTTTGGGATCTCCACCTTGGATGGGAGAGGCGGCATGTAGAGAACCATGTCGAAGGGGAAAGGACATATTGATTCAAGTGAATACTTGTTAGAGGGCTGGTCCTTATCCTTATTGATTTGGTAAATCTTGTAGTGTAATTCCTGCAGTTGCCTGGTAAGAGCAGTGAGAAGAGACTCTTCCTCTTTTTGTAGCAATGCAATGACATCAAAGTCTAGGGGAAGCTTCACACCCATAGAAGAAAGATTCATGAAATAGAGATATTTATCTTGACTCGTGATGGCTTGCATCACTTTATGAAAATTCTTTTCTTCTTTGCAGTTTCAGATTTCTTCTTGCATGGTTTCTCATCCTCAAAGGAATCAGAGTTATGCCTTTTGTGGACACTTGAGTCAAAGTTTGAAATGTTGATGTAATCAAAGCTCTCATTGTTAGCAAAGGGTATGGATTGATAATCAGAAGATTGATGTAAAGGTTCTTCTTGAAAAGATGGTCTGGCAGTGTCGTAAATGGCTCTTCCCCTAAGATCATTTTTAGCCTTGTAAGAATAACTACAAGTTTTGACTGGCATGGAATATGAGATTAATGAACTAATAGTGACAAGGTAACTTAAGCTTGTGCTAGGAGATCAAGGTAATGATAGTATTGTCTCAAGAATAAGTAATTGATAGTAAAGTGGCTAGAACAAGGTGCAAGGTACTGAGATTGAGGCTTGAATTCTTGTTGAGTGGCACTTGGGACCAAGTTAATATAACCAAGAGAGATAAGTACAAGGTACTGAGA
Organism: Chamaecyparis obtusa; assembly: GCA_027943335.1. Lineage (NCBI taxonomy): Eukaryota > Viridiplantae > Streptophyta > Pinopsida > Cupressales > Cupressaceae > Chamaecyparis > Chamaecyparis obtusa. The sequence continues at coordinate 383,850 of BSBK01005217.1, forward strand.
GTGAGGCCTAAATGCCTACTAAGTGGAACTTATGATGAAGTTTTAAGCAAAGTTTAATTTTAAATAGGATTCTTGAGATGAGGCTAGAGCACTTCCAAGATCTTAAAGAAAAAGAAAAGGGATACCAAATTACTAACAAAAGGTTAACCAATTAGGGATACTAGTTTACAGATAGATATTTGTTGAATAGAAAAATTCAAGAGAACACTTAGGAAACTGAGATCTAAGAATCTAGGAGTAGGTTATGATGGTCAATCAGAAACAGGATTGTATGACAAAGCACTGGGTGTGATGCTGGACAAAACAACAAGATTCAAGAAAATGAGAAATTTACCACTATTTCCAAGAATTTTGATCAACCTAAATGAGTTTGGCCTCAGATCTGTGATGAATCTTAGTGTCCCTAAATCAGGTCTGAATGTTTCAAGCAAGAAATGATTGTGATCAAACAAAGGTCTTCAAACAATACACCAAAGGACAAAGAAAATTTTGGGATACAAGAATTTATGAAGTCTAGCAAGGTATAGCAATGTATCAAATGTATCAAGTGTATGTTCACAATATTCTTCAAAGTTCTTTATCACATTAAATCACATCAAGCAAAACTACCTATATTCAAGGAGAGTATCAAAACCTTTGCCCACAACTTGGTATTTTTTCACCTCACACAAAGAGATGTTGGATTTTTTGAGGATAGAATTAAAGGGAATACATATGGTGATTAATCTCGAGGTAATCCAAGTAATTCCACCTGGATCAATCCTTGCACAAAGATTATGATTCTTTCAGAGGTGAACCAGATAGCTTCTAACTTAAGGTATCTAGTAAGGACCTTCGTTCATGATTACTATATCATCTTAAAATGGAACCACTTCCATGATAAGAGAATTTAGCCCTCCAATTAAGTAGTCTAGGGTCATGTTAAGCACCTTGATTAGGTCTTTGCATGTATCTAGCTTTCTCCCCCCATTATGCTTCTCTCTACACCTGTTCTCCACCTCATTTCTGCATTTCTAACACTTTGGATTGAGGTCCTGAGGTTTTTGACCTCAAGGTCAAAGTTGACCTTGACCCTAACCTAGGCCAAGGATGACCTTGACCCTGACCTAGGATGGGGTCTACCTCGTCCTTGACCCAGATTTCAAATTTTAGGATCCCAAGATTTCCAGGTGTCAAGTTTTAGAGATATTTGTTTTCCCTCTTCTGGGTCAGCCATTTCAGGTTTCAGAATGGTAAATCCTTAAATTGCATTTAATATGGGTCCATTTCTATGGGTTAAGGTTAATTGGGATTTAATTCCCCAATGTCGGCCTTCTCTAGAGGTTTGTGACCTAGTTCACTATAAAAGGAAGCCTTCCTCTCTCATTTTCTCATCCATTATCAAGCAAGTTTTCACATCTCATCTCAAGAAATTTCATGAGCAAGCTCTCAAGTGCAAGCAAATGAATTCAAGCATTCAAGTGTTCAAGCATCCATTCATCAAGGAGATCTATTGTTAGCCATTGAAGGATTCAATCTCTTTGGAGCCCCCTTGAAGATCCATCCCTCCACATTCATCCAAGCCTCCTCATATGGAAAGATCCATTCAAGATTGGTGTTGAAGATCACATGTCATTGATTTGAGACATCCTACATTCATTCTACATCCATTGGAGCATCCCTACTTGTGGATTTGAGGATTCGAGTCCTCTACAAGGACTTCAACATAAGCAAGGTGAAGAGTTCCATTTGCTTTATTTATGCATATTACAATTCCAATTCAATTTCAATGTTAATTCTTAAATTGGGGTTTGACCAAGGCAAACCCCCCAAACAAACAACAAAAACCCTCTTTTTCTTGTAGGTACAAGTGTGGAACTGTGGATCTGAGCTTGGATTTGGATACCCTTTTTCAACAAACTTCTGAGATTTGCGAACAAAATCAAAGTCAACCTTCAAAATATTAATGTAACCTTTGACCTTTTATCGGGGTCAAAGACTACCTGCTTTCAGAAAGATAAAAGTTTTATGGGTTTTATTCATCTCGGCATTTCTAGTTCGAAATAGGTTGCAGAATTGCTCGAACATGCACACAGACATAAAAAATTAGCTTTTTCTAGATCTGTCCTATTTTGAGGTTAGTACTTGCTTTTCAATTATTTTAGATTTCAAGCACATATTATCCATAGGGAAATATAAGGTTTTCTTCCTCTTTCATATTCTCCATAGATTGATTCAATTGTGCATTAACCTTTTGGTTGATCAATTTGGATCTCTCCTTTGGGAATTTGGATTTAGAAGTAGATCTCATATTTCTCCCATAATTTTTTGGGTGGATACTATTTCACATTATTCAATTACCTCTTGTAGTTCTACAATAATAATTAAGGCCTATAGCCCTAGAAGCACTCAAAGAGTATAGTCTTGCAAGAAATATTGAGGCCTCTCAACCCTATACAAGTTGAATGTATCCCCCTTTTAGTCATGTAAACAAGATTGGGACCATAAGGTCCTACAAGTGTCTAAAAAAACATAGTCTCGCAAGCAAGATTGAGGCAACTAGGCCCTATGCATGTTGAAACATTAGGAATAGAAATAACCACAACTTCCCTATCTTTGGATTTAAGGAAGATTTTGATTATAGTGGGATGGAGTAGTCAGTTTTTCTTCTTCCCCACTTGGGTCATTCCCAAAATATTTCTCTCTTGGTAGGCCCTCTAGAGATAAAATGAAAAGAAAAAATATATAGACTATTGAAGGTCTAGATTTTTTATTTTCCACAAGGAAAAAGAGCATACTCTCCTACTCTATAGATTCTCCCAAGAACATCAAGCACATGTTCATTTACCCAAGATTACTTTTACAAGTAACAAATCAAGTAGATCAAGATTTCTAATTCATCCTCTAGGAGGTGAAGAGCACACTCTCCTACTACTCAACTAATCACAAGAAAAGAAGCGTTCTAATTAAAACTAGGTTCCTACAAAACCAAATCTATGCAAGCACAATGTTCAATTGTATTACCAAGGTAACCTACAATATGAATAGATTTAGTAGTCTCCAAAATATATCTTTGGCAAGCATCCTACATCCACAAAGAATTAGTAGTCTTGAAATAAACAAGTTTTGATGTCTTTGTAAAGCAATTTCCTTATCAAATACCCTACAAAAACTTGTTAAAACCTGCAAAATAGAACGTCAAAGTTGAGACAAACCTGAATAAAACATCAAAATTTAAAAATTCCAAGTTCTAGACCCCTAAAAATGCTCATTATTTTTTATACGAGAAAACTCAGGGATCACCATATTCTCGTATGAGAAAACTCAAAGAGCCATACGAGTAACTCTAGAGATATAGGCTTGTATGAGCATTAGCACCACCTGATACATGTAAAAATCCTTTACTGTATTCTCATACGATAATTCTCACTGACTGGTTTGATTAATTCGAGTGTGATATGAGAAACCGGATCAACGGGCACGATATTCATCATGATTTTGGAAAATGAACAATAAATCCTACAAGAAAAGGGGTAATTTTTTTATTCGAGCCCCATAGTGGGCACCAAAAATGTGTTGTTAAATATTGGTATCAAATTGACATGCAACCAACAATCAATAAACCATTAACTCAATAATTTATCTATAGGAGGCCATATCACATGAACCAACTAAACTCTCAAAAATGGCTTATTTCTTCCTAGTTGAAATGATTTTAATCCTTTTTATGATGCTCATCAGATTAGCATGAAGGATTAGTGACTTGACTACTCCAAAATGGAAGATTCAAATGCAATAAAAAACTATAAATGAGCTAGAATACAAGATTAACAAAGCTAAAATGAGAGAATTAAGGTAGCATGGATGCAAACAACTAGTATTATAAAATGAGAATGCAATAAACTATACTATGATAAGAAACGCAAGAAAGTAAGCTAGAATGATAAGAATGCAAATGATCAAGGTTATCTAGATGACCAAGATGCAAGATGGAACCCTTGAGCCAAGGAAGAGCTTCCTTTTTAAATGAATTGCCTCAAGAATGGAGGGTGGAGATTAAGAGGCAAAAGATGTTAGGTAGAGATGAGTGGTGAGAAAGATCAATCCATGTGAGAGGATTCAAGAGTTTTGATTGGCCAAGCTTGATGGGAGAATATGACAAAATAGAAAATCCCCTTTTAATTGTCAATTAATCAAGATTAAGTTTGCACCAATTGCTCTTTTTATTAAAAGTGCATAAGACTTTATATTAAAGGTAAGTTTTGAAAATTAAGTGATTTTTCAAGTTTAGAAATGATTTAGGCATAGAAATGATTTAATTATGCAAGGGGGATTAATCAAGTTACTTACATAATTATGTCTAGTAATTATGTGTTTGAGATTTAGAATTTTTTTTAAGGAATTTAATCGAGATTAGGGGCTTAGGTTCTACTAGAAAAAGTTTAGGTGATTGCAGTAACACCTTCCTCAGCTAGGTAGAAAGATTTCTTGTTCTTATCCTTGAATCTCATTGGCTTCTCCTTCCTATCATTGTCAAGGCATCTAGAGGAAATATGAAAAATCTTATTATATTCAAAGCACGTCAAAGACAACTTACCCTTATATTTACCTAGATATCCTTTTAGAAAATAAAGCTTTCAATTCCTCATGTTCTCTTTCTTCAAACATGAAAGATTCATAATAATTAGAGTAATATGTTGAAGAATTGTTAGATATCTCATATCCTTTCCTATATGGTTCAAGATTCAATGATGACTTCAAAGAGGCTTCAACTTTTTCAATACTATTATCATAATTTCTTAACTCAAATGTAGTTAATTTCACTATCAATGCATCAAGAGTAACATTTAAAGTTCCTAGAGATTTGAGCTCTTGTATAGCTGAAACCCTAATAGCATAATAAGGTAATAAATTTCTCAATAATTTTCTTACCACATCCTCCTCAAGAAGATTACCATCTTGACCTTAGATAGAAGCAACAACTTCTTTGATTCTCTAACTGTATTGCTCAATGTTCTCATTTTCTTGCATCCTCGTGTCGTGATATTTTCCTTTCAAACTAGCAACCTTTTCCTTTTGCACATGTGGATCTCCACCATAGATAGTCTTCAACTTCTCCCACATCTCATAAGTAGTAATCAAGTCTTTGACATCAATAAACTCTACATCTTAAAGAGTACTAGAAATAGCTTCCATAGTATTAGTATGTTCTCGCCTAATCTTCCATTGATTTGCAGTCAGGGTTCCTAAAGGGATAGTATACTTAGTTACCACATGATCCCAATACTGATCACTCATACCTTTAATATAGAGCTTCATTCGGTTGCACCAAACTAATTAGTTCTCTCTTGTGAATTTAGGACCTTCCTTTCTCATCATCTTTGGATTTTTACCTCAAGCTATTGAGCTTCACCACAACAGAGAATCAAAATATTTGATTTTTTATTCCTAAGATTATATTAATGAGAGGGGGGGTGAATAAGTAATCAGCCAAGTATTCAACTTTTTAACCTCTTAAACTTTGCAAAAACATTCACAAGATTAACTTAATAGAAGAAAATAAAAATCATAACCATAAGCACATACACATAACAATAAACATTTGACATAGAGATTTATCTCATGGAAATCTAATTTGGGAGAAAAACATGGTGGGAATTAGCACCCACTAAATGATGTACTCTTCTAAAGTATGCCATTTAAGGAGCTTAACAATGCTAAGATTTTACAATATCACTTTTAGGTGCTACCCAGTTAAGGGATTTACCTCTAGCCCTGTTAGGAGCTTTACCCTATCAAGAGTATCCTTGTTAGAGGACTTAAAAAACAAGCTAATGTTCCACCATGTTGAAGGATTTTCAATAAGGACCTACTAGCATCCACCCAGTTAAGGTATTTTGACTGATGAAACTGTCAGGGAACAACAAAAAGAATGATTTATAGAATAGCACTCCCTCTTTTTGATCAAATCCACTAAAGCACACAATCTCTTCATAATACACTTAACTCCATCATGTCTTGATCACAACTTCCACTTTACAACTGCACTTGCCCAATATATGATCAACACACTTCACTACCAACTTCATCCATTATATATTGAACTATTAAGTCTACCACCTTAATCAAGACCTAAATCTGAAATATATTTGAATTTTAAATATCCCTCTTAGATCCAACACACCAAAAAAAATCAATGTACAAAACAATTATCCAAGGCCGTGTCGGCCTATACCATGAGTTACATAGAATTTTGTGTCAAGGGTTCAAAAACATTTTGACCAAACATATACTTCCTCTAGAATATTCTCCACATGCTAGCATTGAACAATGTGATGCCAAATTATCACCTCCAATCATGAAGACATAGCACCAGATCATGACAGACTCAACTGATTCCACCGTAGCCTCCACATTGATCACTGATCAAAGATTTATCAACTAACGCTCAAGAACACAAATACTTTAACATGTTAACAACTCTACCTTTGCTCACCGATCACATATCCTACACACCAGTAACTCAAATTAGTTGCAGTGGAAACCATAGATTCTACATATTGTCAACAACCTTCTCATGTGACCGTGATACATACCTCATCATAGATTTGATAGACCAATTAAATCACCTATCACCGATCATTGATTGTTCTAGAAGTTGCACTAATAACCTTTATCCAATCATAATTTTATTACTGATCAACATAAATAGTAGAGGTCATACATATAACATTCAAAGACATCTGCAAGTATCTCATAAGAATCACTATAATTGAAACTCATCGCAACACCTTGATCACCATACTTATACTTAGCAACATACAAGGACCCTTAGGTCAATACTAGACATCAATGAAAACCCAATAACTAATCATCATGCAATCAAATCTTTATCATGACAACACTAGAAAACACTTACCATCATTGCATTAGTTATGCCAACACAAATAGATGTGAAGGGGATTTTCTTGAATGGATTTATTGATGAGGATGTGTATGTTTAATAATCTAAAGGTTTTGAAATTCCTTCTAAAGAACATTATGTTTGAAAATTAGAGAAGTCCTTGTATGGTCTCAAGAAGGCACCAAGAGCATGGTATTCAAGAATAGATTCATACCTATAGTAGAAATTTTTTTTACAAATTCAGTCAGATCCAAATATCTATATTAGAAGCTCATCTAAAGATATTTTATCTTATTTATCTATGTTGATGATCTTATCTACACAGGGAATAATTTATCTTTATTTGTGGATTTTAGAACAACCATGATTACTCAATTTGAAATGATATATTTGGGACAAATGCACTACTTTCTTGGTATAAAAGTATGAAAAAATAAAGATTAAATATTTATATCTGAAAAAAATGCTTTAGATATCCTACAAAAAAATTAGATGAAGATTTGAAAACCAGTTGCAAAACCTATTGAAGTTGGACTTAAATTGTCTACTTTAGATGTGTTAGATCCAATGAACCCTACTCTATATAGATAGTTGATTGGAAGTTTGATCTACTTAAGTACTGCTTGTATAGATATCATATATGCAGTGAGTTTGGTCTCGAGGTTCATGTCATAGCCAAAGGAAACACATTGGAATGCAACCAAAAGGATTATGGGATATGTTATAGGGACATTGAGTTATAGTCTCAAATTTTATCATTTAGAGGATAGTAGATTGGTCATCTATACAGATCTAGATTGGGAAGGTTCTACAAATGATAGGAAGTTTACGTTTGGTTATACTTTTAGCCTTGGTTTTGTAGTATTCTCTTGGAAGTCCAAGAAATAACCAATAGTATCACTTTCTACAACAGAGGAAGAATAAAAAATTGCAAAATTAGCCGCTTGTCAAACTGTGGTTGAAAAGACTACTAGAAGACTTAAACCAAATTCAAAATGAACCTACATTGTTGTATTGTGAGAACAAGAGTTCTCTACAATTGATAAAGAATCTAGTATTTCATAGTAAAACCAAAAATATTGAGATACAACATCACTATATCAAGTAATTGGTTCAATAAGGTTTGATCAAAATTGTGTACTGCAGTACAGATTATCAAATTACAAATATCTTCACAAAGGATCTAGCTTGTGAAAGGTTCAAGAATCTTAGAGAACTAATTCATGCTCTTCCCAATGGTCATTATGGGGGAGAATGGAAACATTAATGCCCATTGGGGCACCTTTCTTGAATTTGGGGCAGCCTTTCTTGACATTATTATTACATATTAATAATATGGTTGTATTTATTCAATATTGTAGTTGATGGTTGCAGCTCTTTATTATTGTAGTTATGTTGTTGGTTAATATGGTTGAGCTCCATAATGTCACCTCCCTTTTGATTTTCTATATAGTGGATGCCCTACCTCTCATTTCTTCAAGGTGATTTGGGGCTTTTGTATATTTTTGTTGTTGTGATTAGTAGATCACTAATTGTTGATTTAGATGCCTTCAAGTTCCCCCTCTAAAACCATTTGAATCTAAGGTCAAATACTCCCTCATATATTGTAGATTGGTAATTGGAAGATTGTAGTGCCCAACAACCATGACTGTAAGCTTCTCAAACACACTTCCCAAATTCCCCTGAGATACCATATGTCATTGTTGAACATACTAAAGAAGTGATGTATTCTTTGGAATCATTTAGAGAAAATGTAATCCATGTATGGCACAAGTTCTATTAATAAGAGTCTACAGAAACTGATTGAAGGAAACATGGGTCATCAAAGCAACGCTTTCCACAACCCATCCCATGTCATTTGTAATGATAATTTTTTTCTTCACCAAATTTATCTTTTCCTCCACTAAAACATTCTAAAATCCATTTACATCAATGTTGAAGCACACGTTGCTCTTCAAAACTACAATAGGAGACTCACAGTATGTCTGGTCCTTGGCTCCTTTGGGTGCCCTGACCACATAAGACTCAATGATTAGCGTCCATTATTTATAGCTCTCAACCTCCATGAATTGGTTTAGTGTAATCACACAATACTTCAAATTGACTTATGCTAGGCTTAAATTCCTTATTCCAAGTCACCAAAATTTTGGCCCCTATGTAATGACCCCTAATAGGGCCTTACTTAATTTTCTCTAAAATTTCCAAATAACGTTTGGATTGTATTTGGAAATGGAAATTTGTAACATTCCCTACTAGGATAATTCCACTTCCCAATGGTTAAAATACAACGTTATGCAAATTAAATAAAATTATATGAAGAATACTTCATGATTTATAATACATACCTAAGTCCTAATTTATTACTTCACTCCAAGTCACTAGCCTAAGAAGGATGGAAGACTTAGTGTGCCAAGGTCACGTGAAATAATCTACAAGCGGGCTCCCTCAAGGCATAACCCCAATGTTGGGACTAACCATCATGTGACCGAAATTACTCCACCTATCCCTTCCACAAACTCCCTATCACTTTAGTGTTATTAGAGATTGATTAAGGAATCGACTTAGTATATATTAAATCTTTTATATCTCAAATATAAGTATAGATGTAATGAAATTAAAATCAACAAGTCATTCACTAAGCATCCTAGATTTTTCATTTGAACGATCTTTGAGTATAGGTTCTATGAATCCCTTCTTACCTTCCTACTAATAACATCATGAGATGGTACATTTATTGTGCCAAGGGTGCGTGAAAAAGACTACAAGAGGCCTACCTCAAGGAATAACCCCAGTGTTGGGACAACCATTATGTGCCCAAAACTACTCCACCTCTCCCTTCCATGCACTCTCTATCATACATGAGCATTAATAAGAGGTAAGAATCAGACTTCTAAAATTCATAATTTGATTATTAAACCTATGAATATAGTACTAATCCTTAAACATTTATCTTATTACTATTAATAATATATTAATTTAATATACCTCTCATTATCATTATTACTTATTAATTAATTCTCATTATTATGATTATGTATTCTTTCATTTTCCTTATTATAATTATTTATCAATTAGATATAAAACATATGTCCATATCCCTTATTAAATATATTTACCAATATATTTAAGTTACTTTGTTTAACTATATAATATGAATTAATTTCATAATAATGTTAATCCATGTCATAATTCATTAGAAATAAACATTAATGACTTAAATAAATATCATTATCAAATATAAATAAATATATATCATTGATTTATGCAAGTCTTAGATATAATTATTAATGTCTTAAATAAATAAAATAAAGTATCTTACCTTTTATGAGAGGGGACTCCTTATTCCTTTTATAAAAAAGAGAGATTCCTTATGCTAATTAACTTCTACATAGAATACTCTACCCTTTATTTCAAATGTTTCTTTTGTTTCCTTGTCTCCCACTTTAAGGATCCTCCATTATTATAATACTTTTTATACCGTCCCTTTTTCTCCCATCCTTTTATAAGTTTTTATTGTCCTTATTTATAAATGGTGTATGAAAGGTCATAGTCATGGGTCATGACCCCATACTTGACCCATTAAGTAGGTGAGTTCATAGATTATATTGTTTATTTTTTGTAATGCCCCGCTAGGGAACCTAGGAGATATTAACCTAAAACATGTTACTAAGTTTGTAGAATAATTTATACAAGGTGTATGAAAGGTCATAGTCATGGGTCATGACCCCATACTTGACCCATTAAGTAGGTGAGTTCATAGATTATATTGTTTATTTTTTGTAATGCCCCGCTAGGGAACCCAGGAGATATTAACCTAAAACATGTTACTAAGTTTGTAGAATAATTTTTTTTCTTAAATGTTTACAAACAATGATGAATAATCGAGTGAAAGTAAAACATAAAGTCCATAAGAACATAACATAAATATAATCTCCATAGTAGATTACACATCTCAAGAGTTACTTAACGTAGAAACTGCGCAATACAATTACAACCATAAATTACATATTACATCATAATTGTGTCTGAATGATAAAATACACATACTCATCAAAATCCAATGCACATGTCACAGGGTATGTAATTACAATAAATTACAAAGTACAAATAGAGAAGTACAAGATCAAGAATAGATATCCAAGAAGATAGGAAAGGAAATAACTACAACCAGGATCATCCAGCACTGGAACAAGGGCATTAGAGTCTCAAATGGTAAAAGAATCACTACCTCTCAACCTTGTGAAAACCTATGGTTTCACTCCCACCGTGCTGAGGAGATAATATCAAATCCCACTTGGATAACAATACCAATCCATCAGGTAGACTAAGAAAGGATCTTAGAAGCTCCTATCTCAAGAGTACGAACTCATAAGTCAAAGGTACGCATAATAACCCAGAGGTAACCAACACATGTAGGAAACCTGGAATGAAATCAGGGAAGTGTCCTCACATGATTCAACTCTAAGGTCACTTGGTAGCCTCTCTTGACTCTGGCCCCTAGTGACTCTATGCGGTATCAGTAGTCCTTTCATGCAGACAAAAAAAACCAACTATGCCAGACTCGCCATCACTACTAGACGGGAAAGCATCTTCTCCCACTCCTATCCTTAGCCTATACTAGCACTCAAGGTATGAGCGAGGAATCATTATCTTATTAATTCATTTTAGTCCCCATTTAATTTAATATTATCACTTGATTAAGTAACCTACTAAGGATACCTAGGTAGCCACTTTTGGGCTCCGATGCCTCCAAAGTAAGACACTTCCCCTTAAGCACCTAGATAACCTACCCTAGGTTTAAAAAACTCAAATCATGACTCTAAGTCAACATAGTCTCATAATATCTAAAATAGGTTCCAAGAAGTAACAGGAACATACAATGCAATTTCCATCATAAAATCAACTCTATAAGGTTGGGTCACATTTGGTCAAATATCATTCAAGTATGCAAGGCAAATAAATATAAACAATAATTACTAATCCTGCCTCTGGTAACAGTCCTACTTGGCTGACTTACTAAACCCCTCTAATCCCAAACACAGAAGGAAAATAAATAGACAAATAATAAAATTTAATACAATAAACTAATTTGTAAATTTCATCACGAAATTAATTTACTCAATAATTACTAACAAACTATAATTACATTCAAAACAATTAAATTCTAACCCTAACAAATCAATTTATAACATTAATGAAATAAATTGATTTTAGGAATTAAAATTACTAACACAATATAATTTTATAGTCTAATTTAGAAATAAATTAATTGCCTGATTATAATAATCAAATACATCTTCAAAATAATATGCCTCAAAAGCCTAGCAAAATAAATCACTTTAAATAAACAAACCAATTTAAACATAATTATTAATAAAAGAAAATCATGCCTACTTTAAATATACACATGTCAAAATAAACAATCTTTATTTTATTAATCTTATTATTTTTTTTACATTTTTAATAATTTATTATTTTTAATATAAATTTAATATTATTTAATATTTTAAAAATAAATATTTAATATTTAATATAATTTAAAATAAAATAAAATAATTAAAAATAAAAATAAAAAGTGGGGGAATATGCAGGCCCCACCCTTGGCTAACCTAAAGACAGCCTAGGACTATCGTGCGGCAGCCTACGGGCTACCATGTAGTAGTCCAAAGGATTGTCGATGGCAGCCTAAGGGTTGTCATCGGCAGCTCTTAGAGTTGTTGTACCGGCAAGGGGGGAGGTTGGGGTGGCCCCCGCCTCCTCTCCCAATATTTTTTTTTATAATTTATTTATTTATTAAGTTATTTTATTTTCACAATGGTACCAATAATTTACTGTACCCAAAAATAGTGAGCATGCAAAAAAAATTAATTTTTTTAAAAATTGAAAATATAAAGATGGGAATAAGAATATATTATATTTTTAATATCGAGGATAAATTTTCAATCGAATAAGAAATGAATAAACATATTTTCCCTTTTTTTTAAATAGACAAATTGAGAGCCTCAATTGCACAAATCAATTTGGGTATTTTCTAATTTGTTTTCTAGGGTTTTAATTGAAACTTTCTTTCCAACCCTATACTAGATCTGAATTTTTTCTCAAAGATAAATTATAAAATTTGAACCTAGGGTTTCCAGGCAAGTTTTCTTTCACAAATATTTTCACAATCAATATTCTAGATTCTAATAATTCCAATAATTTGAAATCCTAATTGAAATCAAGAAAAATTGAACCAAGAATTGCATGCATACCAAAATTTCCTACAATCAAATTCTAGAAACTCAACATGAAGAGAAATCTCATGAACAATACAAAACATCTAGATTTTCCAGGCACGAAGAAAACACTCCTTCCAGCATTACAGAAATACACTCACAAGGGTTATCAAACCTTACCTCAAACACCAAATAGATAAATTTGACGATGACCTGAAACAAAGACAAATCCAAGCTTTTAGGAAATCTTCTCCAAATTGAATCCTTCACCAAAATTCTCCAAGCCTGTGTGTTGAGAATAATGGTCAAACTTTCACAATATAAGAAATTGAATTCCACATGCAAAGTTTGGGACTCAACTCCACTCAAAGCCTTCTTTCCATCAATTCCTAATTTCCTCTAATTTCAATTTTGAACTCAAGTCTAATTTTCTAATTGCTCATGTTAAACCACTTAACTCAAAATTGACTAATTCTTTTTATTTTATTTATTTCAATTTTGATTGTGCAACTTAATGCATTCAAATTAAATTAAATAATAACATTTAGTCTACTTTAATTTTCCACTTGCTATTTAATTTCTCAATTAATAAATATTTTTTTATTCGAAAAGTTAAATTTACAAATAATTAAATCTAAAGTGAATGTATTTAATTAATTTCTATTAATTAAATACTCTCACATATAAATAGCTAAAAATATAAAAATCTAATTTTATTTAAATTACATAATTAATCTAAATAAATTATCTAATTATAGCAATCACATCAATTAACCAAAAATCAACTGAACTTAAAGAACCATAACCATGCTCAAGGAAGGGAGTATAAACTCACATCACCTAGACGAGTTTGGAAAGGGTAAAATATCATAATCGTTTCCACTATTTCAGGACAATATAGAATGGCTTAGGTAGGGATTTGGATTTGAATATTATCTCCCCTCTTTTACCATCACGACTTGCAATAGAGCACACTCATCCTAACAATTCGGGGAAGTCGATGCTTGGTACTTGCAAACATGCGTACAAGACCAGCATGTACATGCATGTATATAAAACAAGAAATGGTGGGGATCAGGACATCGTGTGGATCCTGCAAGTAGGTAACTACAACTTCATCCCTCAACCATATCAAACACGTCAAACAGGAAAGTAAAAGCATACATGATAACCATACACATGCAAGTATGGGGTAAGTATAATCATAATCATAAGCAACATGCAAATCATCATCATTAAATAACTAACATCATCTAGTTGCATCAATATAACATCCATAATTATTTATTTATTAGAATCACCATGTAGGGTCATACATCCAAAACCATATAATAATTGAAATATCAATGCACACATAAAAGTGGCCTAAAAGAGTTTGGCAATATAAAACTGAAAATTAAACTATGGGTGGGCACTACATTAATAGTGCCATTTCAATATGTTATTTCAAATATGGATTAATTTTAAATATATCAATTATAATAGTTGATACTATATTATTTTGATTAATATTAATATGATTTAATATTAGTAATCCATTAATAATTCATTAATAGATTTTGATGATTGATCATATATATATTATAATGATTATTCTATTTAGTTGACTTGTGATGGATTTGATTAATCAGTAATATTAATTATATATTCAATTAATAGGTTATGATAATCGATCATTGTTAATATTATTATTAATAGTGCATTAATGCTATTATTATTTAATATTAATAGTTATTGGTAACATTAATAAATATTAATTGACACTAATTAATACTAATAATTATAGATCAACATTATCTTTAACAACTACTAATTTGATTAGTGTAAATGATCATATATTAATACCATAGATTGATATTATTAATCAATATTATATTGATTAACATTATTGACTTATATATATATATATATATATATTAGGGATGGCAGATGAATTATATATTCAAGCAATTCATATGTGCACCTATTATATATTAATCATGGCTCATGACAGACCGCCACTCCCAAAATTGCTTGCCCTCAAGCAATTATTATAATAATTTATCTTAGTAAAAAAGGGAACTATGATAGATTATCTAAATTCTAACAAAATAATATTTGTATGATAACAAGCGTCATTGCTCTAAATCAAGATTAAGGTCATACATCTGAAAATATGAAATACATGTATGAAGACATGAAGAATACACATTAATGCAGAAAGACACAAGGCATATACGAAGTATACATGTTAATGCATGTATGAATCACGTGTGTAAGACATAAATCATACAAATGTAGAGCATGAATCATACACAAGAATACATGAGTACATGTAAGACATAGCTAATGCACATGAATACACCTAGCACATAGAGCACATAATGTACAAAGCATACATATGAATTCATTTAAATCATGGTGCATACAATCAGCATATGAACCATACACATGAATTTACTCAAGTCAAGGAGCATACACATGAATAAAGAATGCATATTAGTTCACTTAAGTCATTGAGCATATATACAAATACACATAGAACATAAAGAAATAAAGCATACACATGAGTTTTATGAAGTATTCACAGAGGTGTATGCGTAGAATGTGAAGAATACACATGAATACATTGAAGGAATGAAGCATACATGTAACACGTAAACATGAAGTGGACATATAAAAAGAGTATATATTAAGCTCAAAATAGACATATATAGTCATGGGGCATATACATGCATACACGCAACACATAAAGCATGAAGTATACTTAAAACACAGAGAACATCTATGAAGCATACATGTAGCACATAACGTATTCAACAATAGACATAAGTGTAAACAGTCAATTAATGCATGAGGTAGTATACATAACACATGGAGTATGAATACAAATTGGGCATGAAGCCATATAAATGCACACAAGACAATACATATATGTCATACACTCAAAGCATGAGGTAGAAAACCTAATTACACACCAAGCATATAAGACATAAAGCAATGCATAAGTACACATCAAACACATCATAGATGGAGTTATAAATACACATCAAATATCTAAGACGTGAAGACATACATAAGTATATGTCAAACATGTAGGGGAGGAAGCACACAAACAATACACAAAACATACATGAGGAATGTGCCCATGGATTAATCCTACATGAATTTTGCAAGCACAATGTATACATATGAAGAGTATATATGACATTCAATCAAAGTAAGCATGTAGTTTATACCATAACATGTTGCCCATAAATTCATATCTTCTCAAGTTACTCTTGTGTTCTAGTTTAACCAGATAATAAATAAACTTAAAAATATAAAGTATACACATGGACATATGAGGACATGAAGAATACACATGATTGTATAAAGACACAAAGTAGACACCGAGTATATTCTTTCTCATCTAATAGAATATTTCTTTGTTTCATCTTTTACCCTAGATGATGGCAGGATAATGCTCTGATACCACTTGTAATGACCCCTTATAGGGCCTTACTTAATTTTCTCTAAAATTTCCAATTAAGTTTGGATTGTATTTGGAAATGGTAATTTGTAACATTCCCTACTTCCCAATCATTAAAATACAATGGTATGCATTAAATCAAATTATATGAAGAATACTTCATGATCTATAATGCATACTTAAGTCCTAATTTCTTACTTCACTCCAAGTCACTAGCCTAAGAAGGATGGAATACTTACTGTGCCAAGGTCATGTGAAATGGTCTCCAAGAGGGCTCCCTCAATGCATAACCCCAATGTTGGGACTAACTGTCATGTGACCAAAATTACTCCGTCTATCCCTTCCACAAACTCCCTATCACCTTAGTGTTATTAGAGAGTGATTAAGGAATTGGCTTAGTATATATTAAATCTTGTATATCTCAAATATAAGTATAGATGTAATGAAATGCAAATCAACAAGTCATTCACTAAGCATCCTAGATTTGTCATTTGAACGATCTCCACATATAGGTTCGATGAATCCCTTCTTACCTTCCTACTAACAACATCATGAGATGGTACATTTATTGTGCCATAGGGCGCATGAAAAAGACTACAAGTGGCCTCCCTCAAGGCATAACCCCAATGTTGGGACAACCATCATGTGCCCGAAATTACTCCGCCTCTCCCTTCCATGCACTCTCTATCATACATGAGCATTAATAAAGACTCCTACAATTTGTAGTTCGATTCTTAAACCTAATAATGTAGTATTAATCCTTAAATATTTATCTTATTACTATTAATAATATATTACTTATTAAATATATTTATCAATATATTTAACTTACTTTTGTTAACTATATAATATGAATTAATTTCATAATAATATTAATGTATTTTATAATTCATTAGAAATAAACATTAATGACTTAAATAAATATCATTATCAATATATATATATATATATATATATATATATATATATATATATATATATATCATTGATTTATGGAAATCTTAGATATAATTATTAATGCCTTAAATAAACAAAATAAAGTATCTTACCTTTTATGAGAGGGGATACCTTATTTCTTTTATAAAAAAGAGAGATTCCTTATGCTAATTAACTTCTACATAGAATACTCTATCTTTTATTAGTACTTGTCGATAAGGCATAGTACTATTGTAATGAATTTTGGATTCTACTAGTTAACTAGTTATTAAAAACAATTTCATATGAACCAATGGTAAGTAAGTTGTTTTTTATTTTGCAAATTTATTTTATCATTCTAAAGTTTACATGCATGTTATTTAAGTTTTTAAATTCTAAAAATATTTTTCCTCATTATGATTGGTTAATAGATTTGACGTGTTATACACGGATTTTTAGGAATGATTATAGAATATGAACAATTCTTTCTCCACTTTTAAAGCTATATTAACCTATTTTTTGGCCCATAATTGTTTTCAATATAAATATTGAAAATATTATTTTTAAAACTATTTGATATATTTTTTAAAAATAAAAGAATAGAAGAGTATGTTATATTGTATTGTAGTTTATTTTTTAAAAAAAATTATAAATTAACTATAATTTTTATATTATAATTATATTAATTTTCTTTTTAAAAATTTTTATTATTAAAATAATAGTTAATGTCAAATTATGTGTTATTATTTTAATTTTTACATTTTAATATCAAAAATATAAAATTAAGTCAATTATATTATTAAAAGTAAAACATTTACAATACAATCTAATATATAATATAATAATGTATCATATATATAATTTTATTTCAATCATATATAATTAAAAAATACATTAATAAAATAAAATTAAGATTAAGAAATAATACAAATAAAATTTAAATTAGTATTTAAATTAATTATAAGTTATAAGTTATAATTGTTTAAATAATTATAATTAAAAAATAAAAATATTTATTGTTACAAATATACTAAAACAAATAATCATAATTATGTAATTTAATCATCAATTAAAATACATTTAATTAAAATTAAGATTATGGTTAAAAGGAACACATAATACTTTTAAGATTATGATTAGATTTCCATTCTTATAATTTCAACTATCATTAATGCTATCAATATGATTCTACATTACAATATTTTAATTATAAAAGTTATTACTTCTACTATAACTATATAAAACATAATAATTAAAAAATCAATACACTATTACTTCTACTTTAGTTTCTACTATAACTAAATGCAAGTACTTAGCCACTAAGTGGCACTTGTTTCAAATGTTTCTTTTGCTGCCTTGTCACCCACTTTAAGGATCCTCCATTATTATAATACTTTTTCTACCGTCCTTTTTTCCCCCATCCTTTTATAAGTTTTTATTGTCCTTATTTATACGCAGTGTATGAAAGGTCATAGTCATGGGTCACGACCCCATACTTGACCGGTTAAGTAGGTGAGTTCATAGATTATACTATTTATTAATAGTACTATTTGAATATGTTATTTCGAATATGGATTAATTTTAAATATATCAATTATAATAGTTGATACTATATTATTTTGATTAATATTAATATGATTTAATATTAGTAATCTATTAATAATTCATTAATAGATTTTGATGATTGATCATATATATTATAATGATTATTCTATTTAGTTGACTTGAGATGAATTTGATTAATGAGTAATATTAATTATATATTTGATTAATAGATTATGATAATCGATCATTGTTAATATTATTATTAATATTGTGTTAATGTTATGATTATTTAATATTAATAGTTATTGGTAACATTAATAAATATTAATTGACTCTAATTAATACTAATAATTATAGATCAACATTATCTTTAACAACTACTAATTTGATTAGTGTAAATGATCTTATATTAATACCATTTAAATTGATATTATTAACTAATATTATATTGATTAACATTATTGACTTATATATATATATATATATATATATATATATATATATATATATATATATATATATATATATATATATATATATATATTAGAGATAGGAGATGAATTATATATTCAAGAAATTCATGTGTGTGCCTATTATATATTAATAATGGCTCATGATACCCTCATCGTCTGCAAATTGGGGACCCACAAAGCCAATATTCCTAACACCCTCTTTAATAACCTCTCCCATCTTGAGCAATTTTATGTTTCCCTCATACCACATAGAGGATATTCCCACCTAGACAGTCACGCCATAAGCAATGGCCTCACAAAAAGTTTTATCTATCACCTTTTTTTTTCAGATATAGAGATAGCCTCATTATTATATGCGTCATCATTATAGTTTTCTTTAAAGCCTCACATGCTTGTTCCTCTTGGACAAATGGAATTCACCCATCAACACCTCTATACAAGGTATTTTCAGACATCTTAGCTATAGACTCACCCACAAAAGAAGCTTCCTAACGTATGCCTACAAAAGGATTGTCCACCTGCATGATGAAGGATTTCATATTGTGACTAATATTTACAAGTCTTTTACTTGCACAAATCTCATCACTATCCCTTTGAAAAGTTTTAGTTTCTTTACTAGAAACCTCTTTCTCAGCATTAGGATCATCATCTCTAGAGAGTTGTTTGCCTGCAACCTTATTCTTAGACAGAGTCATAACATTATTTGCATAACCCATTTGATCCTTTGAACAAGTATAAGCATTTGACACTTTGTAGTTCCTTACCAAAACTAATTCATCTATTTCCATTTCAATGGAAAAATATTCATCAAGATTTCCATCTATTTTCATGGGCATAATTTCACAATCAGCAAAAACAACAATTCCTTCATGAGACACTATTTCTTCTTTTAATTTCTTATATGTGGAATTGAAATTAGTGTCTACTTCCCAATTTATCACCTTACGTTTTAGCTTCTCCTTTTTCACTTCTTGGTAAGGTGAATTATTACAAATCTTGTGCAAAAACTCCACACTACTATTGTGTATAGCTCCCACTTCATCGTGACTTCCTAAAAAATATAGAGTATCTAATTTGTTCCCTTTTGCAATCACTACGGACCCTTTTGTCACCTTCCATTTACTGGATTCCAACCTAACATTACATCCTTGGGAGAAGAGTAACCCAATTGAAATTGTGTTATTTTTAAGATGAGGGACATACCTAGCATCACATAACAACTAACTACTTCCATTTGTTAATTTCAACAAAATATCTCCTTTTCTAACAATTTAAAGAGATTTATCGTCTGCAAGAGATACCTTACAAAAATTACCGCTTTGAAAGGTTTTGAAAACTCCTTATGAGAAGTAGTGTGAAATTATGCTCTTGTATCAAGAAACCAATCATTTGTTCTAATTTCTATTGTAGTTAAAATAAAAATATCATTGTCTTCCATATCTTCTCCTTGGCTCTAACCAAGCTATGATACCAACTGTAAGTTATAACAAGCATATAAAACTAATAAACATATTTAAGATAGCAATAAGAAAATAAAGACAAAACACATAACACAACAGATTATAGTAGTTTATCATATATGGATACATCCACTCTCAAAATAAGGAATATATTTATTAATACACACAATCCATGTCATGTACACAACCATTTATAGAAACATATACAGCTAACAAATGAGGAGATGGGAGAAGGTGAAAGGTCGTGACTGTTGGGCTTCACATACCCAATAGGTTGTGCATCACCCTATAAATTTAGTATCATATTAAAGAATCCACAAAGAATCATGGAGAAATGAACAATTATTACTTTTTTCTTACAATAGTATTGTTTTTCCGCATATCATATGACAAAATCATATTGATGTAGTCATTTGTATAAAATTATTTGGAAACAAGAATGACAAACCTCAATTTCAATCAAAATCAATGAAAAATAAAAGGAAAATGCAATATCTCGAAGATATTGCAAGACATTCCATGTATCAATCTTTGATGTGAATACAACTCCAATTCCCACTACTAAATCTCCATGAAAAAATCCTTTTTTCTATTCCACACATAATAGATGCAAAATATTGGAATTGTATAGCATGATATTTTTAAAAATTTGGAAGAGAGTAGTATCCATGTAATGTAAAAGGGATAAACTCAAATACTACATATGTTTAAGATAAAAGAAAAGATAAATGCATGATTCAATACCAAGAAAACACCACTAACTCTTCCCTCAAAGGCTACAGAAACTCAATGCAATAATAACACACCAAAGAGGCATGAACTCGATACTCTGAGGCTAATTTGAAAGCAATCTTCAGACCAAAACAGAGAATAAGAAAGTTACAGAGCATGAGATGAGATGAAAGATGGAATACTCTGGTTAGTTCAAATTGTCTTTTCTAATTCCCCACAGCATCAAGTGACAGGAATAGATAGATAAGTGTTCAAATGTAGCACAAATGGTTGTGACAAATTGCTTCTGTTGAGAACCACATATCAGATCATAGATACATACAATAGAGTCACAAAAACCTTAATCATATGAAAACAATAGATGATCATGAAATCACCTATGGGAATTCTAAAACCCAATCTAATGAACAAATTGGAAAGTGACATTATGTTCTAGTCCTACATTGTTTATAATTCTCTAATATTATATGTTTGGTTATACAACTTTTTTGTATTGGTATTAGGTTGTATCCATTTTAATTTGAATCTTTGGTGCCAATAAGTGTTCTCTTTCTATTAGGCTGAAGTTAGTTGATATGCACAATTATTATTTTTGGCTTTTTAGTCTAATAGAGAATTAAGACCTTAGTCTCTAATGGTTCTTTGAACACATCTAAGTTGTTTAATGATATGGAGTTGTATAAGTCATTGCTATATGGAATTGTTTCAGTTTTCTATTTGTTGAACTAAATGTGAGAATTTTAGCAAAGGTATACACAAATCACAACTCCATATTAATAAATAATTAATTTTAATAATATAGAAGATACAATAACTTTATTTATCAATTTTTGTAAGGTAATATTTAAAATATAGTGTATAGTTTTATTTTATTTGTAAAGAATATTATATTTTTAGCTTTATTTTTAAGAGAATGGTGATATTAAGCATGTCCTATAGATGGAGATATAATTTAAAATTCTTAATATTTTTTCACTTAAAAATAAATATCAAATATCATGCATAAATGATGAAAATAAAAGATTGTCTTGTAAATTGAATTGATAAATCTATTTAGAAGACTAAGAATTAACATGATTACTTGTACCATGTGATCTAAATTGTTCTAGTTTATAGATGGTTTTTGGTAAGAAAAGAATCTAGCATGCAGAGGTTTCCTCTAGCCCATGGTACATAAAGGCTCCCTTTCCCTTGAATTGTTTTTCCTTCTAAAATGATGAATTGTAGATTTATAATGGGAATACGAGTGAACACTACTTTATTCACGTTTTAACTATTAAATTATATATGAATTACTTAATGACATAACAAAAATGGTTCATTTTAATGAATAAAATATAAGTGAATACTAATTTTATTATGGTTTTGAACTCATCATTTCAAGTATCACTTAAACATATATTTTTCTATTATCATTAGTTCAGTACATACTAGAATATATTATTATGGGAAGTTGCTAACATTTTAGATATTAGATGAACTTGAATATTATATGAGAAGTTGCTTGGGTTTTCGATGTAGATGAATTAGAGTATTATGGTCTTTTATTATTTGTCTATGTTCAAATAGCTTGGTTAGAATTATGGCATGTACTAATTAAATTGAATTAGTATTAAGAGCTAACTTTCATTTTGAATGGAGAAAATTTTTTCATTAGTTAAAAAAAATTGATAATGTTTTCATCTAGATAGACTTTGTAGTGAGAGGACCAGTTGTGTCCTTGAAGAGAATTTTTTCAATTCTAAAAATATTTTCAATATCTTTGTATATTTACCTAAAGCTCTTTATATGCTTATTCCATGACTATAAAATATACAACAATAAATGTACATAAAAGTTTTTGTTTCTCTTAGAAAGTAAATTCTAGCTACTTGAATAAAGTACATTCTTTGTGTTGTGTGTTATATTTCTATTTTGTTTATCTATGCAAAATTTGATGAGTCTAAAGATGAAGGCTTTCAAAATTTGTACAACCAAGAGTCATGCATGCAAATCTATTTAGGGAAACTAATAGAATAATGTTTTGTATATTCAATCTTTTATGGATCTATTTTGTTAGAACTACAGCTGATTGACTACTTGGAGAACAAAATGAGAGAATGTAAAGATGATCACTGAGCTACTAAAGTATATGTGAGACATTAGATTAGTTGTTATATTGTCATTGATGTCAACTAGTTTTGACTGTACTTATCATGATAGTTGCAAACATCCAAAGACAATAATATTGGTGAAGGAAAGAGATATTAGCATGAAGATGAGATGTATGAGTAAGTTATACATAAGGTATTCATTGGGAAACTTATTGATGATTCTATGACATTATGATAATGATTTGATTGTATTACATGATTCTGTTAAGTATTGAAGATCAAGAATGTACAAGTTAATTTGGTTGGTATATGAAGAACTTAGTATACACCGAGAAGATATAGTGAACACTGAGAAGATGTAGTGTATATCGAGTACGGTATTAACTGAGCAGGAAGTGATAAACTACAACTGATTAAATATCTTGAAGGAAAGTTTGAAAATGGAATGAATAATTTAAAGACAATGAGTGATGATCATTGAGCTACTAAAGTGTATGTAAGACATTAAATCAGTTAATGTATTGTCATTGATGTCAACTAGTTTTGACTATACTTATCATGATGGTTAAATACATCTTAATAAGGAAAATGGTAAAGGAATGAGATATCTACATAAAGATGAGATGGATGAGAAAGATATGGATATGGTATACATTGGGTAACTTATTGATGAGGCTATGGCATTATGTTAATGACTTGATTGTATTACATGATTCTATTATGTATTGAAGATCGGGATTGAACAAGTGTATGTGGGCAGTAAATGAAGAATTTAGTATACACCGAGTAAGTGTAGTGTATACTGAGTATAGTGTTAACCGAGTTAGTTATCATAGACGCATTCTGGTATTGACTAGGTGAAATAAATTAATAGAGTTTGTGACAGCCGACTAAAGATGATGAGTTGTACAATTATTTATGATTCTAAGGTAAATTATAATGTTTTTTATGATGATCAAATGATTGAAAAAATTCAAGCATGATCGGATAAAGGAGAATGAAACGTGTTATTAACACAACTGTCGAGGATGGTTAAAGTGGCAAAATCTACGATGAAGATTAAGAGGAAAAATATATGGATGGAAAGAAATGGTTTATGATGTCTATATAAAGAGACATGAGATTCATTATTGAGTCTGGTGCTACAAGAGAATTCATGTGAAAATATTTTTTTCATGCAACACTAATCAAACTGGTTGAAGACAAAACTGAGTAAATCTGCAGACAACACCGAGTG
The DNA here is from genome assembly GCA_027943335.1 of Chamaecyparis obtusa. Classification (NCBI taxonomy): domain Eukaryota; kingdom Viridiplantae; phylum Streptophyta; class Pinopsida; order Cupressales; family Cupressaceae; genus Chamaecyparis; species Chamaecyparis obtusa. Next base: position 408,854 of record BSBK01005217.1, read on the forward strand.
TCAGAGAAAGCAATTATCGAGAAGAACAGAGTTGGAGGAAATGTAGATATTGAATTGATTATTGATCAGAGGTATTTTTGAGCTTAGTATAGATCTGAAAATATGCAAATCAAAGTTGTATTTGAATCAAATCATTATTGTATCAATTTAACCATTGTTACAAATAAATCTCTTAAATGAGTGAGACTTAACAGTCTTTATATTTCAATATGACATTCGATGAATGTTGATTGTTTTCTTGTTGACCCCATAGTGAATAACTAGTCAAGGGAGAACTGTTAGTGATAAATCCTCTAACTAGGTCACACCTCATAGTATGTTTTGTAACCTTTAACAGGGTTGTCTCTTAACTGAGCTCACTTCAAAAGAGTGAATTATTTTGGGTTACTGGTCCTAGGTGGTTTTTCCCCTAATAGGGTTTCCACGTTAAAAATCTATGTGTTATATGTGTGTAGATGTGTTGAATTATTATTTTATTTTTCACATTACTATAATTGGATAGATCGATAAAAACAATATTTAATTTACTAATAATCGATATATGAAGAGAAAGGCACAATTAATATTTTACCAAGTTGATTATTCGATTTGAAAGTTTTTTTATATACATATGGGCATATTTGGGACTATAGGATAATTGGACTTAACTTATTCACATCCCCTCTTAGTTATCTAACAATTAGTATCAGATTAAGTCTAGTTATCCTACAGTCCCAAATACTCCCAGATGTATATAATAGGAAGAAACTGACACATCATAGTATTGACTGAGCGGGAGAAATAATGTGGAACATGTGATTACTGACATAAGATGATGAGTTGGACAAATCTAGAAGATTCCAAGGATAAATAAAAAGTTAGTTATGAAAATCTACGACTAAAAAAATTCAAGGTTGATCAGATGATGAAGATTGAAAATGTTTTAAGGCACAAGTTCTGAGGAAGGTTAAAGAGGCAAAATCAACAATGGAGATTAAGAGGAAAAATCTATGGTTGAAAAAAAAATGGTTTATTATGTCTATATAAGGAGACAAGAAATTCAAAAGAATATGTCATGTGATAAAAAGGCTACATACATACGAAGCTGGTCAGATAGGTTGAAGTGAGAATCGAGTGATTCTGCGGACCTAACTGAGTATCAGAAGGAGATAACTAAGTAGATCATAGTTAGAGGAAGAAGGAGATTGAAGAGATTATGATGACCAAAGTTATATTGAGCTTAACATAGATCTGCAAATGAGAAAAGGAAGTTACATTTGAATAAGGTCATATAAAGTTTCTTTCTAACCATTGCTAAAAACAAAATATCTTAACTAAGTGAGACTTAACCATCTTTTTATTTCTATATTGGCATTCTATGAATTTTACTTATTTTCTTGTTGACCCAAGTGAATGTATGGTCATAGAGAACTATTAGTGATAAATCCTCTAACAAGGTCACATCTTACAGTGTGTTTTGTAACCTTTAACAGGGTTAGCTCTTAACTAAGCTCACTGCAGAAGAGTGAAAATATTTTAGGTACCTATCCCAGGTGGTTTTTCCCTTAATAGGGTTTCCACGTTAAAAATAAAGTGTTAAATGTGTATGCATGTGATTTTTGATATTTTATTTTATAGATTACAATAATTGGTTTGATTGGTATATACTAGATAATTTATCTAACAGTCGGTTAATTAAGAGTAAGGCACAACCAAGTTATTACCGAGTTGTTTAGTTTATTTCTTGAAGTTGGTATTATACTATGATCAGTGAAAATTTAACCTGTTCAAAACAGGCATAGACATTCAAACATTAGTTAAAATGAATCTAACAGCATATTCCTTAGCATTAAATAGAAAACATTTGCAAAGACACTCATATAGAACTCAAACGGGAGCACCCTGTCACCGTTTGATTTGTTCTCGCTTTAGGGATGTGGGTGTGCTCTCAAATCACATGGAGCATATCCCTAATGATGATTAGGGGGGATTGGGATCATTCAAGGACCATGGATACTCTATATTGGCACAGAATCAGGTATAGAAGACTTGATTTTCCCCTAGAACCCAAGGAACCAAAATGAAGCTAAGATGCAGATTAAGCTACATGATGCTTATGCTAAGATTATTTTTAGTCCAAATGAAGATGTGATGTGATGATTATGCTATGCAAAAAAATGAAATAAACTATGTTTAATCCATTATGCTAAGCTAAGATGTGCTATGAAAGCTTAAAAGATGAATGAAATCTAACAATTAGGATTGATTATGCTAAGTCTAGAAGTAAATGAGCATGATAACAATGCATTGAAGATAAAAACTAAGCTAATATTTTTCTCTTGGAAGGAGGAGTATTTATAGGATTTTGGGAAGGGCTTGGGTTAGGAAGGAGAGTTAGGGTCAGGGGTAAGATTTGGGGTAGAGTTTGGGGTAAGGTTTGGGGTATGGTAAGTTTGACCTTGGGTTAAGGTTGCTCACACATGTATGAGCAACACTAGGGAAGTGTGCAAGGGGAACAAGTGTGGAAGAAGAGACTTGGGTCTCTTTATGAGGCTGTAAGAAGCCTTAAAGAGTGTGTAAGAGGCTTTAATGAGTGTGTAAGGCTCATTAAGGGAAGGGTTTGACCAAAAGTCAATGAGACTTGGATTAAGCTAAGAAGTGTAGGAAACATCTCCTAAATTGGTTTTGGGAAGGTTTAGGGAAGTTTAGGAAATATTTGGAAGGGTTTAGGAAAGGCCAGAAGATTCTAGGGTTTTGAGGCTTTAAACAAATATAAAATTTATTTAGGGAATGTGACATCATTTATTAAATATTGATTTAATAAAGAGAGGAAAACCACTTAAAATTGATTTAAATACTTTGGGGAGAGATCCTTTAATTAAATGTGTTTAAAATAGGAGGAAGGATTAATGACATAAAAACCAATTAATTAATTAATAAATGATAATGTCATCAAGAGTTTTTAGAAAATAAAAATACTTTTATTTTCTAATAGATTTTTGGGTGTCTACATTTTGCCCCTCTTTGATGTGATACCACAAGTGGCGTGGCATTAAAGACAAGAAAATAAGATGCCCCAGGCTAGAATTGAGAGGAATAAGGGGTTGTACCCGCTCAAAAAAATAACGCAAAGAGGAAATGTTGTGGAATTTTCTCGAAAAGAACACAAAAGGGAAAGGAGGAGGAAGGAGGGGGAATAAATAAATGACCTTCTAAGAGCAAAGTTGCATGAATGTAATATGATGGTGAGATGTAGGATGCATCCATATGAAAGATGCAAGATTAATATATATGATGTTGGATGGGGGATTTAGGGAGCTCCATAATTTGGATATTTTTGAGAGCACAACCTAGTTTGATATAGCAACAATAGAAACCTGCCAAGGATACTGGGATCACAAGGCTTTGTCGCAAGTGTTGCATAGGACTGCCATAAAATACAAGCATGCAAAGGTTTTCCCTAGCATCACACATGAAACCCAAAGGAGGCATGGTTGAAACGATGCTGGAGAAACCACAAACACACAACTGACTCATAGGCAGAAGCAAAAGATGAAAAGACCTTTCCCCATAGCACACCATGATATAAATGATCATGGTGACTTTGAGTAGAGGACAATGAGAAGCTGTAAAAGATTAACAATATCCAAAGGACAAAATCCAAGATCACAATGATAACTCCAAAAGATATCCTTTGCCAAGGAAAGAGTTTGATGGGTTGATTGATGGGGGTAGATTAGCTCTAAACATGGCGAAGGCTACATCATCATGGATCCATTTTGATTTCTTAGGTCAGATAAAATAGAAGGATACATTTGTGCAGACCCATGATTAGGCTTAGGCCAGACAATATAGAAGGATACATCTGTGCCGACCCATGTTCATGGGTAGAATGTTGCATTGTTGATTGGAAAATGATGAAGTTCAAAGATAACCATGTTGATCAAGTATAGTCAATAATTGATGTTTCTGAAGTACAAGGCTGGGTGGGACAAGATATCTAATCAAATGTTGTTGTAGGACTGATGAGGATATGTACAACAAGATGCAAAGATATGTACAGGAGCTCAAAATATAAGCAAAGATTCAAAGGAACAAATGAAATAAAAAGTATCTCACAAAACCTTTTTCCATAGGTAGGATGATGGAGGATGATTGATTTGTCTAGGATTGATGGTGGAGGATTACCAAGTGTCAGGAATGAGTTGTTGCTTCCTAATGTAGGATCAGATAAGATTGAATTGTCAACCTAAGATAGACTAATGATCTTTGGAATGACGTGATTCTTGCCAATGTATGTCAATCTCTTGCTCAAGATGATGAGGCCTACAAAGACAAGTACAAGATTCCCTAGACAAATCTTAGTCATAGGGTAGTGCTGGGATTGATTTTGATTTAAGATAAGGATTGATCAACTCAAAGTATTTTCATGAAGTGGATGGTCGATAACCGGATAAGGATTACTATGACAAGAGCTAGGTAAGACACTCGAACCTCAAAAAGGACCAAGGGATGATTATTGAAATGCTAAGATGGAAAGGTCATGACGACCCAAGGGATGACTGACACAAGGGATGGGACCTAAAGAAAAATATGTACAAATGATCTTAGGTGGAGACACGACTGAGTCTAGGCTACAAGAGTTAGGATAGGATGTATAGGGAATCTAGGGATGAAGCTCAAGCTTCAAAGATATGCAAGATGATGCCCCAATTGGGCTAGAAATCCAAGATTGATTGATGGTGGATATGCTTGATGGTGGATGATGTGTCTTGAAATGACATGGATTTGGGAAGGACACATCCCAAAGATGATGATTGGATTGAGATCAAGACTTGCAATAAAACTAAGGATTTGATGGGATCAATTGGCTTGATCTTGGATGTTTGGATAGCTAAAGGATGTGGAAAGGATTAGAAGATGTTGGAAGACTACTAGGAATAGTTGGATATGGATGAATAGCATTGGATTGCATGGGGGTAGCCTAGAGCTAGATACCAATGACAAGGGAAGATACCAAGTGATGGAAACATGGAGGAAATGTTGAGGATTGGGATGTATAGAGGATTGAGGGGATTTGGATGGAGGAACTACTGAGAGATTTGTATGGAGGCAGATTTTGATTTGGACAGGAGAACTGCTGCGAGAGTTGGATAGCATATTTGCTTGAGGATTGGATAGAGGAATGCTTGGGGAGATTGGATGGCGGATTTGTTTGAGGATTGGATAGAGGAATGATTGGGGAGATTGGATGGTGCATTTTCTTGAGGATTGGATAGAGGAATACTTGGGGAGATTTGATGGTGGATTTTCTTGAGGATTGGATAGAGGAATGCTTGGGGAGATTTTCTTAGGATTTGGATGGGGGAAATGTTGAGGGTTTTGGATAGAGGAATGTTTGGGGAGATTGGATGGTGTATTTTCTTGAGGATTGGATAGAGGAATGCTTGTGGAGATTTTCTTAGGATTTGGATGGGGGAAATGCTAAGGGTTTTGGATTGGAGGAAGATATGGATTTGGATGGTAGAACTATTGGGAGATTTGAATAGAGGAAATGCTTGGGATTTGGATAGAGGAAATGTTGGGAGATGGGGATGGAAGATAAGGATTTAGAAGATAGATATGAGAAAGTCTCTAAGGAATAAGATGCCCCCTTCTTTGGATAGTTCATTCATTCAGAGGTAGTAGGATGGGGTACGATTGGATGGAAGATATGCCGACAAGAGGATGAGGATGTTAGATGGAAGCTAGGAAGGATAGATGTTGAAAGATTCCCAAAAGCATGTATACCTGATGGTCTTTTTCTTTTTTATAAAGATCCTAAGGAGGATGAAGGAGGTGAGAGAAAAATGGGATGGAGGAGATGTTGGATTGGATGTGATAGAAGGGAATGGCCCCTAATTGTAGAAAGGAACTGGGGGGGACCTATGCATGACACATGTTTGCCAGGTTTTCATCATGGTACTTGTCCAAGGCACTTGAATTGCCAAGTTTTCATGATTGGATGAATGTTTTTATCTTTTTCTTTTCTTTTTTGATATTTTTCTTGATTTTTCCAATTTTTATGGATTTTTCAGATTTGTTGTTGACTTTGTGCTAAATTTCTGCTAGTCTTTTGAGTTGTTGTTGACTTTTCATTGATCTTCTACTAGTCTTCTGATTTGTTGCTGACACCCTAATTTATTGTTGACCTTCTAATTTTTCTGGATGTTGGTACAACTTTGTTAGGATGGATGGATTATGCAAAGGCATGGATGGGATGGGGGATATGGGAGATATGGTTATAGAAAGTGTTTGGATGAAATGATGGGAATTGATCTTGGTATGGAGATGTTGTGAAGACCAACATTGGCACATGTTGCATAGAAGGTGGATGAAGTGGATGAGATTTAGAAGATAGATGTAGATATCATGGAGGATTTGCGCTAGGAGATCTTGGGACATAGGGACCCAAAATAGATTTGGGAGATGGAGGAGAAGACTGAGTAGCTAGTGGATTAGCAAATTTGGATGCCATTGTGGATATTTTTTTTGTTAGATGCATTGCATATTTTTTCTTTGGGATCCACATCATCTTTGCTTTAGCTTTGGTGGGCCTTTGTGGCCATGTGGATGCAGTGGATTTTTCTTTCACTTTGATGGGCCTTTGTGACCATTAGAATGCATTGGATTTTTCTTTTTCTTGGATGGGCCTTTTTGGCCATTGGGATGCATTGGATTTTTTATTGGATTTTTCTTTGGTTGAACATGTCATTTAGACTAGACATGAAAATCCTTAGATCTTTGTGGATATTTCCCTTTATGCATATTTGATATGGCATCCAAATTGTGAGAAGCATTGGAAGGAAAATGAGGAGTTGTGTGGGATGGAGGAAATTTGGATGGAGAGATAAAAGGAGATTGGCAGATATGAGATATGGGCATGTGCCTTTGTTGATCTTAACTAGGGATGTTTCGATTTTGGATGAAAGATTGAGTAGGATAATAGGGGGATGATATTTTGGGATGTGAGGGCCCAAAATGGATTTGGTATGTGCAGAATATGTGCTGGAAGATTTTGGGACATAGGGACCCAAAATGGATTTGGAGGATGAAGGAGGAATGTGATAGGTTGTCCTAGGTTGTAGTGATGGAGGAGGAGGAATGGCATTGTATGCTTTGGAGGGATGATGGGAGGATGCAGTGGTGTTTTTGGATGGATGCTTGAGTTTAGCTTTAGTTGTACCAACATTTTTGGAGGAAGTGCCTTCATCGTATGTGTGACCAAAACCACATGATTTTAGATCTTTCTTGTCTTGGATGGGCTCTATATTTCCTTGCTCATGAGTGCCTAGGCCTTTTGAGCATTTTATCCAAACAAGGATACTTCTGACTTGGGGAATAAGATAAATATCAAGTTTCTAGTTCCCTGATGGAAGATATGGAACTTATTGCTTTTGCTTCAAGTGGGCTACCTTTAACAAATGTAAGTGGACCAAGAGGATAGAGTGATGGTAGTGGGATAGTTTGGTTTGGAGGATCCTCAAGTGGAGATGATGGGATGATGGGATCTTGATTGGGATTGGAAGATAGCAATGGATCTTTAGATAGAAGAATTGAGATGGTAGGATCTTGGATTGGAGGAATTAGGATGATAGGATCTTGGATTGGAGGAATTGGAATGTTAGGATCTTGGATTGGGGATGATGGAAGCAATAGAACATGCAATAGAGGAAGTGAAGGGATTGGATCTTTATTTTCATCTATGGGTACTTCAACATGCTTTTGGACAAGATTTTGACTGGATTGGATGGGTGTGGATAGAGTGATGGGGAATGTATGGATGGACTCTTCAGAAGGAGTGGATGGAAAGATGGGAAATTGTACAATTGTGATGGCAGGAAGAAGGGTGAACTCTTCAAATGTTATAGATGAAAGGGTGGGAGTTTCTATGACTGTGATGGTAGGAAGAAGGGTGAACTCATGAGGCTCATTGGATGTGGCTTGGATAATGTGGGGAGAAGGAGATGTGGATGGAGATTGGATGGAGTCAATGCATGGGAATGACTCAACGATGTTAGGAGATGGAACAGGATCAATAAGTGGGCTATATGGAAGAAAGATAATAGATAGGAGATGTTGATGGGCCTCATCAATGATGGCTTCACATGAAGGAGTAGGATGGCATGACTCTTCAGCTTTAGGAGAGAGATTTTTTGTTGGCTTCCTTGTGAAACTCCTTGGAGACTTTTAGATTGGAGGAGGTGATGGACTAGAATGTGTAGAAGATGGAAGGATAGGATGGTCCTCAAGTGAAGATGGGATGAAATATTTTGAACTTTCTTGAGGGGATGATGTTTTAGACAAGGATTTTGAGGATGTCATGACTAGATAGTTCACAAAGGTAGGTTTGGAGGAAGCTTGTGGACTAGATTGGCTATTTGGTGAGGTAAGAGTGATGGATTGAGGTACAAGATATGAAATGATTTGAAGGATGCATTCTTCTTATGGAAGGGGATTTGTGGCAACGTGGGTTTTAATAAAATATGGTGGGTTGAGATAGGATGGAAGATTGGGGTAATGGATTGGAAGACTTGGATTTTGAAAATGTTTTGGAGGATGAGAAGATGGAAGTTTTGGATAAGGGAAGTAGCGTGAAGTGTTTCTATGGGAAGATGGTGATTGGGATACGACCATAGACAGAGGTGGAGGTATGAAGGATGCATATGGAGGATATGTAGGCTCAAGATAGGATGAAGGTGTGGATGGATAGGATAATGGATTTCCCTTTCCAAGGACATGAAAGGGAGTGCTAGTGGATATGCATGAAGGCATGATAGGATAGTTTGGAGGAATGATTGGATGCTGGAAGGTGCTTGGGGAAAGCTTGCTAAGGTTTTCAAAGTACTCATCATGATATACAAGATTCTCATCATTGGAATAAGATGAAGTAGGAGAAAAGACATGACAACCAAACTCATCATAATAGATTTGATACATGCTGACTTGTGAATGAGTTGGATAGGGATGAAGGATGAATATGGATTAGAAGACTAAGGCTTTGGACTAGGATGACTAAGGAGCTCATACTAGGATTGGATTTGACTTAAGATAGAAGGAAAGACTAACTCTAGAGGAAGATAGAAAGGGGATGAGGAATGACCAAGATGACTCTACTAACCTAGGATAAGGGGACAAGATTGGATGCAAGGTGACTAGAATACCATGATTAGGAGACTAAGATTATGCAATTTTGGATGAATTCTAGTTTTTGATTTGATATGGCAAAGGATTTGATGTATAGAAATCTTCATTTGTGTATGTTTCAACATATGTTTTGCACTAAGTCTAAAACTTCAAAAAACACATCAAGCAAAACTACCTAGAAGTTAGGCTAGTATCAAAATATTTACCCATAGTTTGATATCCCAAGAAGGAATACAGATGGTGAGTGTCTTAAGGTGATCTAGGAAAAAACTTGGATCAGTCCTTGTAGAAAGATTTGGATACCTTCAGAAGTATAACAGGAAGCCTCTGATTAATAAGTGTTTAATTTGGTCTGTGGTCTCCTCCCAATCAGTTTGTATGTGTGTGACTCACTTAAGATCCTAGTTGACCATGCTAAAATAGTAGGGATATTCACCTACCTTGGGCCACCATCAACACACATCACCTGAGCTTGAGGGGATGAAATGAGAGTTTTCTCATCGCTTTATTTCTATACCAGTCAGGGAAGTACCGATTTGAAGTCATTCTCTAGAGAGGAAGCACTTTTCTCTCTAGATAGGTTCCTCTAAAATTGAAACAATTGAACTCATCCAAGCTCAACTTTTTTCACGTTGCTTAGCTAATCAAGGATTTGTAGAATTTGAAGACTCCTAGAAAGCACAACAAGAAAGGGTTCTTTCCCAAATTGATTTAAGTGATTTTGAAATGAATTCTTGCAAAAAAATGTGTTTAAGTTTTGATTTGTTCTCTTAAAAACAAGAAATCTTTGAAAAAAAGGATTTTGCAAGTATTTTAGCCTTTGCATTCAAGATTTGTGTTTGCTTTTAGGATCCTGATTTGAGCTTTTGAAATGAAATAGAATGAAGTGTTTTTCCTTTGTAACTTAGGAAATTTAATTATTATTTTTTAAGTCAAAGAAACATGAGTTTTTTATTTGAACTTTGATTTCCTTTAGAGGCTTTCAAGATTTGTACTCTAGAACTCAGTTTGTATGCCCAAAAAGAGGTGTTTCTAGATAGTTTAATGCATGAAACTTGGAAACCATTCAAGATTTTGCAAAATGAAGTTTTTTTTAACCAAGAACAAAGAATTTTAGGATGATTTAGGAACATTTAGGAATGATTAGGATCATTTAGGAACCCTTTAGGAAAGATTTGCAGATTTATGCCTAGAGTGAGTAGAACTTGAAAGAACTTTTAATTTTGAAAAATGAAGTTCATTTTAGCTTTGTTTGATGCATTGAATTTTATTTATAGGACCATTTTCATGCACTTAGGATTGATTTGGAACCATTTAGAAATGAGATGCAGTTTTGAGTTTCCTTTTTATGCACCAAAAAGACAAGGTGTTTCTACTTTGCATGAATGCACTCTAAAGCCCTATATTTGCATGATTGAAGTTCATTTTAGCCAACTAAAAGACCTTAGAAGTGATTTTGAGTGTTTTAGGACCAAATAGGAAGGTTTTAAGTTTATTAGGACTGATTAGGAACAAATAGGAAAGATTTGTAGATTCTTTGATAATGCACTCAAGAGTGTGTTAGTGTTCATTTTAAACAACCAAATGAAATCCTTGAAGTTCCCAATTGATCAAAAAAGTTGATGAGCCTTAATCACTTGTTTTTTCTTGATTTTTTATTTGATTTTTATATCACTTACAAAAGATGGGGTTAAAAACAAGAAATTTTGAGCCAAGAAGCCCTAAAAAGGCCTCAAAAACCTAGAAAACCAACTAAAACCCTGATTAAGGCCTTACACATGTCCCCTATTTCCCATACAATTAAAAATGGCAAGTTATTTTCATGCCTTTACTTGTACTAGTGATGGGTAGGGCCAATACAAGTCCATATGCTCTCTAGCATGAGCAAACAGGGCCAGTAGGCCAAAAATAAGCCAAAAATGGCTAGAAGGACCCCATACAAGTATTGGGTGGTCCTAGTATGAGCTAGGAAGCTTTCTCATATGAGAAAATACTCTATTGAGTTAACTTGTATGAGTATTCACCTAGAAAAAGATGATTTTTTGAGAAAATGAGTTTTTTGCTTGGAAAACCCTAAAAAATATAGTTTAGAAGGCGTGTAGGGTCCCACCAGGCATGCCAAAATGTGATTAGTGAAAATTTAACCTATTAATAATATGTTTAGACATTAAAAAATTAGTTAAAATTAATCTAACAGCATATTCCTAAGCATTAAATAGAAAACATTTGAAAAGACACTCAGATAGAATTGAAATAGGAGCACCCTATCACCGTTTGATTTGTTCTCACTTTAGGGATGTGGGTGTGCTCTCAAAACACATTGATCATATCCATAATGATTATTAGGTGTGTATTGGGATCATTCAAGGACCATGGATACTCTATATTGGCATAGAATTAGGTATAGAAGACCTAATTTGCCCCTAGAGCCCAAGGAGCCAAAATGAAGCTAAGATGCTGATTAAGCTACATAATGCTTATGCTAAGATTGTTTTTAGTCCAAATGAAGATGTGATGTTATGATTATGATATGAAAAATAATTAAATAAAATATGTTTAATCCATTATGCTAAGCTAAGATGTGTTATGAAAGCTTGAAAGATGAATTAAATCTAACAATTAGGATTGATTATGCTAAGTCTAGAAGTAAATGAGCATGATAACAATGCATTGAAGATAAAAAATAAGCTAATACTTTTCTCTTGGAAGGAGGAGTATTTATAGGATTTTGGGAAGGGCTTGGGTTAGGAAGGAGAGTTAGGGTTAGGGGTAAGGTTTGGGGTAAGGTTTGGGGTATGGTAAGGTTTGACCTTGGGTTAAGGTTGCTCACACATGTGTGATAAACACTAGGGAAGTGTGCAGGGGGAAAAATTGTGGAAGAAGAGACTTGGGTCTCTTTATGAGGCTGTAAGAAGCCTTAAAGAGTGTGTAAGAGGCTTTAATGAGTGTGTAAGGCTCATTAATGGAAGGGTTTGACCAAAAGTCAATGAGACTTGGATTAGGCTAAGAAGTGTAGGAAACATCTCCTAAATTGGTTTTAAGAAGGTTTAGGGAAGTTTAGGAAATATTTGGAAGGGTTTAGGAAAGAATAGAACAAATATAAAATTTATTTAGGGAATGTGACATCATTTAATAAATATTGACTTAATAAAGAGATGAAAATCACTTAAAATTGATTTAAATGCTTTGGGGAGAGATCCTTTAAGTAAATGTATTTAATTAAAATAGGAGGAAGGATTAATGACATAAAAACCAATTAATTAATTAATAAATGATGATGTCATCAGGAGTTTTCAGAAAATAAAAATACTTTTATTTTCTAATGGATTTTTAGGTGTCTACATATACATCTAGAGAGGAATTTGAGACTATAGGATAACTCGACTTAACTGATTCACCCCCCTCTCAGTTATCTAACACTATTCATGTGCAAAATTTTACATCTAAAATAATTTCTATGCATAAATTTATTTGTACTTTATGATATATTAACTTACAATTTCTTATATTAGTGTAATCCTTATGCCCCTTCTATTTCAAGTGCTAGCATTATTTTATTTTAGATCTATTTTTCTTCCTATATGTGTTTTTATAATAAAAATCTAGAAAAGGGTCCTAGAATTTAATAAAGACAAAGCCAATAACTGAAGTAGAGAATAGAGGCAAACAAAAGATGAGGTACCCAACCTAACCAAAGCTTGCATTAACAAAAAACCATACATAGAAACTAGAATAGAAAAATAAATAATTTCAAAGATGAGATCATAATAAAACCAAATATGAGCAACATCAAATCAAATAAGAATGCCCCCAACCCATGTCAAGCCACAAAGAATGACCAGACACTAGCCATAACCACACAAGACTATCCAACCAACTCCAAACCACATCATCACCACTAAATCAATCAGGTAGATGCTCCTTGATACCTTCTTACAAAAATATGACTAGCTTTGGATGGGTAATTCTCCTTCCATCCAAGCCCAAATTTTTCTCCCTCATTAGGTCAATACCAAAATTAGCCACTCAATATCTCAATTTATTACCATCTCTCTTGATTTTAGAGAATTTGAAATTGTCAAATAAATGAATTATATGTTTTCTATCAAGTAGCCAATCCGAACTCCAATTCTTGGAGAATTTTTAATTCATTATCTTAATATCAATTTTGGAGTCTCATTCCACCCAGATATTCTTCCAAATTTCCTTGCAAATGATTTGTAGACCATTCTAAAGATATATAGCTTTGATGATAGTATTGGAATCTATTCCAAAATCAAAGGCATATATGTCAAACAAATGGATCCTATTGTCCCTAAACACCCCAACATTGCTAACTCTACTAGTATTTCCTTAATTACCATCATAATTGAGTTTAACCCAGCCTTGAACAGATAAGATCGCATGCTTATAATCTCTGAAACCTCAAAATGACATCCTTACATCTCTTCCCACCCACCCACTTGAACCCAGGCCACATATTTCCCACTTTGATTCCTCATCTAGCACCTTATAATCTTCCTTGTGATGAACCTTCCCAAGCTCATTGACTGAATTCTCCAACACATCCCATATTATATCAACCCCTCTCTCCTAGTCTAAAAAGGTCCTCCAATTATGCTCAAGCTAGAGGCTCCACATCAAGATCACAGGAGCCACATTTCAAAAGATCTTGAAACCAATATTTGGGATCTTAAGAATCCAACTCTTCACCAACATCAACACATTTTGTATATGCACCATAGTTACCATACTACAACACAAATAAGGAATAAATGATAAGTATCCTCATAACTATTAGGATTAACAGTCCACAATACAACTAAGAGGGGGGGTGAATTAGTTCTATGATAGAATATTAAACTTTAAACTTTAAGCTTATCAATATCAGATCCAATGAACACAATGAATTCGAACACAATAACACAATATTTTGGTTATGAGGAAACCCTGTTAAAGGTAAAAACCTAGTGGGAATTAGCACCCACTAATGATGTACTGAGAGTATAGTAATCCTTGTTAGAAGATATAGCCCTATTAGGAGCTTATTGAAACATTACAGTACATAGTCCTTGTTAGACGACATACCCTATTAGGAGTCAAGAACAAAAGAGTGTCCACTACCCAAAGAAGGTTAAGTCCACCTTCTGAACTCACTAGTTCGCAACAAGTGTATATGAAGAAATACACAATCTTTTGAACTATTTTCAAGAAACTGTCTTTGCTTGATCAGTTCCAATGAAGTCCACCAATAATCCCCTTCTCTACATATAGTAGACATAAATTCACAACCTCCTTATATCACACTTATCACATCCATGTCTCTTCCAAAGAAAAGACCTTTTATTTATGCCTTATCAAATTTTACCAAGAATAGGTCGGCCCATAAGGCTTTCCTAATTACAAAAAATTGCATAGGTCCTTGCTAAGATACACATGGTATCATAAACAAGTTTACAATGATTACATTACAACAATTAAAGACTGACATCTTTGAATTATGCTTGCCAAACAAAACACATGCTTCATTCCTTGAGTTGGCTTCCTGATAAGACATCTTCAGAGAACACACCACAGATGATGTCACCAATCATTCCATACCTTGCACTGACTAATGAACATCTTTCAGTACTTCTTCCATCATCCTTCAAGATCACATACCTTGAATCCAATCCCTCTAAAATCTATACCAAAAACTTAGAGACTAACTCTGTCAATTCTCACTGTCACAGTCCAATGACCAGTCTTTACCAAAATAGTTGTATCTTCCTTAATGTGCATCCATTAATGATGTGATCTCTGATATAAGATCACAACATCCATCTAAACTCTCTTCTAACTTCTCAGCATCTGAAACATCCATACACCTTTCATACACTGTGATTACCAGTCTTGTTCCTTCATAGAAGCATATGTTGACACCAGTGACAAAACACAAATGACAATAGTATGAGTGCCCATTCAGTAACATACTGATTAAACATATTAAATGTCTCAATCACCACCCATGCATTAGCAATATCCAAGAATCTCCCCCTTTGGCATTGATGTCAACATATGAGAAAATCTTATCCCAAAGTTGTATCAACCCAAAAGTCCTTCAACTGAACAATCTCCCCAAACAGTGAGGATTTTCTCATAACAACACTCCCCCTTTGACAACAATGGAAAAGGGTGTCAACTGCCTTCACATATAAACTTTCTTCCATGATCACTCCCCCTAAGGAGTAGATCCCTACATCCAGTCCAAAAAATGATGAGGCTCTGAGCACTTCTAGATTGATGCATCTCTGCATCATTTAGTTCTCACTAGGAGGCACCTGTGTTAGAATAACTGAGAGGGGGGTGAATTAGTTATCCAGTGTCCCAAATCAAAATGTACAATCCAAAACAATTTCTACTACTCGGTAAACATAAAATACTTTCACTATCTATATTTTTACCGATTGTCAATTCTAAACTTTATAATAGTTATCGATTAAATCTAACATGTAATATGCAAAGTATGATAACAAACAAATATCACAATCAACACATAACATGATATTTAACGTGGAAACCCTGTGAAGGGAAAAACCACCTAGGACCAGCAACCCAAAATTGTTCACTCTTTTGAAGTGAGGTCGGTGAAGACCCAACCCTGTTAAAGGTTACAAACACACTGTTAGGTGTGACCTTATGAGAGGATTTTAGACCAGAAGTTATCGTCCAACCAGCAGTCACTCTGGGGTTGACAAGATAACAATGTTCACTCTAT
Organism: Chamaecyparis obtusa; assembly: GCA_027943335.1. Lineage (NCBI taxonomy): Eukaryota > Viridiplantae > Streptophyta > Pinopsida > Cupressales > Cupressaceae > Chamaecyparis > Chamaecyparis obtusa. The sequence continues at coordinate 424,776 of BSBK01005217.1, forward strand.
GAATGAAACATCAAAAGACTTTCATAGTCCACTCGGTTAAGAGATTTGACTGTGTAAAATAGTTAAATATGTAACAGTAGATGATATACCTTGAAACAACTTTAATTGCAGTTTACAGATCAATGTTTAGCTCCTTCAAATCTTTTTGATCAATATACCTGATGAAGGGTGCTCCCCTTAATACCACAAACACATAACAGAAATAGAGAAACAACAACGGTAATATGCAAGAACAGAAAATTGGCTTCTTATTATCTCCACAAATGTGGAATTACAAACTTTCAGAATTACAATATGCAAAGCCACATGGGCATTCCCTTACAATATTCTGTAGGACAAAGCCTCGGATCAATACCCAGATCTACTACCCAAAACTATTCCGAACTACCTAAGACAATAATACAGCCTTCCTTATATAGGCAATTTTCCACCGTCTGGGAAGGTTCCAGAATTTTAGCCAATAAGGCCGACCAAACTTAGAATTATTTTATTTTACATTTTATTACATCATAGTCGGCTCAAGATAACCTTTGAAACCCGAACAAAAATTTTGAAGAAAATTATTTTCTGCCATTTCAGGTGGCCCAACTTTCGAAGACCATAAGTCATCACCAGTTGACCCGATCAGCTATTATAACCCCATTTTAGAAATGCCACGAAGCGCTCTACAGGCTTGACTAGCGCAAGCGCTTGTCACCCAAATTTTTGACCTCATCCGGGGCCTCTAAAGCCTTCAAAACTGAGTTCAAAGTTTCTGTACCCTGCTGCCAATACCGAAAATCTTCAATATCTTACAATATACACTTGATCTGGCAATGAAACTTTACTGGCAGACTTATATGACCAACATGAACCTCCAAGAAAGAAATCAGATCATTCTGAGCACATACGAAAATTACCAAAAATAGTAACTTTCCATAAATAGCAGCTCTGCACAAAATAGCCCTTATTGAGTATAAAAACAGAAATATTTTTGGGTGATGCAAGATTGCTCTTACACCCAGGATGCTCCTGCATCAATACCACTTCAAATTCAATACTATATCAACTTATTGTCCATCGATAATTACTCTATATAGCTCAGTAATTGTTCTGCAGCTCGGTTCTCATTGACCAGTATGATCAAAATGCATGAAAACTCCTTCACACGATAATTTTGTAGTATCTTCTTCTTCTGGCTATGTTTCAATAATGAAACTAATGTCTCTTATATAGACAAGTAAATCATTTTCTTTTCCTCCATCAAATTTTGCCGCTTAATCATATTCATATATTTTTTCACTTTAAGCTTCCTCAACTGATGTATTAGTAACACGTTTCAATCTACTCCATTAGATCCTTTTTTATTTATGTTAGCCATCAATCTTAATAACAAACCTTATCTGCTACCTCAATTTCATACACTTTATAGCTCATCACTTTATCAGCTAAACTAATCATTTAATTCCTTTCTTTTATGCTCAGTTAACAAAGAAATGCGTCGGTGAACACAAGCTTGGTTAACACTGCGCTCAGTATACACTACACTCCGTTGGTGTATACTAAAATGCTTCATTTACCGACAACATTGCTTTGTGTCTTTCAGCTCTATTCTTCATCATATATGAATGCAACATAATAAAGTCGATATCATCAAGTCACAGACTCATCAACAAGTTACTCAGTGTATTCCTTATCCTCATCTGACATATACATCTTCCTCATCTAGATATTTATGTTCTTCATCTCTTTCTCCTTTCTTCTGATGTGTCAGTATAGTAACTTACAAGATAAGTATTGTCAAGCTAGTTGACATCAATGACAACATAATACTGATTTAATCATCTTGCATATCTAATCATCAACTCCTTAGTAATCCTGAATTACAAATTCTTCATTCAAGTTCTAAATCAGTTTTAGTTCATCAATCTCTCCCTTTGGCATTGATGGCAACTCAAGTAATATGAAGTGTACCATACACATACCAAACATGTATTCTACAACTTTGTGATCAAATGTTGTACAAGCTCTCCCTAGCTTAATATGTTTAATCACTGCATTACTCAACAGCATTATAAAATACAGCTTTGTCATTATGTAGATATGATCTTTTCATCTCTTAGGTTCCTATTTCTTTCTTCTTTTTTTTCACCCTTAGATAGTTCTCATTGGTGCATATCTCTCCCTTTCCTTTTCATAGTATTTATCTCTCTCTTTGACAACAATGCCAAAGAAACAAATAAACAATCAGCTTTGTAGTAGCTAAGTAACTCTCTATTGTCCATTACATTCTTTGTATCTTAGTATACTGATATCCCAATTTGTTTCAGTTCTTCAAACTTAATCACAACCTTGAACATTATCCAAAGTGTGAACTATGTTGCATCAACATGTGTGATCATCTGATAAGATTAGGCTGATGCAACATCCAAATCACATTAGTGACCGATAGACAAGGGACAGACCCCAAGTCTAGTCCTCAAATATTCAAATGTGTCCTTCGGTAGAGGCTTTGTAAAAAGTCTGCAAGTTGTTCTTTAGATGTAACAAATTCTAACTTCACTTGCTTCTCTTTCACTTGCTCTCTTAAGTAGTGATACTTAATTGATATATGCTTTGTCTTAGAGTGCATCACTGGATTCTTTGAAATATTAATAGCACTTGTGTTGTCACAGTATATAATCACCAGGTCAGTGATTACCTCATTCATTCCTTCCAACACTTGCTTGATATATGCAATGTTTGATCAATTAGTAGCAATAGCAACATACTCTACTTCAGCTGTAGACTGAGAAATACAAGCCTGCTTTTTACTTGTCTAGGTTACGAGTCTTTCAACAAAGAAAAATGCTCCTTTGATGGTACTTTTTCTGTCATCCACATTTCCAGCCCAATCAACATCGATATAAACCTTCAACTCAAACTTACCTTCCTTAGGATACCATAATCCATAATCCTCTGTCTTTTTTTAGATATCTTAAGATCCTTTTAGTAGAAATCATGTGTGATTCTCTAGGATTAGTAGAATATCTACCAATAATTCCCATAGCATGTGCTATATCTGGTCTACTGTGAACTACATACATTAGCTTACCAATCATGGATCGGTAAAGTGTCTAGTTTACCTTTGTAGTTTCATCTTTCTTTGTCAATTTACTTCCAGTAGCCATCAGTGTTCCCATAGGTTTAGCATCTTCCATGCCAAATGTGTTGGAAAAATGGTCAGTGCTCCCCTCAGGATTCGTGACATGGTCTAATAGCCTCTTGTGTCTTCTATAAGTCTAGTGGTTGTATCAGGCATTAATAGGTCGATCTTTTGGTGCAACAGCAACTACTACTTGTAACAAGTGGTATCAGAGCTTGGTCATAGGTTTGAATCCCCTCAGGTAACGCTAAGGGGGAGATTGTTGGAAAAATGGTTACTACTCCCCTCGGGATTTGTGACATGGTCTAACAACCTCATGTGTCTTCTATAAGTCTAGTGGTTGTATCGGGCATTAACAGGTTGATCTTTTGGTGCAACGAAAACTACTACTTGTAACAAAATGTCTTCAAGACTTCCTTTATGTACTTGGACTGTGTGATGAATATCCCATCACTCTGCTGAATCACTTGTAATCTAAGAAAGAATTTAATCTCTCCAAACATAGACATTTCAAACTCATTCCTCATGTCATCAGCAAATGATTTACATACATGATCTTGACCTCCAAAAATAATATCATCAACAAAAATTTCAGCAATAATAATAGTTTCATCAGTTTCACCTTTCATGTACAAATTGTTGTTCTCACTAGTTCTTACAAATCCAATACTTAACAAGTAAGTATGCAGTCTTTATACCATGCTCTCGATGCTTGTTTCAAACCATATAAAGCTTTGTGTAATCTACATACCATGTCTTTATTGTCTAGATCAATGATTCCTTCAGGTTGTTCTATGTAGACCTCTTCTTCAAGTATACCATTCAGAAATGTTGACTTCACATCCATTTGATAAACCTTAAATTTCTTGCATGCAACATATGCAAGTAACATTCTAACTCCTTCCAATCTAGCAACAGGTGCAAATGTCTCACCATAGTCAATGCCTTCTTCCTGTGCATATCCCTTGCATACCAATCTAGCTTTATTTCTTGTCACTTCACCATTTTCATTCAGCTTGTTTCTAAATATCCATTTAGTATTGATAACATTTTTATCTTTAGGTCAGGGTACTAAGGACCAAGTTTTTTTTCTCTATTTGTTCTATTTCCTCTTTCATTGCATTAACCCATTCTTTATTCTTTAATGCAACTTTCACATTTTTCGGTTCAAATTCACAAACTAAACATGTACCTTGTCTTACTTTGCTTCTTTTCTGCATACCAGCTTGTCTGTCTCCAATAATTTGTGTCTCAGGATGATGTCTTCTAACAAAACTAGCCAGTACTTGGTTTCTTCTTTCTTGTTCATCTTGTTTAGGTTCATGTGCTTGCTCGATAGCACCATCTTGTTTGTCGGTTTCCCTTTCCTGTTCCTTGGGGTTATTTTCTTGTTGACTGGTTATCACAAGTTGTGACTTCAGTAGATAGTCAAGAAGTTCAATGTAAGTGAATCTACCATAGTCTTCCGGTTCCTTTCTTTCTTCTATGATTTTGTCATCAAACTCATCAACATGAACATTAGTACTTTCAATCATCTTATTTGTAACCTTATTCAAACATTTGTATGCTTTACTCTTAGTAGAATATCCTAAGAATATTCCTTCATCACCTTTAGAATCAAATTTCCCATTTCTCTCATCTTTCAAAATAAAACATTTGCTTCCAAAAATCTTGAAATAACTTACAGTAGGTTTGTGTCCAAACCATAGCTCATAAGGTGTCCAGTTGGTGTCCTTCTTCAGTTGTACTCAGTTAAGCACATATACAGCTATGATGATAGCTTCCCTCCAATATGTTTGAGAAATATTCTTTTGTAGCATTAGTGTTCTAGCATAGTTAATGATTGATCTGTTCCTTCTTTCAGCAATCCCATTTTGCTAAGGTGTCCTCGATGCAGAGACCTATCTCTTAATACCATTCTCATTACAGAAATTAGTAAATTCATTAGAGATAAATTCACCTCCTCTATTAGATCTTAAGCATTTAATTTCTTTTCCAGTCTCTTTTTCTACCTTTGCCTTATACCATTTAAACATCTTAAAAGCTTCAGATTTCTCTTTCAAGAACATAACAGTCATCATTCTAGTATAGTCATCAACAAAAAGAATAAAGTATCTATCACCATAATAGCTCTGAGTTCTCATAGGACCACATAGGTCAGTATGAACCAACTCAAGTATCTTCTTTGTTGAGTAGTCTTTGCTCTTAAAACTAGACTTAGTCATCTTACCTTTCTAACATTCATGGCACATAGCATGATCCAGTTTTGACAAGTTAGGCAACCCTCTAACTCTTTTCCTCTTACTAATCTTCATCATGTTATCAAAGTTCACATGACATAACCTCTTATGCCACAACCATGCATCTTCATCTTTCATTAATAAACAAGAAGACTGATCAATATCAAGATAAAATAGATTACCTCTAGATTGTGTACTAGTTCTGACAAGTCTTTCGCCATCATCATAGATTCTTACCTTTCTACTCTCAAAAGCAAGTTAGTGGCTTGAGTTATTCAGTTGTGCCACACTTAACACATTATAGTTCAGTCCATCTACCCAGTATGCATTTTCACATTTTATTCTATCATTAATCATTAGTGAACCTTTACCTCTCACCATACAAGGTGCATCATTTCCCACTCTAACAGATCCTCCATCATATTCATCAAGTAGATCAAATTTCTCTATATCACCAGTCATATGATGTGTACAGCCACTGTCTATGATCCATGTATCATTTCTACTTACTTTAGAGATCAGTGTTGTTTCTTCATGTTTCTCTTCTTCCTCCGAATCATCTTTCATAGCAACAAATACTACTTCTACATCATCATCAGTGTCAGATTCAGATTCAAATTCTTCAGCTATGTAACATACCTTTTTCCCTTTGTCATAGCTATCTTGATTATCTTTTTTGTTGTGTCGGTAGCATCTGTTAACTCTTCTCCCATAGCTTCCTTCCGATCGGTCTTTGGATCTATCATCATCTTTCTTATTCAGACATCTAGTAGCAATGTGGCCAACTTCTTTACAATTAAAACATGCTAAAGGTAACTTGCCTCTATACCTTTCCTTACCTTTGGGAAATCTTCTGGCCATAAGAGCTTCAAGCTCATCAAGTTCATCATCGGTATTACTATCACTATCATTATTCTTATCATTCCTACTACTAGACTTACCAATCTTCAAAGAGGACATGAAAGAAAATTCAAAAGAAGGTACAACACTATTCTCAAAATTATTCAATTCAAAGGTTGTAAGCTTACTGATCAATGTGTCAAGAGTAAGATTCAATGTAGCTCTTGTTTCATGAATTACAGAGATCCTGGTCGCATAAACTAGCAACAAAGTTTAGAGAATCTTTCTTATCACTGTTTCATTGTCAATAACTCCACTGGATGCTCTAATAGCATGTACTACCTCTTTTAGTATGTTTGTGTATTGCATAATGTTCTCACCTTCTTTCATCTTCATATCATCAAATTGACCTCTTAGGCTTTCTGCTCTGGCTCTCTTAACATTCGCATCTCCATTGTATATTAGAGTCAGCTTGTCCCACATCTTCTTAGCTATATCACAACCCTTGATGTCTTCAAATTTGGCATCGGTACAGGCAGCAACAAGTTCCATCATAGTAATATTGTGTTCATGCCTATCCTTCAGTTGATCAAGAGTTAGGGGACCAGTGGTCGGTTCAATGTAGCCATTCTCCATCAGTTCTAGTGTAGAATTCCCAATTCTAGATATGTGCAACTTCATCCAGCTTTGCCATACTATGAAGTTATATTTGTTCAGCTTTGGCACTTCCCTCTTATACATCTTGAGACCTTTTTGCTGGAGTCCTTAAAACTCTTTTCTAAGAAACCGTAGCTCTGATACCAATTGTTAGAATAACTGAGAGGGGGGTGAATTAGTTATCCAGTGTCCCAAATCAAAATGTATAATCTAAAACAATTTCTTCAATTTCTGCTACTCGGTAAACATAAACTACTTTCACTGTCTGTGTTTTTACCGATTGTCAGTTCTAAACTTTATAATAGTTACTAATTAAATCTAACATGTAATATGAAAAGTATGATAACAAACAAATATCACAATCAACGCATAACACAAGAGATTTAACGTGGAAACCCTATGAAGGGAAAAACCACCTTGGACCGGCAACCCAAAATTGTTCACTCTTCTAAAGTGAGGTCAGTGAAGACCCAACCTTGTTAAAGGTTACAAACACACTATTAGGTGTGACCTTGTTAGAGGATTTTGGACCAAAAATTATCGTCCAACCAGCAGTCACTCTGGGGTTGACAGGATAACAATGTTCACTCTATGAATGAAACATCAAAAGACTTTCATAGTCCACTCAGTTAAGATATTTGACTATGTACAATGGTTAAATATGTAACAATAGATGATCTACCTTGAAACAACTTCAATTGCAGTTTACAGATCAATTTTCAGCTCATTCAAATCTTTCTAATCAATATACCACTTCAGATTCAATACTGTATCAACTTACTGTTCGTTGGTAATTACTCTCTGTAGCTCGGTTATTGTTCTGCAGCTCAGTTCTCATTAACTAGTATGATCACAATGCATGAAAACTCGTTCACATGATAATTTTGTAGTATCTTCTTCTCCCGGCTATGTTTCAATAATGAAACCAATGTCTCTTATATAGACGAGTAAATCATTTTCTTTTCCTCCATCAAATTTTGCCACTTAATCATATTCATAGATTTTGTCACTTTAAGCTTCCTCGGCTAATGTGTCAGTAACACATTTCAATCTGCTCCATTAGATCCTTTTTTATTTATGTTAGTCGTTGATCTTCATAACAAACCTTATCTGTTACCTCGATTTCATACACTTTACAGCTCATCACTTTATCAACTAAACTGATCATTTAATTCCTTTTTGTTCTACTCAGTTAACAAAGAAATGTGTTGGTGAACACAAGCTCATTTAACACTGCACTTGGTATACACTACACTCCATCAGTGTATACTGAAATGCTTCATTTATCGACAACACTGTTTTGTGTCTTTCAGCTCTATTCTTCATCATAGATGAATGCAACATAATAATGTTGATATCATCAAGTCATAGACTCATCAACAAGTTACTCAGTGTATTCCTTATCCTCATCTGACATATACATCTTCCTCATGTAGATATTTATGTTCTTCATCTCTTTCTCCTTTTTTTAGATGTGTCGGTATAGTAACTTACAAGATAAGTATTGTCAAGCTAGTTGACATCAATGACAACATAATACTAATTTAATCATCTTGCATATCTAATCATCAACTCCTCAATAATCTTGAATTACAGATTATTCATTCAGGTTCTAAATCTATTGTAGTTCATCAGCCTGAACCCCTAACATACCTCTGAGATATTTAAAGGTATCTTTTGGTAGTGGCTTTGTAAAGATGTCTGCAATCTGCTCTTTTGTACTGATATATTCAAGATTGATTTCTTTTTCTGCCACCTTGTCTCTTAAGAAGTGATATTTGATAGAAATGTGTTTAGTTTTAGAGTGCATCACTAGATTCTTTGACATGTTTACTATGCTGGTGTTATCACAATGGATAACCATAGGCTCATTAAAAGTTATTCCAATGTTTGTCAGCATTTGTTTCATCCAAACAATTTGAGTGCAATTTATAGTAGCAGCAACATATTCTGATTTAGTAGTAGATTGTGCTATACAATCTTGTTTCTTACTTAGCCAAGAAACCAACTTTTTCCCAAGGAAAAATGCACCACCACTTGTACTTTTTCTGTCATCAATATTTCATGCCCAATCAGTGTCAGTATAAGCATGAAGTTCAAAGCTATCATTCCTATCATACCATAAACCATAGTCTATCATCCCTTTGAGATACCTCAGTATCCTTTTAACAGCAACTAGATGAGTCTCTTTGGGTTCTACTTGATATCTAGCACCAATTCCAATAGCATTAGCAATATCTTGTCTGGTGTGAGTCAAATATTGTAACCCTCCAACCATTGATCTATACAAAGTTTGAAAAACACATTTTGATTCATCATCAATTGTTAGCTTGTTTCCAGTCACCATAGGTGTTCCTACTAGTTTACAATCTTCCATACCAAATTTCTTGAGAAATTCTTTGAGATACTTGGTCTGAGAAATGAAGATACCATTCTCATTCTGAGTTATTTGTAGTCCAAGAAAGAATTTCATTTCACCTATCATGGACATCTCAAATTCACTTTCCATTTCTTTAGCAAAATTCTTACATAGATCATCATTTCCCTCAAAGATAATGTCATCCACAAATACCTCTACTATTAGGATTCCATCTTCAGTGGTTCTTAAGTACAAAATATTTTCTGCATTACCTTTTCTAAATCCAAGTCCAAGTAGATACTTGTCCAACCTTTCATACCAAGCCGTAGGAGCTTGCTTCAACCCATATAATGCTTTCTTTAATTTTCACACCATGTATTTTTCTTTTCATAGAGGAAATCCATCTGGTTGTTCTATGTATACTTCTTCTTCAAGATCTCCATTTAGAAATGCAGATTTAACATCCATCTCATGCACTTTGAATTTTTTGTGTGCAGCATAAGATAGAAATAATCTTACTATCTCTATTCTAGAAATAGGAGAAAATGTTTCTTCAAAGTCTATGCCTTCTTGTTGTGAGTATCCCTTACACACTAGTCTTGCTTTGTTCCTTACAACTGTTCCTTCTTCATCCATTTTTTTTCTAAAGACCCATTTTGTTCCTATAACATTTTTATTTTTAGGTCTTGGAACCAATTCCCAAGTATTATTTTTCTATATCTTATCTAATTCTTCTTTCATGGCATTTATCCAAGATTCATCTTTAAAGGCTTCATCTGTAGTCTTTGGCTCAACTTGGGAAATCAAACAAATTTCTTCTCTAACTTTAGATCTAGTTAGCACTCCCTGACTGGTATTGCCAATAATTTGATTTTTAGGATGGTTATTTTTTACATACCTTGGAGTTTTAGGAGTTTCAGTGGTCTTGCTTGTATCATCACAAGCCTCTTTTTCACTTTCTTCCTCAACAAGTTCTTCTTCTTCGGTAGGAGCATTGGCTTCTTTTACTTCTGATATCTGACTGATGTCATACATTCTTTCTTGTATCTAAAATTTCTCATCTATTCTTACATTGTTACTTTCAACCATCTTCCTTAATCTTAGATTGAAACATTTGTATGCCTTACTTTTAATAGAATAACCAAGGAAGATACCTTCATCACTTCTAGCATCAAATTTTCCTATCTCATCATCCCTCTTGATATAACATTTGCTACCAAAAATTCAGAAATATTTTACAGTAGGAGTATGATCAAACCATATTTCATAGGGAGTCTTACTTGTGCCATCTCTAATTTGAATTCTGTTTCATGTGTACAGTGTTGTTCCAACAGCCTCTTTCCAATGTACATGAGATACATTCCCTTCAATTAGCATTGTCCTAGTAGCAACAAGTATAGTTCTATTTCTTTGCTCTGCTATCCCATTTTGTTGTGGAGTTCCTAGGAGTAGATGTTTGTCTTTTTATCCTATGCTCTTCATAGTAAGAATTGAATAGATCTGATGTAAACTCTTACCTCTGTCTAATCTTAAACACTTTATTTTGAGTCATGATTCATTCTCTACCTTTTCTTTAAACAACTTTAATTTGTCAAATGCTTCTGATTTCTCTCTCAAATAAGTAACCCACATCATTCTAGAAAAGTCATCAACAAAGAATATAAAATACCTTTCACTGTAGTATGACTTTGTTCTTGTAGGCCCACATAAATCTATATGTACCAGATCCAACTTTCCTTTTGATGTAAATGTTTTTCTTTTATGACTGCTTTTAGTTTGCTTTCCCATAACACATTCTCTACATACAATGTTAGAAGGTTTCACAATCTTCAGTAGATCTCTTACAATACAACTGAGAGGGGGGGTGAATCACTTGTATGATAGAATATTGAACTTTCAACTTTAAGCTTATCAATATCAGATCCAATGAACACAATGAATGCCAACACAATAACACAATATTTTGGTTACAGGGAAACCCTGTTAAAGGTAAAAACCCTGGTGGGAATTAGCACCCACTAATGATGTACTGAGAGTATAGTAATCCTTGTTAGAAGATATAGCCCTGTTAGGAGCTTATTGAAACATTACATTACATAGTCCTTGTTAGAGGATAGACCCTGTTAGGAGTCAAGAACTGTTGGTGTAATTAAGTATTTACTAATTACACTTTACTTAAGTTTACTTAGGATAATGCATTTTCATATTAGTTTTCTTTGAGACACCTAGGAGTTTGCATTTATTTTTAGCACATGGTTAGGAGAATCTCCACTTTAGGTGTGATAGTTGTCATCACATACCTCTTTGTGTGTGAGATCCACCTTTAGTGCTCTTATCACATTATCATCCTCTCATTGTTGCAAATGTTTCTCATACTTTCATGTACAATGGAGGATGATCCACCTTTGGTGGACATGTGATTCCACCATGTCTAGTTGATAGCTTATCACTTGCATAACTTCTAGTTATCTTGCATTGCCTATATATTGAGGCATTTCTACATTGTATCAATCAATTATTCATTATCATTTGATCATTATTGAATTCTTCATTTGATCATATTATCTTGTCTCTCTTTGTTGTGCTATCTCTTGATCTTCTAGATCTTGGTTTCTATTCTTTACCTTAGGCAAATTCTTACATGGTATCAGAGCCAAACGAGTCTTCATTGCATAGCCATTAGAGAGTGATTGATTGCTTCAACTTTTGGAGGGCCACGAACCAAATTTGGGATCAACATTTTGTGGGAGCATTTTGAGTAAGATCGAACCTCACCATTGCATCCGGGTGGTTGTTTCCATAAATTTTGACTATAAATTTGCCTACCTTCAGCAAAATTCAAATCTAAGGCAAAAAAATTTTGCAAATCGGACCTCTAAGGTTCGATCTGCAAAATTGGGTAATTATTTTTTCAATTCTATTTCAAATTTGAAAATTAATTTCATTTCCATCATTTATTTGTCAAATCTCTGCATTTATTATTTCTAGAATCTAAATAATAATTTCTATTTCTGTACATTTTCAGATCTGGAATATTGTTTATTTTCAAAAATATATTTTGCAAAAGTTTGGCCTATTATATTGTACACATAGTACAAGTCAAGTCAATGGATCTGAATAGAATATTGGATAGTCCACATAACAAAGACATCAAATCATGTCATCAAGCAGTAGGGCTTAGCTTGTTTGCATTGGATGCGGGCGCTTGAGGTTTTCAAGACTCAATATCATCGAACAAGTTTAATGTGGGATAAATCCCACATCACCACCTTGGCGCTAGCCCTCTACACCAATGCCTCCCCCCTCCGCTAGCTGCCACCTCCACTCCACCGGCCAGCACTTCTACTGGCAGCAGCCAGCACCTCAACCTGCTCAGCACTGCAGGCCACATCCTCTCGCCATCTTCTGTTCGGCCAAACCGCCACCTCCGCTCCTCAGCGCTGTCGATAGACTGACACACACGCCCATGCCAAGCTAAGTAGGCAATCTACATTGTAGAGACATGGTTCTGACAAGCCACATGGGCAGTAAACCTCAGCCCAGTGTAGCACCAACCAATTAAAATATGCCACGTGCAGGCTGTCAAAATCGGTATTTTAAAAAAAAATTGCATTTTTGGCATTTTTACTGTCTTAAAATTAACGCCTATTTGGACATCAAACTAGGCATTTTTCCTCTACCTGTGATGGTCACCGAGACGTCAAATTTAGGGTTGTGATTTCATTAGCATTTCCTGAGGTTAATTTTGACGGTTGTTTGAATGTCAACTCTGGGTGACTTTTCACTGTCATGACGACCATTTGACCATCAAATTTAAGACACTAGAGTTGGTGACGTCAATGGTTTTCAAAAATTTGTAGCCCTCACCATTTGCAATTTTGATTTGGCAGTCCAACTTTGGGAGGCCATAACTTGGTCATCCGGACTCCAAACTGTGTGCAATTTTTTTTTTTTTTTGGGTAAAATTTCTTGAACTTTTTAGTGGTAGTGTTATTTTTCGGTTTTGGATCACAAATTTTCCAGAAATTGTAGTTTTTGGTGACTATACCTATCTGATCCCTATTTTTGCAACTTCAGAGGCTTCGTACGAGCTCATACGGACACATTTTTAGGTGCAATTTTTTTTAAAGTGCATAATTTTTCATCTACTTTCCAGATCTGATATCAATTTGGAGAAATATTGAGTAGATATAGTACTTTCAAAATATGGTCTATTAAGGCCTATTGTGGCACTTGTAATTGATTAGATCCTTGAGGGATCTTGTGTCTGATCTTCTGGAGTCTGTTATAGCTTCATTTTTTTAGTTTTAAACATCAAAATCAAAATTCCACTTTGATCCATTTTGTCAAGTGACAATTGTACATGCACTAGCTATAAAGTGCCAAAATCATCATTTTTGTGGGGGTTCTTTGATTGAGTAAATTGGGGGGGTGTCTTGTGTGTTGGTGTCTCTTTCTTGTGCTCTTTTCATTTCTGCATCATGGGTCCTATTGCAAAATTAACTCTACATAACTATGCTACATGGAAAGATAATGTATGGAGCAAGTTAATGGTTAAAGGTTTAAATCCTTATGTGGATGGTACACTTAAAAAACCCATTGATGATGATACTGCTGCACTACAAAATTGGTCAAGAAAAAATTATAAAGCATTAGGAGTCTTAAGAGAGAATATTTCTCAAGCCGTCATGTATCACATCAAGACCATAACTAATGCTAGAGACGCTTGGGATAAACTTGAAGAATTGTTTGGTAAAGTGGATGAAGAAATGGGATTCAAAATTGAGACTGATCTCCTCAAATTAGATCCTAGGAACTTTGACACAATCCAAGATTATCTCAACAAAGTCAATGATTATAGAGCACAACTTGATGATTGTGGTAATCCCATGACGGATGCAAAGTTGGTTAGTCACTTCTTGAATCATCTTCCTCCTGAATATGCGGCTTTTGTTTCAAGTTACAATACTCACAAGTTAACCATGGGTAGTGCCTTCACTAAGCCTTCATTTGAGTCATTTTCTGAAATGTTGGTCTTAGAACAAGCAAAATTGATGACTATGGGGATTCTCAAGTCTTCAAAGTCTAAGGCATTGGTGGCTAATAATGGGGATCAAGGGAATCAAGGTGGTAAAGATTCCAACAAGAAGGAAAAGAAGTGGAAGGCCAAATCACAATCAGACACTCAACAATCTTCCTCCTCACAACAAGGAAAGTCTTCTCCCAACAACAACAAAAACAAGGGGGATAGTTCTAAGAAGGAGAAGAAAATTTGTGCATATTGCAAAAAGCCAAATCATGATGAGCATCAATGCCACAAGAAACAAATTGATGAGTTGACAAACATACTCAAGAAGCATCATATTGATTTGCCAAATGCCTACAAGGGAAAGGATTCATCACCTTCCACTTCAAAGGGTAAAGGGAAAGCATTTGTGGCAAGTACCACTAATTCAGAGGAATGGATATTTGATTCAAGTGCCACACATCATATGGGTGCCTTAAAGGAGCAATTTTCTTCCTTGAAACCATCTATGGTACTTCATATCTATGTAGGAGATGATACTCAAGTGGAAGTTGGAGGAAAAGGGGAAGTTGCGATGGACAATGGAACTTTCAAAGATGTTCTCTATGTTCCCAACCTTAGCACAAACCTCCTTTCAATTTACTAAATCACTCCCTATGGAGGTGGAAAGAAAATTGAGTTCCTACCTGATTCAGTTGTAGTCAAAAATCTTAAGGATGATTCTATGGTGGCAATAGGAAAAGTGAATCATGACACAAGGCTTTACTCATTTTCTAAATTTGTACCTAAGACTCCTTCTCATGCCTTGTTGACACACTCAAATTCACAAAGTAAACTTTTGCATGAAAGATTTGGACATCTCAACTATAGATATCTTCAATAGCTTAGCAGCAAGGATATGGTCAAAGGTCTACCTCAAGTCAAGTATTCAGAGGGTGTTACATATATGTTCAGGATGTGAAATGGGAAAACATCTTGAAGAGAAGTTTGATAAGGGGAAGTCTTTGAGAGCAACATTTGTTCTTGAGTTGGTTCATAGTGATGTGATGGGCCCATTTCCAGTGCCATCATTTGGCAAGGCTTGTTATGTACTCACCTTCATTGATGACTTTTCATGCTACACTTGGGTCTACTTTCTTGATCACAAGAGTGAAGTATTTGATAAATTTCTCACCTTCAAGGCTCATGTTGAGAAGCAATCAGGTAAAGCCATCAAGATTCTTTGAATAGCCAATGGAAGGGAATATGTGAACTCAAGGCTTATAGACTTTTTCACACTTGAGGGTATTGATCTTCAACATTTAGTTGCCTACACTCCACAACAAAATGGTGTTGCAAAAAGGAAGAATAGGACCCTTAAGGAGATGGCCACTTGTATGATTCATGCTAAGTCTCTTGATCAAGCCTTTTGGGCTAAAGCTATATGTTGTGCCACTCACATACAAAATAGAACTCCTCATAAAGCTTTGGATGGAGTTACTCCTGAGACTCTTAAGGCATACAAGCTTATGGATCCTGAGACACATGAGATCTTCTTTGAGAGGAGTGTTCACTTTGAAGAGAATTGTCCTAGCTTGGATTCTTCAACTCCTCCTACTTCCTCCATTTTAGATAATGATAGTGATGATAGTTACTTGGAAGATGAAACTCCCTCAACCCTGACTCGTAGGCCTCCACCTTTGCAAGGTCAAGACATAGTTGAGGATATTCCTTCATCATCTTCTTCCTCCACTAGACCTCGTTGGGCACAACAAACACTTGATTCAGTAGGTTCACTGGTGGGGAATCCTTCAGACACTAGGAGGACAAGGTCACAACACAACTCATTTCCACATGCTTATATTGCCATTGCTTCTGATCCACAATCATACAAGGAAGCTTTAGGGGTTCTTGAGTGGGACAAAGCTATGGAGGATGAGTATAACTCTTTGATGAGAAATAACACTTGGGACTTAGTTCCTCTTCCTAAAGGAAGAAAATTGGTTCGATATAAGTGGATCTATCAAACTAAGTTTGTAGTGGATGGAAGTGTGGATAAGTATAAGGAAAGACTTGTTTCAAAAGGTTTCTCTCAAGTTCCTGGTATTGACTACACTGAGACCTTTGCACCTGTAGCCAAGATGAACTCCATTCATTTGACACTTGCTATTGCTGCAGCTCATGGTTGGGCTATACATCAGATGGATGTTAAGAGTGCATTTCTACATGGAAATCTTCATGAGGATATTTGTATGGAGCAGCCATAGGGATTCATCCAGGATACTACTATGGTTTGTAGATTAAGGAAGTCTATCTATGGCCTCAAATAGGCTCCTCGGGCTTGGTATGCCAAGATGGATTCCTTCCTTCTCTCAGCAGGATTCACCAGATGTCATTCAGATTCGAATGTCTACATTCTTCAAAAGGATGACTCACACTTGATCCTTGTACTTTATGTTGATGACTTGATCATTATAGGGAGTACTTCATCCATCATTGCTAGTGTCAAGTCTTCTTTGTAGGATAGATTTTCTATGATAGACTTGGGTTTACTTCACTATTTTCTTGGTATTGAGATCACATAGTCCTCAACAGGGATCACACTTTCTCAACCCAAGTATGCTCTTGATCTACTTGCTCAATTTCACATGAGTGATTGCAAGGCTGCACCCACTCCATTTCTATCAAGTGTCAAGTTAGAGGCTAAGTGTTCTACACCACTTGTTGATGATACTTTGTATAGATAGCTTGTTGGAAGTCTCATCTACTTGACACATACATGCCTTGACATATCATTTGCAGTTGGCATGGTTTCTCACTTCATGCAAGAGCCACATGAGCTTCATTGGAAGGAATCCAAGTGCATATTGCACTACATATAGGGTACACATACACATGGGATTCACTATGCAGCAGGTATAGGACTTCAGTTAGTTGGATATATAGACTTAGATTGGGCAGGCGATCTTGATGGTAGCAAGTCTACTTCAGGTTACATGTTTCATCTTGGTTCAGGCCCCATTTGTTGGTAGAGTAAGAAGCAGCATGCTATTGCTCTTTCTTCAACTGAGGCTGAGTATCAAGAGGCTGTTACTACAGCTACAGAGGCTAGTTGGCTTCAACATATCTTGAAGGATTTTGGTTTTAGTATTCCATGACCTACAGTCATTCATTATGATAATCAAGGTGCTATAGCGATCTCTAGACATCTGGTCCAACATCAGCGGACCAAACACATTGAGGTTCATATGCACTTCATTAGAGATTTGATACATGAGCAGTTTATTGAGATGCAGTATTGTCCTACAACAGAGTAGGTTATAGACATCTTCACCAAACCCTTCACTGAGAGCAAGTTTCTTCAGTTGTGAGTTCTCTTAGGGGTGCGGGATATTCCATCAAGGGAGGTCACATGACTTCTCTATTCTATCTTATGGGGGGGATATTTTCCTCGTATGAGGTCTTCTCTCTCATATTCTATTATTGTATTCATCTCTCTTTTTGGGTGATGGTTTTCCCATGAGGTTTTCCCTCTTTCTTCACTTTATGAGAGATTGCATTGTTCTTGCATATTGTACATGGGTACCTAACATGGCCTAGTAGCTGGGACCCATCTTGCATTGTGAGCTTAAGTGCATTCTCCTAAGTTTCACTTAAGGGGGGGTGTTGGTATAATTAAGTATTTACTAATTAGACTTTACTTAAGTTTGCTTAGGATAATGCATTTGCATATTAGTTGTCTTTGAGACACCTAGGAGTTTGCATTTCTTTTTAGCACATGGTTAGGAGAATCTCCACTTTAGGTGTGATAGTTGACATCACATACCTCTTTGTGTGTGAGATCCACCTTTAGTGCTCTTATCACATTATCATCCTCTCATTATTGCACATGTTTCTCATACTTTCATGTACAATGGAGGATGATCCACCTTTGATGGACATGTGATTCCACCATGTCTAGTTGATAGCTTATCACTTGCATAACTTCTAGTTATCTTGCATTGCCTATATATTGAGGCATTTCCTCATTGTATCAATCAATTATTCATTATCATTTGATCATTATTGAATTCTTCATTTGATCATATTATCTTGTCTCTCTTTGTTGTGCTATCTCTTGATCTTATAGATCTTGGTTTCTATTCTTTGCCTTAGGCAAATTCTTACAAGAAAAAAAGAGTGCTCACTACCCAAAGAAGGTTAAGTCCACCTTCTGAACTCACTAGTTCGCAACAAGTGTATATGAAGAAATAAACAATCTTTTGAACTGTTGCCAGCAACTATCTTTGCTTGATCAGTTCTAATGAAGTCCACCAATAATCCTCTACTCTACATATAGCAGACACAAATTTGCAACCTCCTTATATCACACTTATCACGTCCATGTCTCTTGCAAAGAAAATACCTTTTATTTATACCTTATTACATTTTACCAAGAATAGGTCAGCCCATAAGGCTTTCCTAATTACAAACAATTACATAGGTCCTTGATATGATACACACGGTATCATAAACAATTTTACAATGATTACATTACAATAATTAAAGACCGACATCTTTGAATTATGTTTTCCAAACAAAACACACGCTTCATTCCCTGAGTCAGCTTCCTGATAATCCATCACCAAAGAACATGCCACAGATGATGTCATCAATCATTCCATACCTTGCACTAACCAATGAACATCTGTCAGTACCTCTTCCATCATCCTTCAAGATCGCATACCTTGAATCCAATCCCTCTGAAATCTATACCAAAAACTCAGAGACTAACTCTGTCAATTCTCACTGTCACAATCCAGTGACCAGTCTTTACCAAAATAGTTCTATCTTCCTTAATGTGCATCCATTAATGATTTGATCTTTGATATAAGATCACAACATCCATCTAAACTCTCTTCTAACTTTGCAGCATCTGAAACATCCATACACCTTTCGTACACTGTGATTACTAGTCTGGTTCCTTCATAGAAGCATATGTTGACATCGGTGACAAAACACAAATGACAATAGTATGAGTTCCCATTCAGTAACATAGTGATTAAACATATTACATGTCTCAATCACCACCCATGCATTAGCAATATCCAACAATAACTAGTTTTGCACGCATAACACACCTGGATAGTCTCACACAATCCATTGACATAAACCTATCTCATGTTATATATTACATCCTCCAAGAGATCTAGAGGAGTGGATTGGCCTTTGGAAGCCCCTTATTATTCCAAATTATATTTCAAACATCTAACCTAATAGTGTTTCCTTGAAAAAAAAGGAAATAAAAAAGGCAAAGGAGACCATGCCAACCCCATTGAGCTTCCAAATAATCTTGGTCTCCTTACTTGAGCTATGCCACTTATACACTTTAGCATAAATCTCCCTCTATCTAACACAAAGCTAATTAATAGGAAACTAAATCCATTATTGTTTCCCCTCTTACTTGATATTATAAGGTTTGACCATCCACCTAACACTAGGATCCATGACATTAGCCAAGGCAAAAAAATATAGAAAATTCTTGAGGGCTAAATCCTCAAGCTAGGAATCTTTCCAAAAATGAGCTTTGTCCCTTTTCCAATTCTCTACATGACATCAAGGAAGATTAGGCCAGTGTAGGTTCTCAAAAAACTCCAAATGCTAAACCCATTTGATAAAACAATAAAGAAGTCTATAATATTTTTAGGGATATTTTGAAAATATTTATCTTCCAAGTCACCTTTCTCCATAACCTATACTTCTCCTTATATTTGTTCCAAGAAAGTTTAGTACCAAAGGCCTTATTCATTTTCCTAATGTTTTTGAAGTTGGCTCCATCCATGCATTTGAGCCTACACACATCCTTCGTGTAGCCTCAAGAACCCTAGAAATCTTGTTAGGAAATTGGGAAGAATACATAGTGAAGATAGGAACATAAGCAAGGGAAGCCTTTTTTAAAACTAATTATTCCTAGGAGAGTAAGTCACTTACCCTTCCATGAAGAAAGCTTACTTTGAGCTCTTCCCACAACTTTCTACCATTCAACATCTTTCAAAGCTCTCTTGTCTACCGAGGGCATCCCTAAATAATTATTGGGAAGATAACTAGCCTCAAGCACTAGAATTATTTTTATTTCAAGACATTCGACCCATAAATCCTTTAACAATAAGATCCTAGACTTTCTATAGTTAAATTTTTACCATCTTTTAATTCATAATTCTAGAGTACTTTTTTTAATACCACTAGCCTTTCTAGTTGAAGCTTCACCAAAGAGAGAAGTATCATTAATGAGCCAAATGTGATTCAATTTGAGGATCACACTCAAAACCTACAACCCCCTTAACTTGACCACTTCCTTCTCATTCTTGATAGCACAACCAAGAACCTCTGCAATAATAAACAAAAAAAAAAGGGGACAAAGGCTCAAATTACCTTAATCCCTTGTCCCTATTAAAAATATTAATAGCCACTCCATTAGTCAACACCAAAAAAGATGCAACTAAGAACCCAATCACACCAACCCAATATAACCCAAACTTTTGCATCACCTCAAGATAAGGAAGTCCTCAGAAATGTGATAATATGCCTTATTCATGTCGATATTTAACACCATACCTTATTTATTCATGTACAATCGAAAATAGTGAGGAATACTAGAGTGTATATTACTCACCAATTTCATGTATACATTGGAATATAAAATTGTCACAAAGTGAATCTGATTAGCAAAACCAAAATGAGGATGGGTGTCAATGCAAGATCTATGCTTACTAGGGTTTTTATATTCCTTAATAGAGGTTTTGATATGATGTGATAAATTATGTAGAAGGGAAAAGAAGGGAGAATAAGTGTAGCTGGAAACAAGATGGAGAAGATAGGATCATGAATTTGACTATCATTGGAATCTTAGATCTTTTTGTAACCTCAAATCTGGAAGATAGAGACCTATAAATTTATGCTCCAAAAATTTCACTAAAAAATGGTAGGGACAAGTCTACTTTTGGGGTACAAGTCAACTAGTCGACTTGTTCCTAGAAAAAGATGATGAAACTTTCCCAATTTTTGTACTTGTACATGTACTTGTCAAACCCAAAATCGTAGCTCCATAAACTATTCCTGCACAGAAAAATAGGAAAGAAGGTTGAAAAAAGGGGTTTACCTCAGTCAACCCCCTATTTAGGACTCAACCTTCAAATGAAATTAAATGAAAGGAAAAGTATGTTGTCATGTCGCAGAGGCTAGATCTAAATAAATGAAGTATATAATTCCATGTAGATGCATATACTTCTTTAAATGTGATCAATTATGTCAAGATGAAATAGATTTTAATAAACATAAAAACCTAGAATGAAATCATGAAAATACAAAACCTTATGAAATAGATGTTGTAATATGCCATAATGTGTGATTAGGTAAGAGCGAGAGAAGAAGAAATCTTGATAGATGAATGTGGATCTTCTTCCTTGATAGAAAACTCCTTTTCTTGGCCTCCAATGGGAGAAGATAGATATATGGAAGATCACACATTGATTTCATGAGATAATGAATACTTAGATCCTTGATGGATCTTAATGGCTTCCTTGAACTTGAATTCTTGATTGGTTGAATGCTTGGTTGCTTGATATCTTGCACATGAATGATTGGTGGCTTACACATGAATATATTGCACTCAAATGTCTTATGTTATTCCAAATGAGGGGAGAGGATGTCCTTTTATACTAAAATCCCTCCATTGAGGATTCAAATTTCATCAAGACTGACCACAAATCTGAATCTCAAAGGAAAACCATGACATCAAGCTCTGAGAAAAATTTGGGCCCAAAACTTGAGGGACAAGTTGGGTACTTGACTTGTACCCAGGGACAACTCAACTAGTTGACTTGTCCCAGGAAGAATGGACTAAAATTTCATGAGGATGTTGGGGAAGGTGAAAAGGAGTGGGAGGAGAAAATTCAAGTTGCTATGAAGTTAGAGCCAGGGATTTTTTTAGTGGCGAATATTAGCCAATTGGCGAATATGTCATGATCGGGTGATAGAAATTGGCGAATAAAACAATCAAATATAGGTCGGATCATTTGCCCAAATTTTATAAAATGGTCATATAGTGGTTGGAATGTTCGCCACTATTATTACATAATTTTAGTTTGGTAGTCGGGTTCTTCGCCCATATTTCTCTTTACTATTTACTCTTATTCACCACAGATTAAATTGAGTGTCTCTTTCAAGGATCATCATTCGCCAAATTCCCATTTTCCTATGTGAAATTTTTATTTGTCCTAGGACCCAATTCACCATGCATCACATGCAATGGGGTCCCAAGTTCCTTCCCTATTCGCCCACTCGATTACTTGAAATTACGCGGGGTTCACCAAATATTAGTTCTTATCATATGTAACGGTCAGCCCATTCACCAAAATAGATGATACTGATTATGAGGCAAAATCTAATGGCTGATATGAAAATGGTTTATTTGTAGTTGTCTATTTAAGATATATGAGTTTCATTATTGAAACATGCCAAAAAGAAGGAGCCTTCGAGAGATTTTCATTTAGTACTTAGTAGCATAATAATTCAGTTGATTCTTAGCTTAGAGCTCACAATTGCGATCGGTAGCGAACTAGAATGACTATGACTACGAGTTCGTAGTATTTTATTGCAGCCTTAATTTGATGGAGATGTCACAGTCAAATTTAAATAGGAAGAGGATTAATGAAGGTGGAGATGTCCAAGAGAGGCCAACAAAATGCAGAAATATATCTTCATACTTTGGCAGGGGTAGACACAATAGTGTTGGTCAAAGTGAGGAAGGTACATCATCAGAGGAACTTGTACAATCTCAACCTACACAGGAGTCTATTCAACAAATTAGGGAGCCTAATAAATCTGGTGACCAAGTTGTAGAACCTGATATCTCTAATGAAGATGACCTTGATGAAGAATATCCAATAAATAACTAGTACCAGGATGAATCAATCAACTTCGGTGATGATGATGGTGCAATTAACAGTAACACTAAAGGGAGAGGAAAATTAAAAGAAAAAACTAAGAGGAGTAGATACCTATTGCACATCGAAGAGTGATGGCGTCTGGACATGAGTTATCTTCTAGCGTCGAAAACCTTGGTTGTTTTCAGTCATTCGCCTCTGCACAGTTAAACATCTGATACCAGCATCTCCTATGTGTGCTGCTGTGATTGTGTGGGACCCAATTCTTTATCATGTTAGTCGTCGCTAGGTCAGGGAATGGAGAAAGTCTAATCAGTGAATGGGGGCTTGCCTTTATTGCTAAAACACAATGGTGGGTCCTGGTGTCCGGATGAGTTAGAAGGTCTTGACATGTCAGAGCATCAATAGTGGCTGCTAAAGCGCAAGGGAGTTACCAGAGATATGCAAAATCACGTTGGTCATTGATTCTTCTTTATGGTGTAGGGTTTCAAACTATGGGTCCATGGTGACATGTATGCACAAATGGTGCTCTCCTATTGGCCAAAGGAAATAAAGAGGTGGAGTGTTGTCAGCGGGGCTTGGGCTAGAGATTTTGATCGACGGGTGGCATGTGATTGCATGGAATATTCTCTCCCCATGTGATCATGCACCCACCATCTGATTAGATGCCATTGGTTTGTATGCAGTGGGACCACGTGATGATTCATCATTGAGTATGTGCACTGCTGCGATTGTGAGGGGCCCAATTCTTCATCATGTTAGTCGTCACTAGGTCAGGAAATGGAGAAAGTCTCCAACGAATGGGAGTTTGCCTTTATTGCTAAATCTCAATGGTGGGGCCTGGTTTCCAGATGAGTCAGACGGTCTTGTCATGTTAGAGCATCAACGATGGTCACTAAAGCACAAGGGAGTTGCCAAAGATATGCAAAATCACGCCGGTCATTGATTCTTCTTTACAATGTAGGGTTTCAAACTGTGGGCCATGGTGACATGTATGCACAAATGGCACTCCCCTATTGGCTGAAGGAAATAAAGAGATGGAGTGTGGTCAGTGGGGCTTGGGCTAGAGATTTTGATCGATGGTTGGCGTGTGATCACATGGAATATTCTCTTCCCATGTGATCATGCACCCATCGTCTGATTAGATGTCGTTGGTTTGTCTGCAATGGGACCATGTGATGATTCATCATCGAGGTGTTAGGTTGTGATTGGCTGAGCTGGTAAAATGTTTAGTTGTCACATGATCGCATGTCAGAAATTTTTGACATGCGACCAAGTGACCGGTTACTTCTTGTGCTGGGTCCATTGGAGGGGAGGGTAGTGGTCCCACTGGTGGTTATGTGGCATCCTGTGGGTGGTTGTCGCATGATCGCATGTTAGAGTTTTCTGACATGTGATCATGCGACTGGTTGACAACTGTTCCTTAGCCTGGTGGTAGATGGTGATGCAGCATTTTTCGATTGGTCGATTGGTGGAGACATGGAAATTATTGATGTGGCTATGGTCAGAGGGGCTTTCGGATTGGCCAGCGTGTTTCAAGATTTACGACTGGTGTGACAGTTTGTCGTATGTTCGCATGAACCAATTTCATGCTTTGCGATCATGCGACAAACCTTGTGTTTTGGCGGTGGCGGTCATATGGCAAGGTAGAAGGGTGACGTGGAGGTATGTTGCATGTTCGCATAGCCCATTTCTTGGCTATGTGATCATGCGACAATTGTTCAAGCCTTAACTCTAAGATGAGATGACATTTTACTTTTCATTCAAGCCTTAACTCTAACCAATTATTGTATCGAGGTAATGAATAGATTACACGTATCTGTCAATACATTGCTTTAATTCTATAATTAATTCAAATTTCAAATCGATATGATAATAAATATACTTAGTACATTGCTTTAATTCTACACATCGCCTATGGTAAATGGTAATATACTCAGTACATTACTTAAAACTTTACTTTATTTCTATCTAATAAATGCCAAATTAAGAATGATACTTTTCGGGCATATTGCTAGTCCTTATAACATTTACTGAAAACTATCGGCAAAAACATGACACATGTCATGTTTCCACCGATAGTTTTTAGTAAATGTTATAAGGACCAGCAATATGCCCAAAATTCATCTTTGGTCGTTGATACGTATTAAATCCAACAGATGTTTGTCATTTGAGTCTGACGTCATTATCATAGTCATGGGTGATGTGACTGGGACTGTGGGACCCAATGCAACGTGTTAGTATTCAAATTTCCAATAACAAATAAATTAATTCAACTATTTGGAAAATAATTTCACCATTTTTTTATAAAAATGGTATCGGTTATTAAAATATTCGCCAACCAATACCCATATTTCAAAACATAATTCGCCATCAATATTAATAAATTTATTTTAAAAAAAAATTTAATCACCATTTTTTTATAAAAATTGTGTAAACTATTAAAAAATTTGCCACCAAATATCCATAGATTGACACATAATTCACCAACACTATTAAATTTTTTTCACCCAAATCACATGTGATTCGCCACAATTTTATACTTTTCGAGAGGAGGAGGTTCCTTAAAGTTATCCCTGGTTAGAGTAGATCCTAAAAGTGGAAAATAAATGAATAGGTCCTAGGTGAGAAAATAAATTATGGGATTAGATGGAAAATGGAAAATCATGCCTATAAGTGAGAACCATCCTCGAGTTAAAGCAATATTGAGGAAGTAGGAGGACCTATATTTGAATTAGGTATGCATTTAAGTGCTATATGAGGTCCTACCATAGAAAACACACTAAAGTAGGTACAAAATGGTCTTGAAATAAGCACAAATTAGGTGCTTACTTTTTAGGATGATACATTTAACCCCCACTTTAGCGGAAGTATGAGACAAACTCATGCTCACAATAAAGGAATAAATGGAAGAAAATAAGAATGATGAAAGAGAGATGATCATGGGCGAATTGAAAAAGAGATGAGAGTTTAAGAACAAAAGCCCCCAAACAAAAGATCTCAACTCCACATCCATGCAAAAGGACATGAAAAAAAAAAGAAAAAAAAAGGAAAACCAAGGCAAAATATACAAAACACAAAAGGGGTTAGTATTAAAAACAAGACTCCAAATCAACTGGTAAAAGAGACCTCGATCAAAAATGTCACATCCACTAATATTATGTCTAGAAAGATATTGCAAGATAATAAGTGATCACATAGAAGTGGAAAGGGCATCACCAAATATAATACAAACTCCATGATCTAGCCTACTAGCATGACCATGAAACCATGGAAAGAAGGGAGATACCATGAATCTGGCAGGCTTAGCAAGTTGCATTATGCTAGGTGATCTATGGGAGGAGAAGAGAGAAAGAGAGATGAATAGAAAGGCTAGAAATTTGTGTTATACTTAGTTCCACTCATCTCAAAGAGATAGAGAAAGGAGAATTGATGGTCTAGCAAGCTGTGTTATGTTAGTTAGTTCTACCTTAAAAATTTGCACACAGTAGCTACTTTAAGATGTTTTGTGCATAGGGGCAGCATTAAAATGTTTTACACACTAGGGGGGCTTTGAAATTTTTTTGCACATAGGGGTGTCTTTGACAATGTTTTGCACATAGGGGAGGCTTTGAAAATGGTTTGGGCACAAGGGCAGATTTGAAATTTTTTTACTCACATGGGAAGCTTAGGGATGAATCTTATGGAAAGAATTGTCTCCGTGTGGATCCAAAAAAAGTGATCAGACCTAAATAAAGCATTGTCTCCTTAGGGATAAATTAAACAATATAAAAAAATTTACATATATTGTACAAGGGAGACCATATGTATACCTCCCTCCTTATGATGGAAAATTAGGTGACATTATAAGGAAAGAGAACCAAGGATACCTACTTCCAACAAAACTTAGAAAAGAGGGATGAATCTTGTGAGCTAAGAAAATAGACAATCATGAAAGATATTTCGCTTGTGGGAAGAGACATTTGAAAAGAAGAGATCTTCATTAAAATACATCCACCTTCAAGAGGATTTATTGAAAAAAGATAATGTCTTCAAGACAAAGAGGGTAAGATAATAAGGATGCACCCTTTTATTCCCCTATTGTTAAGTGAAAAAGGGATTCTTGATGAAGGATAGCATACTCTAAATGCAAATTGAGGGAATTTTATTATGATGTTCATATTTTTACAAATAAAGAAGAGGTTTTGATCAAGGATGAACACGTCTTGTATAAGAGAGAATCCTGAATCAAAACAAATAATTCTTTATAGGAAAAGAATGTCACATGATAAGAAAATCCCACTATACTAAGGAAAGTGGATCCTTAGAAAAAGAGAGAGGAAACAATCATGAAACCTTACCACCAAAGTGTGAAGGAAAGATAAAATATGTGATGCATCCCTAATGATAGTTACTTCATAATAAGCATGCAATTCCAAGAAAAATAAGTTGAAAACTAGAGAAAACTCCTAATGTAAAACAAACATAGTTACGCTAGGAAAAGGCATCACATTATAAATTAGGCAACTCACCAAGGTTGAAAGAGTTGAATGATATAAATGATATGGAATATTATTTATAATAGATATACCCTTTGAAGCATGAAAAATATTGTTAAGAAAAGATGTAAGTATCTTGTGTGAAACAAAATATATCATACCAAAAAGGATGTACCATCATGAAATAATACAAATCCATGAAGAAATGATAAAGAGAAAGAAAGAAGGATGTCACATTATGGCAACTTAGTGATCAACCAATTATACAAGATATGCACTGCCAAGCAAGGAAGAAATTGTAAGGAGGATACAGATCTCATTAAGGATAAATATCCTAAAAAAATGTCCATACATGGAAGGACATCATAATATAAAAATAATTATCAAAAAAGAGATAATGGATCCCTTGAAAGAAAGAGGAAATGTTTGATAATGATTCCTTTCCCCCTAGTTAAGGGAACTCCTATTATGATACCCTTAATGCACATTATGCAATGACCCTTTCATAATGGAGAGATACATAATAGGAAAAAGGATATGCTAAGGTACTTCTTTGATATCAAGGAAGTGTAAAAGATCTGACATTAAATGAAGAAGACATCTATCAGCCAAATCTTGAACAAATTGTCTAAAATCAACACAATCAGTAAGAAAATGTTTGTAACTATGATGAAAGAAACATAAAAATTCACCATTAAGAGATCTTTGGTTCTTCAAAAAATTTATGTAAGGGAATCAAATTCTAGAGTTCTCTAATAGATTCATTTGGCCAAGGCTAGGCAGTCATCAAAGGGTTGCAAAACAATAGATGGCTTTGGCAAAAGAATATCAAGTGGAGGTTTTGGTTGAGATGAGGAAGGTAAAGTGTTAACTTGAGATATGAAACCTAGACCACATTTGTGAGACTCTTAAGGAGGATCAATAGGTACTTTAATTCCTTGTTCATTAATACTAATTCTTAAGCCATTATATCCTTGTTGAGTAGTGATATCATATCTTGTATTGTAAGTAGTCTTAAGTGTAGAAGGTCAAGGAGATTCATCTTGAGGTTTATGAGAGTGTTTTGTATAAGGCAGAATAGAGGAAGAAATGTTCTCTTTATCGAGATCTCTATCACTATTATTATCATCCTTAGGTTGTGAAGAAGAAGATGAATTATCCAAATTCTCATGTCTACTCAATATTCTTGGAGTGAAATCATTCAGGGAATATCTAACATCCAGACTATGAATAATATTTTGATAAGAATCTAAAGAATTAGGAGATAGATCAATATTTTAGGGACTATAGGAGTTGGATTAGGAGGATTATTATTAACCTTAGACTCATCCATAAAGACCCTTATGTTATTTATATATTCCATGCATTTATTTAAAATTTAGAGAAGAATGACACATGAAATGTTGATAAAGGTCTTGAAATATGCCTTATAAGGGAGAGATATGTTGGTTAACATCATAATGCCATATGTAAGAATACCATGAAGGAATAAAAATACAATAAAATACAAGAAACTATGATTCACTCCATGCATTTGATAAAGAGAATTAAGAAGGAATTTAATAACATAGGTTATCGCACACCAATCCTCTTAAAAATCTCCATAACAATGAGATCTAGACACCAAATCATAACGGAAATATAATGTGTTTGGTTTACCAAAATATATAATAGGTGAACCAAGGCATTCAGTTTGGAAAAGATATGATATAAATATTTTTTATCATAATGCATATAAATAAGAGCATGTAAAAAGGATCTAACTACAAAATCAAAGGTATGTAAAAGGAGTCGGGTACACCAAAATGTATAGTGGAGGTGAACCTAGATATCCAAATGCATAGATTGTAAGAATATGATGTAAATGCACAAAAAATAGATATAGATATCTAAATGCATAGAAAGGGAATCTAACACCAAAATCAAAATGGAGATGTAATAAGTTGTGTTCCCCAAAATGTATGATAAAAAATGGTGAGCAATGCTAGAGTGTGAATGACTAACCAAATTTGTGTATACATTGGAATACAAAATTCTTACAAAGTGAATCTTATTAGTGCAACCAAAAGAAGGATGAGTACCAATACAGGATCTATTATCAATGGAGTTTTTATATTCCTTAATAGAGGTTTTTATCTAATCTATTAAAGTAAATACAATGGAAAGGAAGGGAGAATAAGTGCACCTGGAAACAAGATGGAGAAGATAGGATCCCAAATTTGAATCTGATTGCCGTTGAAATCTTAGATCCTGATGTAACCTCAAATCTGGAAGATAGAGACCTATAACTTTATGCTCCATAAATTTCATTTACAAATGGCAGGGACAAGTCAACTTTTAGGGTACAAGTTGAGTAGTCTACTTGTTCCTAGAAAAAACTAATGAAGCTTTCCCAAATTTTGTAGATGCACCTGTACTTCTTAGATCTAGAATTGTAGCTCTACAACATGTTTGTGCACACAAAAAATGAGGAAGAAGGTTGAAAAAAGGGGTTTTGTAGAGGATAGATCTAAACAAATAAAGTATATCATTCCTTGTATATGCAATTACTTCTTTAAATGTGATCGAGTATCATTGTGTAATATTATTTATAAGTTGGTGACTAAGGCTATCTATATGAGAATGCAACATTTAATTCCATTCATCATCTCTTTAGAACAAGGTGGCTTTGTGTCAAGCCGAGAAACAATGGAAGGAGCCATAGTTGCCCATGAAGTTATTCATACCATTAATGAGTATCAATCTTCACATGTTGTTGTTAAACTTGACATGATGAAGGCCTATGACATGGTTAACTGGGACTTCTTATTTAAAGTTCTAAAAAAAATGGGATTTTCAAATAAATGGTGCATATAGGTAAAGGCATGTGTTTCAGGAGCATGGTTCTTTGTACTATTAAATGGATCCCCAATTGGCTTCTTCTCTTCTTCCCAAGGGGTTAGGTAGGAGGATCTTCTATCACTGATTCTTTTTATAATTATGGTAGAATCATTCAACAAATTCATAAAGAAGAAATTTGATCTTGGTTTGTGGCAGGGTGTTCACATTATAGGCACATCAATATCGGTGACACACTCATTATTTCTTGATGACACATTATTGTTTGGAAAGTCAAGTCTCAAGGAACTAAAGCAAATGAAGCAAGTTTTAGATACATATATTATTGTCTCATGACAGAAAATAAATATTGCTAAATCAAGAAAATTCTTGTTTAACACAGATAGGTCCATAGCTCAAAGGATTATTAATATCCTTGGATTTTTGGTGGATAAACTACCATCTACCTATTTAGGAATTCCATTCTTCATGGGGAGAAACAAATCATCTTTTTGGTTTCCTATCATAGATAGAATTAAGGCTAGAATCTTTTCTTGGAAGGCTAGATGGTTGTCTCTTTCAAGAAGAATTATGCATGTTAAGGTAGTGCTATCAGCGATCCCAAATTACTACATTTCAATCCTTAGTGCCCCTTCCTCTGTTATTCATCATTTGTAAAAGAATATCAAGGAATCCCTCTGGAAAGGAAATTTTTCAAATGATAAGAAATTTTATTTAGTCTCCTTGCATGATATGGTACAAAGTAAAATGATGGGGGGTGTGGGTTTACATGATTTGAAAGCTAGAAGCAAAGCATTTGGTGGGAAGTTGATTTGGCAGATGTATTAGAAACCTCAGGCCAAATGGTGTAAAATCATGCAAGGTAAATACCTTGATAATCATAATCCAACTAGAATCTTCTCCATCTCAAACCCTCCTTGTGGATCTGCAATTTAGAACTTTATGGTTTCTTCAAGAGATATAGTTTTTAAGTGTGTCCTGGGATATTCACAATGGGGAGTGTGTTAAATTTTGGGAGGAGTCATTGAATGGTTTTCCTCCTTTAGTCCAAATACACCATTTGGATGAAGTCATTAGTATGTCAAAGAGTAAATGGGGCTCTATGTTATGGGATTACATGCTAGCAATTGAAATATTCTCAGGTAAAGTTCTTTGGAAGGATCCATCTAAACTATTGTTAAATGATCAGTATACATCACTCCTTCATGAGATCTTCTCACAAAGAGTAGTGTTCCTTTCCAAGAGAGTTGATAAGATTATGTGGGCCCCCTTGAAGGATGGTAAATTTTCTATAAAGGATGGTTACAATGCAATCAGATGCTTGGAGAATGCACCCAGTCATAGTAGAGCATTTTAATTTTGTTGGAATAGTTTAGTTCTTCCAAAAGTGGGGTATTTTGTGTGGTTAGCACTAAGAAAAAGGATTCTTACTAGTGATCAACTCATTAGACTTAGTATTGCTCAACCTTTCAAGTGTTTTCTATGTGATGAGGAAGATGAAACTGTTGATCACCTCTTACTTAATTGTCCTTTCTCACATGATTTTTGCACATTTGTATTACAAAATATTCAACTCTCACTAACTTTACCTAATTCTTTATAAACTCTTTTACAATCTTGTATTCAGGCTCAATGTTTGCTAGTATTTGGAAGTGTACTCCTACGACTATCATCTAGGCCATATGGTGGGAACGTAATAAGAGGACATTCAGAAAGGAGCTTTCTCCACTGGATAGAGTTTTAGAGGGATTGGAAAAATAAATTTCAAAAATTTTTATTGCTAATATCCACTTTGCTAAAGGGAAGTTTTATTATTCAAATTGGGATCATCAACTCTCTAAAAATTGGCATTCTATTATTGTTCTTGTTGGGTTTGTTCCTAATTGGAAATCTAATCAACAAACAAATAGGTAATTGATTAAATGGTTACCTCCTTCTAGGGATTTCATGAAGTTGAATTTTGACAGCTCATCGAGGGGAAACCCATGAAAGTCGGGTATTAGAGCATGCATGAGAAATTGGCATGAAAAGGTGATAGCAGTTACTGTTACCCCTTTGCCTCTAGGGACAAACAACATGGCTAAGGTCCAAGAATTTTTCTTTTGATTAGTATTGGAAAAGAAATGTGGTATTGATAATATTCATATAAAAGGTGATTCACAAGTGGTGGTTAATGTCTGCATAGCCTGCTCCCCATCAAACTAGAGACTAGAGCATATTCTATACTAGGCTTGGGAATTGATGGACTCATTTAAAGGATTGTGTTTATCTCATACCCTAATAGAAGGTAATTGTTTAGTAGATAACCTAACTAATTTGGGATGCAATGGAATTACATTTGAATCAACTTCCCTAATTACCTCATTAACGAATATGCCACTTTAAAAGATATCATGATGCAGGAGTTGATCCATGGCAATGTTATGGCTGATGAGTTGTCCTCATTTGTAAGTTGATGCATTGTTTCGTGCCTCATCTTATAGGTTGGTGATGAATGCTGAGGGCCCCATTCTAGACACACATCCTCTTTCTAGAGATCCCTTCCAAAAGGAGGAGGTCCTTTCTCAAATCGGCTTGAAAAGCTTTGTGGGACCTTTATCTGATGTTCATCCTATGATTTTTAATAGTTGAAGATGGGTGTCGTGGACCCCACTACTTTTGTTGTAATATGCCTAAGCTTTCAGGTTAGTGATGAACATTGAGGGCCCCATTCTAGACACGCATCCTCTTTCCAGTGACCATTTCCAAAAGAGGTGGTCCTTTCTCAAATCAACCTAAAAAGATATATGGGCCCTTAATTTGATGTTCATCCAATGAATCTTATTAGTTGAAGATGAGTGTCATGGACCCCATTATGGGAATGTTACAGATCATGAGTTGTCCTCATTTTCAAGTTAACATATTGTTTGATGCCTCATCTTTTAAGTTGGTGATGACCATTGAGGGCCCCACTCTGGACACGCGTCCTCTTTCTGAAGATCCTTTTCAAAAGGAGGAGATCCTTTCTCAAATTGGACCAAAAAGATCTGTGGGCCCTTAATATGAAGTTTATCGAATGTCTATTCATGGATGAAGATGGGTTTCATGGACCCCACTACTTTTTCTGTGATAAAAGACATCATGTCCATCGAAAAAGGATAGAGAGAGATGTAACCATCGGTGAAGGAAAGGTGGTTAGGTTTCATACTTATTTTTCATGATTTTGAACATAATTGGAGGAGTGTTTCTACCTTGTTGTCATGTGTAAGTGGATAATTCTAAATCAGGGGCCCTTTGATAGGAAACTTGCATACAACAATATGACATTTCCAGATAACCCATTATAGATCTGAAGCAAATAAACACTTAAAATCTACATGCAAGAGAATAGACAACATACCCACAAAAAATATGACACAAGATATATCCTGGGAAACCCTCATGAGGGAAAAACCTGGCCTCCAAAAACATCCATCACCATGTTGATGACCTACAACTGATTGAATATCTAGATGAACTGAAGGAATAGTGATTAGAGATCACCAAGCTATTAAAGTGATATGTAAGATGATTAAATCAGTCAATATGTTGTCATTGATGTAAACTAGTTTTGACTATACTTATCATGATAGTTACAAACATCTGAATATCTGTAGAAGGAAGAAAAGGTGAAGAAATGATATATCTACATAAGGAAAAGATGGATATGATAGTTAAGGATAAGGTATACATTCGGCAACTCATTGATGAGTCTATGGCTTTATATTGTTGACTTGAGCATCTTACATTATTCCATTATAAAGAAGAGATTTGAATTGAACAAGTTAATGTGGTCTATAATTGAAGAATTTTGTATACACCGAGCCAGTGTAGTGTATACCGAGTGACAGTAATAACTAAGTTAGTTATCACCGACGCATTCAATATTAACTGAGTATGGATGAAAACATTAAATGCTAAGAACAACCAATTGAAATTCATGAGCTAGAAATTGTTATGATTTTGAGGTTACAGATGAAGTTAGTTATAAGATCCACAACTGACATAATTCAGAGATGATCTAAAGGATGAGATTAAAATGTGTTATGGACACATCTCTCAAGGAAGGTTTAAGTGACAAAATGGATGAAGGAGATTAAGAGGCAAAATTCGATGGCTAATATGAAAATGGTTTACTTGTCTATTTAAGAGACATGAATTTCATTGTTGAAACATGTCAAATAAATATAGACTACAAAAGATTTCATGTGAAGACTTTATTCATGCATTCCTGATCAAAC
The DNA here is from genome assembly GCA_027943335.1 of Chamaecyparis obtusa. Taxonomy (NCBI): domain Eukaryota; kingdom Viridiplantae; phylum Streptophyta; class Pinopsida; order Cupressales; family Cupressaceae; genus Chamaecyparis; species Chamaecyparis obtusa. Next base: position 459,500 of record BSBK01005217.1, read on the forward strand.
TAGTTACAAACAAAACTAAGCTACAAGCATAACCAAGCATGTTATGCATCAGAGAACTATACACTGAGTAAAGTAAGTTGGGGAAATATTGAGGAAGTGAATTTTTTAATGATTAGATGAGTTTTATGAGCTTAGCATAGATATGAATATTTTCAATTGAGTTGTGTTTAAATCAGATCATAACTGTATCAGTTTAACCATTGATTCATCAAAATCTCTTAACCGAGTGGACTTAACAGTCTTATTAGATTACCATATGACATTCCATGAATGTTAAATGTTATCTTGTTAACCCCATAGTGAATGTTGGTCAAGATTTAATTGTTAGTGATAAATCCTCTAGCTAGGTCACACCTAACATTGTGTATTGTAACCTTTAACAGGGTTGGATCCTAACCGAGCTCACTTTAGAAGAGTGAAATATTTTAGGTTACCGGTCCCAGGTGGTTTTTCCCTTAACAGGGTTTCCACATTAAATCATTATGTTATGTGTTATTTGTTATGATTGTTTTGCTATCATACTTTACATACTGCATAGTTGATTTAATCGGTAATCGCAGCTTGGATAATTACTGGTGTTTGATAAATGAATAGAAAGATTGATATTTTATCTTACCCAACTATTTGAATTGTTGAAATAGTTTTGAAAAGTACATCTGAGAGTTTGGGACTATAGGATAATTGATTTAACTGATTCACTCCCCCCCCCCCCTCTCATTTATTCTAACAATTGGTATCAAAGCATATTGGTTGCTTGGAGGAAAGTTTCAAGGACTTAAGAAAAAGATCACAAGATGTATAAGAGGGAAGTACCTAAGCTGAAAAAAGACAATTTAACCACGTGGTAAAGCAGGATGAGGCTACACATATCTGGAATTGGAGAATTTTCTATCACTCTACTAGACAATGGCTACATACAACCAACTATTGGACCTTTGATAGTTGATCATTTGAGAGACAGACATGAGCACAATATAACTATGATAGAGATTATTTCTGCTCTAACTGATGCTGAATTTGAAGATGTCAAAGCATGCACTATAGTGAAACAAATGTGGGATAAACTTGCACTAATTCATGGTGGTGATGTAAATGTAATGAGAGCCAGAGTTGAAAGCCTAAGAGGCCGATTTGATGACATGAAGATGAAGGAAGGTGAGAACATCACACAATACTCTAACCAAATCAAAGAGGTGGTCAATGCTATCTGAGGCAAAGGAGGTATTATTTCTAAAGATACTGTTGTAAGTAAAATAGTGAGAACCTTGATGCATGTCTATGCAATTAGAATATATGTAATTCATGAAATGAGGTCTGCACCTAATAACACTCTTACCCTCGATAGTCTAATTGGAAAGTTAAGTACTTTTGAGCTGAATAATTATGATAATAGTGTTGTACTGAATGTTGAGTCTACTTTTATGTCTTCCCTAAAGATTGGTAAATCTAGCAGTAAGCATAACATAAAGAATGAAAGTGGCAATGACAACGAAGATGAGCTTGATGAGCTTGAAGCACTTATGGCTCGGAGACTTCAGAAAGGTAAAGGAAGGTATAAGGAAAAGTTACCTTTAGCTTGTTTTAATTGTAAATAGATTGGCCATATTGTTGCTAGATGTCCTAATAGGAAAGAAGAAGATAAAGACAATGACCAGTCTAGTGATGGAAAGTTTAGCAGAAGAGATAATAGAGGAAACTGACACTATGATAGAAGAAAAAATTGAGATTACAAAGAAAAAGGAAAGAAGGCATGTTACCTTGTTGGAGAAGATGAGTGACACCGACACTGACACCGATGATGAAATTGAAGTGGTATTTGTTGCAATGAAAGATGATTCAGGAGAAGAGAAAAGGTATGTAGAAACAACCCTTATTTCTAAAGTTAGCAAGAATGATACTTGGATCATTGATAGTGGTTATACACATCACATGACTGGTGATGAAGATAAATTTGAATATCTTGAACACTACAATGGAGGATTAGTGAAAATGGGAAATGATACACCTTGACAAGTGAAAGGAAAAGGGTCTATCTTATTGAATGATAGGATTAGATGTGATAATACATACTAGGTAAAAGGACTTAACTACAATTTTTTGAGTGTAGCACAGCTGAATAACTCAGGTCACCAAGTTGCATTTGAAAGTAAGAAGCTGAAAATATATGATGAAACTGTAAAGTTGGTCGGTACTGGAGGACAATCAAAAGGTATTTTATTCTATCTTGACAATGCTAAAACTTCTTGTTTATTGGAAAAAAATGAAGATGTATGGTTATGGCACAAGAGACTGTGTCATGTGAACTTTGATAACATGGTTAAGATCAGTAAAAAGAGAAGAGTTAGAGGTTTACCGAGTCTAACCAAACCTGATCATGTTATGTGCAGTCAATGTCAAAAAGGCAAAATGACCAAATCTAGTTTTATAAGAAAATATTATTCATCTAAAGGTATTTTGGAGTTGGTACATACCAACTTATGTGGTCCTATGAGAACTCAAAGCTATTATGGTGAAATATCTTATTTTATTTGTTGATGACTACTCTAGGATGATGACAATCATGTTCTTAAAAGAGAAATCTGAATCATTCAAGTTGTTTAAGTGGTATAAGGCTAAAGTTGAAAAAGAAACCAAGAAAGAATTAAAATGCTTAAGATCTGATAGAGGAGGTGAGTTTATTTATGATGAATTCACTAATTTTTGTAATGAGCATGGAATCAAAAGATGGTTTTCTGCACCAAGGACACCACAGTAGAATGGAATTACTGAAAGGAGGAACTGATCTATTATTGATTGTGCCAAAACATTGATGATTGAGAAAGATGTTGCACAAATGTACTAGAGAGAAGTAGTTAGCACTGTTGTATACACCTTGAACCGAGTTCAACTGAAGAAAGACATGAACAAGACACCTTATGAGTTATGGTTTGGCTATACACTGAATGTAAGTTATTTTAGAATTTTTGGAAGTAGATACTACATTCTAAAAGATGATAGGAATGGTCAATTTGACTCTAAAGGTGATGAAGGAATATTTTTAGGATATTCTACTAAGAGTAAAAAGCTATAAATGTTTGAATAAGGCTACTAATAAAATGGTTGAAAGTGCTAATGTAAAAGTTGATGAGTTTGCTAAAAAGAATGATGAAATAGAAAGGAAATGGAAGACTATGATAGGTTTACATATTTTGAGCATCTAGACTATCTACTGAAGCCATAGGCTGAGTCTATTGAGCATTAGGAAAATGCTATCGAGAATCAGCAAATGCAAACCAAGAACTAGGAAGAAGCTACCGAGGAACAAAATGAACCTAAACCGAATGATGAGCAAAGAAGAAAACAAGTGCTGACAAGATTTTTTAGAAGACACCATCCATAGAACCAAATCATTGGAGATAAGCAAGCTAGCATGATGACCCAAAGTAAGTTGAGACAAAACACATGCTTAATTTGTGAATTTGAGCCTAAGAATATTAGAGATGCACTTGAAACTGAAGAATGGGTTAAGGCTATGAATGAGGAAATTGAATAGATTGAGAAAAATAAGACATGGACATTAGTACCAAGACCAAATGATAAAAATGTAATTGGTACTAAGTGGATTTTCAGAAACAAGTTAAATGAGAATGGTGAGGTCACTAGGAATAAGGCAAGACTTGTATGCAAGGGGTATGCACAAGAAGAATATATAGCCTATGGTGAAACTTTTACGCCAATAGCAAGATTTGAAGAAGACCGTATGTTACTTGCATATGCTACACATAAGGGATTCAAAGTATATCAAATGGATATGAAATCAGCTTTTCTGAATGAAATTCTTGAGGAGGAGGTCTACATAGAACAACCGGAAGGTTTTGTTGATCTGAATCAGAAGAACATGGTATGTAGATTGCACAAAGCACTATAGGGACTGAAGACAGCATCAAGAGCATGGTATGAAAGATAGCATGCTTATCTTATCAGTATTGGCTTTGTAAGGACAAGTGATAATAGTAATTTGTACATGAAAGGAGAATCTGATGATAATTTTTTGATTGCTAAAATTTTTGTTGATGACATAATCTTTGGAGGACATGATTTGATTTGCAAATCTTTTGCTAATGAAATGAGAAAAGAATTTGAGATGTCAATGTTTGGAGAGATTAAATTCTTTATAGGTTTGTAGATTATACAACAAAATGATGGGATTTTCATTGCTCAATCAAAATACATAAAGGAAGTGTTAAAGACTTTTGGCATGGAAGATTCAAAACCAATAGGAACACTGATGGTGATAGGATGTAAGTTGATAAAGGATGATGAATCAATCGAGGTAAATTAGACACTATATAGATCAATGATTGGAAGACTGATTTATGTGGTACATAGTAGGCCTAATATAGCACATGCAGTTAGGATTGTGGCAATATTTTATGCCAATCCTAAAAATTCACATATGGTTGTTGTTAAAAGGATTTTAAGATACTTGAAGAAGACTGAAGACTATGGTTTATGGTACACAAAGGAAGGCAAATTTGAACTCTGAGTTTACACTGATATAGATTGGGCTGGAAATATTGATGATCAGAAGAGCACAACTAGTGGAGTATTATTTTTAGGAGAAAGGCTTGTGACTTGGATAAGCAAGAAACAAGCATGCATTTCTCAGTCTACTGCTGAAGCAGAGTATGTTGTTGCTGCTGCAAATTGTTCAAATATTGCTTGGATAAAACAAGTGTTGGAAGGAATGAATGAGGTGATCACTGAACTAGTGATTATATATTGTGACAACATAAGTTCTATAAACATTTCCAAGAATCTATTGATGCATTAAAAAACAAAGCACATATCTATTAAGTATCATTATTTGAGGGAACAAGTTCAAGAGAAGCAGGTGAAACTAGTTGCTGATATTTTTACCAAGCCCTTACTGAAGGACACTTTTGATTATTTGAGGACTAGACTAGGGTTTTGTCTCCTATCTATCAGTCACTAAGGTGATTAGGAGGTTGTATCAACCTATACTTTATCAGAAAATCATTCATGTTGATGCACATATCTCACACTTTAGGATTCCTAAGGTTGTGAAAGATTGTAGAAGCTGGAACAAAGAATTGTATATCAGTACATGAAGGTACTTGATCTGGACTGAATAGTAGAGAATAATTTGGATGTTGAAGAGCTATTTATTTTCTTTGGAATTGTTTTCAAAGGGAGAGGAAGTTCTATGAAATAAAGGAGATAGATTATATCTGTTAATGAGAACATGAGAAAGAATCAAAGATCTGAAAAGATCAAATCCGCAGGGAGAGTCTGCATGGAATGTTGTTCATAATGATTAAACATATTAAATATCAAGTTAGGGAGAGCTTACCAAGCTACAACATTTATCTATATAGTTTTAGAATAGACATTTGGTATGTGTATGGCATATTTCATATTGTCTGTGTTGCCATCAATGCCAAAGGGAGAGATTGATGACCTACAACTGATTGAATATCTAGATGAACTTAAGGAACATTGATTAGAGATCACCAAGCTATTAAAGTGATGTGTAAGATGATTAAATCAGTCAATATGTTATCATTGATGTCAACTAGTTTTGACTATACTTATCATGATAGTTACAAAAATCTAAATATCTGTAGAAGGAAGAAAAGGTGAAGAAATGAGATATCTACATAAGGAAAAGATGGATATGATAGATAAGGATAAGGTATACATTGGGTAACTTATTGATGAGTCTATGGCTTTATATTGTTGACTTGAGCATGTTACATTATTCCATTATGAAGAAGAGATTTGAATTGAACAAGTTAATGTGGTCGGTAATTGAAGAATTTTCTATACACCGAGCCGGTGTAGTGTATACCAAGTGACAGTAATAACCAAGTTAGTTATCACCGACACATTCAGTATTAACTAAGTATGGATGAAAACATTAAATGCTAAGAATAGTTGACTGAAATTGATGAGCTGGAAATTGTTATGATTTCGAGGTTACAGCTGAAGTTAGTTATAAGATCCATGATTGACATAATTCAGAGATGATCTAAAGGATGAGATTGAAATGTATTATGGACACATCTGTCGAGGAAGGTTTAAGCGACAAAATAGATGAAGGAGATTAAGAAGCAAAATCTGATGGCTGATATGAAAATGGTTTACCTGTATATTTAAGAGACATGAGTTTCATTATTGAAACATGTTGGACAAATATAGACTGCAGAATATTTCACATGAAGACTTTATTCATGCATTCCTGATCAAACTGGTTACAGATAAAACCAAGATGTTGGCATAACTGAGTGTCAGAGAACTATACATTGAGTAAAGTAAGTTGGGGAAATATTGAGGAAGTGAATTATTTAATGATCAGATGAGTTTTATGAGATTAGCATATATCTGAATATTTTCAATTGAGTTGTATTTGAATCGGATCAGAATTGTATCATTTTAAACATTGATTCAACAAAATCTCTTAACCAAGTGGACTTAACAGTCTTATTGTATTACCATATGACATTCCATGAATGTTAATTTTTATCTTGTTGACCCCATAGTGAATGTTGGTCAAGAGTTAACTGTTAGTGATAAATCCTCTAACCAGGTCACACCTAACAATGTGTATAGTAACCTTTAATAGGGTTGGCTCCTAACCGAGCTCACTTCAGAAAGTGAAATATTTTGGGTTACTTGTCCCAAGTGGTTTTTCCCTTAGCAGGGTTTCCACATTAAATCATTATGTTATGTATTATTTGTTATGATTGTTTTTCTATCATACTTTACATACTGCATAGTTGATTTAATCGATAATCACAGTTTGGATGATTACTGGTATTTGATAAATGAACAAAAAGATTGATATTTTATCTTACTGAGCTATTTGAATTATTGAAATAGTTTTGAAAAGTACATCTAATAGTTTGGGACTATAGGATAACTGATTTAACTGATTCACCGCCCCCCCTCTCTATTATTCTAACACATGTATTATTCAAAAAAACACCATTGCAATACAACCATTGAAGCCTTTAAAGCCCTAGCCACAACCAAGCAATCCATGTGAACAAGCATGAATCGACACATCCCATGCCATGCTTCCAACCTTCACAAATGCTACCTTTTGCTAACCTATCTCCACCTTCCTTACCTCAACAACTACCCTTGTGGTTTCTTTCATAGAAACAAGCTCCCACAAAACCACCAAGTGGTATTACATAAATCATGTGCTACCAAACCCTATTGAGCCACATTTAATATTGGGTACTTTATTTACTTTATTTCTCCAATATTAAACAATTACATCTATTAATATCACAATGTTACAATACAAATCATAAAGAATATTCCATGGGAATCCATACATGTTGCACATCCATCTAGGTGCAACATTTACATAATAAAATGAAATAATATAATAATAAACATTATTATGCAAGGTGTACAACACCATTTTCTCAACAATCTCCCACTTTTTGTATACATTGCTTAAGGATCAATACGTAGCCACATAAATGAACATGGGAAATATCCCTCCTAGCACATTCACCATCATGAACCAAAGTACACTATGTGCTCCATCCAGGTACCCGCAACAAAATCAAAGTATCCACCATCTCATACATGAATGATCCCACCTCCTATTATTCCAAAACCACATGACATACATAGAAGCCATCCAAAGAGAAATCCACCCAACCTATCACATAAGAAACATAAATCCTATACCAACTGATATCCCAAGCACAAACACTCAGTCCAAAGGTAATAACATGTATCTATATCTATCAAATCCATAGCTAAAATAGAACCCACAACAAGTTCTAACCAATCCAACTATCCATACCTCTAAGGTATACCAAGTGAATCCCAAATCAACATATCCAACCTATAACCTACAATCACAAGCCTCAAGAGAAATACCTACTACATACACACCAAGAAGCTCCCACTAAAAAGGTAATGTCAAATCTAAAAACAATCCACTCACAACATCTCATAGAAGTGAATCTATGTAGTATCAAGGACATCCACAACAATGTGTAACATATAAACCAATATACTGCAAGAACAACTCTCACAACAAGTATCCAACACTCTCCCAAGTTCTCCACAACCAACAAAGAAAAGAGATAAAGGAATAACCATGTCATCTGTCACATGACACACATGAACACAAATCAGTGATCACAAACTCCAACCAATATCAAAACCAATGTAAGTGAAACTGAACATCTAGGAAGATAACCAATACCAAAGAGTCCATGAAAATCATAACCTGTATCATGTCCTTCTACACACACCTCTAGATGCTAGCTGTAAAAAGTATGATCTCCTACATAAAAACCCAAACAAGAAGCCACAGCAACACCCAAACCATAACATATAACCAATCATGTATGTAAACCTCTCACAAGAAGATCAAATTCATAACCATTCCTAATCCAAGCAACATGCCCAATAAAACTATCTCCTAATCTCAACCATGATGATTGATGAGGCATATTAATGCGATACTTTGGAATGCCTTAGGATAATATTTGCTATACCTTTTTGCTACATTTTGATACATTTACCACAAAGACTCTTATGATTTTTTGCTACTATATGCAATGCTACCAATAGACATTTAACATGGTTTAAACATACTTAATATACTATGCTTGGATAAAATGCTATATTTCTTGATCTGAAAGCTAATGTTATGTTTTGAATAAGTAAGAGTAGATGTTTGAATGTGATTGATTATGCATGTTATGGTAATTACTGTTATAAATATCTTATCCTAACCTTTAAAGGCATAGTGCATTGGAATAGCGAATGTTGTTTTTTACCAGGTCTCGAGCATTCATCCATGAAGTGTTCCGCCTGATCTTCCTGCAGCTTTCAAAGGAAGAACATTCAATGTAGTGCTTGTTGAAGAAGCAAGGTGATAGTCTCTGTGATGAGTTAGGTGGCATGCTAATTTATCCGAGAGGATCTAGGCATGAATGGAAGTTGGATTTTCTGTCACAACAATTCTCTCCTCCACTTTGGGATCAATCTATTTAGTCTTTAAAGCTTTCCCTCTTTCTAGTCATTAATATTGTAATAAAGATCCGCCTATTTCTATGGTGTGGTTAGAAGTTAGTTAGAAGTTTTTCCCTTTAAATAAAGCCCTACTCTTGCATGAGCACAACAACAAAGGGCATTGTCGAATATATAGAAATAGCTTTCAGTCAGTTTCACTATGTTATGAGAACTTTGTACTTTGATATTCAATCAATAAAAAGAAATGAAGTATTGATATTCAATTGAGTTTAATCATGATTTGGGATACTCATCCAAGGGGGCCCACTTGGTGAGAAATCCATAATAAAAAAGATTCATATTAGCTAGAAGCATTTACTGCATTTCTATTGATTAAGTGCCCAACACTGAACTGCTCCTACAACCAAAGCTATAGACAGACTAACACCTCCTGCAGCCAAAGTTGTAGAATAGCAGAAGTATCATGGCATAGTTTGTAAGAATTTTCATGTCTTATTAATAGTTATACTCTTGTAGCTTCTATTCCAGCACTTACTTTTCTGCAAACTTCAACTTAAGCATTACTTTAGCATTCATTTCCTACAATTATAGTATAGTTTTCCTTCAGCATTTACTTCCTGCAGCAACAATAATGCATGGCTAAATGATACTTGGTGCATATACTTTGCTGGCCCATTTCAAGTGATATGTCCCTAGTCTGACTTACTAAATGAATTTCCATAAAGAGGATAAGCTGCTTGATTTGATGTCCAATCCCTGAGTCCAGAATTATACCTATTTTCTGAGCCTTTATAGGAAGTGATCATTTTTGGCACCATTTCCAGGGATGGTGCTGAACCAAGTCTTCAATAAGCCATACTTAGACTTTTTTTCATTTCCACTTTGTTAGAATACATTAATTTTAGGAGAATTTTGTAAATCACCTCACTCCCTACTATCTGTATGCATAACCGAAGAAGAGATGCCAGAGGATGGTACTTGCCAAACTAATTCAATCACCCATTGGAGGAAGAGAGTTCATTTGTTGATGCCACCATTGACCTCCCTGAAACTATGTCATCCTCCTCAACCTCTAAAGAAGAATGGGTTGATTCTTTTGAAGAGCAACCTAAAATTAATGAATTTGCAGACGTCTTTACTCACCTAGGAGCTCATTTTTTTTTAAAACCCAGTTAGTCAAGAAAACTCATTACAGCTAGTCATAAACCAACCTCCTTATCAGCCACCTCCATGACCCATAAATCCTATCAAGATGGCTAATCCCCCTGCTTTTCCATTCCCTATTACTGACCAATGGGACACCAACAACCTTAAGAACATACCATCTTCTGTCTTGCCAAAATTCTATGGTTTAGTAATAGAAGACCTAGATACCTTTCTCTTTGAGTTTGATATCCTGTGCAAAAGTTATGACTACACCTTTGATGCTCACAAGCTCAAACTATTTCCTGTGACTCTTAAGGAGTCTTCTTTGCGTTGGTTTATGGGCCTAGGATGGGATTTCATCCAAGATTGGGTAGGAATGCAAGACGCATTCCTAACTAAGTATAAGGAATATTATCAGAGAACTGATATGAGAGGAGAAGACCTTTTTAAAATGACTCAAAAAGAGGATGAGTCACTCGAAGACTATATCTCATGGTTCCTATATAGTCTACAAAGGAACACAGAGCATGAGATGAATGAGGAATCTCATAAGCTGTTATTTCTTAGAGGAATATAAGATGGATGCACTGAAGCTTTAGATTTGATGACAGGAGGAGATATAACTCAATCCAATTGGGACAACATAAAGAAAATATGCCTCAAATATTCATGTGTTGCTGGGAAAAGAGGAAGAGGTTACAAACAAGCAATAGGAAGGACAAATGGTTCAGGAACTTCCAGATCAGAGATAACTCATCTCCTATTTGAATTTAAGAAAGATATTATCAACAATATGGCCATGCAGTTGGATACTCTATAGGCCAAGAAGAAGCATGAGGAAGCAGAGGCCATGTTGGAAGAATTCTACCCACACTATCAACAAAAGAAGAGAGAGTGCTAGTGTAAACTGATTGCAAATATGGAGGCCACCTAGGTGCTGACTGACTACAAGCCAGTTGAACCAATGGATGAACATCTATTCTTCATTGCTCAAAGATGACCATGGGCACAATGACAAGGTATGCCTTAGGACCCACCTACATTTAGTAGTCCATTTTATAACAATCAATGGAAACCTTCTATGAATTATCAAAATCCATCCTAGAACAACTATCAGAATTAGTGGCAAAATTACCCTAGTCCACAATGGTAGAATCCTCAAGGGAGTTGGCAACAACCCCAAGGGGCTTGGCAACCACCATAGGGTAATTGGCAGTAGAATCCTCAATGGTGAGGAAACCAACAATGGCCACCTCAATCCCAAGGATACATCAATCCACCTCTTTAGGCACCACAACAGCAAGCACTTTTACCACCACCAGCTACTAATAACCAACCTCCAAAACCAACCCAATTTCCTACGCAGCCACAGCCAAACCCGAACAATAGGCCTCCCGCACCTTAGCAAAATGTGTATAATACTAATCAAAAGCAGTATCCTATGCAATATCCTACCTATGCAATCACCCTTGACGATATACACCTACGGTCCGGGACTATTCTTCCTGCTCCTGAACATCCAATCAAAATTAAAGTGCCCCAAGAGGAGCCTATCCTAATAGAAAATACAATTCCTCTTCCAGCAACATAGCCTATTGCTAATTAGAGCCCCCCTACTGGACCACCTTTTCCATAAAGGTTGCAACCAACCAATCATAAGCTTTCTTTAGAAACTAAATTTAAGATCCTTGATCAATTAAAGAATGTTAATGTCCAAATACCTCTATTCCAAGCCATTAAGGATGTTCCCACCTATAGAAAATCCATAAAAGAAGCCTGATTTAAAAAGCCTAGTCACAAAATAAAATATCCTCAAATGGTGCATGTGTTAGGAAAGCTCACTGACATCATGTTAGGAAAGCTTACCATCCCAAAATATTCTGACCTAGGCAGTCTTGTTATTGAAGTCATTATTAATGGGACCACCATTAACAATGTATTGGTAGACCTTGAAGTAGTTATAAATGTTATGACCAGAAATATAATGCAACAACTTGGAATATATAACCTTCGAACCACCCCAACTGTCCTATAGCTTGCAGAAAGTTCAACTATAAAACCTGATGGAATGATTGAGGATATAATTGTTGACCTTGCAACTTGGTCATACCCAGCAAATTTCATGATCTTGTCACCAAAGGCTACATTAGGAGGATATCTGATTATACTAGGTAGGCCATGGCTATAAACTGGTCACACTCATATTGGTTGTCGCTCAGGGGATATGACTATTTCTGATGGCCACCATACTCAGACACTTTTCCTATATCCTCCTGCTCAACCCCAAATGGAATTAGCCTCACCAATTTTTCTTGACATAGGAGAAGAGGCTGAGGTTATCAATTCAGTGTCAAAATTAATGATGATACAAAGGGACCCCTTCCTGTAGCTTCAGGATGAAGACAAGGTAATCACCAATATCCTACAAAATTAGTATAGATCAAGTCTGGATTCTCTGGGATGTTCTTCCAAAGACTGCTCTCTACAAGTTTTAAACCCATCACCAATGGCCATCTCCCGTAGCCAAAGAGCTCTATCACCAACTGCTTCCCCATGAGATACAAGTACCCTCATTTACATATGCATCTATGATAGAGATGACTAAGCAAATAGAGGTTTCCCCTAAATGTTACCTAAACATCAATGGAAAATTAACTACATAGCAACAAACATCTTTGACTAAGAAACTGAAGGCCCATACTAGAGCATTTGCTTGGGATTATTCTGACATGAAAGGTTTGGATCCAAAACTATGCACTCATCAGATCTATAAGAAGATAAACCTCCAGTAAGGTAGTTCCAAAGGTGAGTGAATCCAACCTTAAGAGAAATTGTTAAAATAGAATTGCAAAAACTTCTCAATGCTGGATTCATTTACCCAATATCCAACAGTCAATGGGTTTCTCCATTAGTAATTGTGCCCAAAAAAGGAGGCAAATGGCGGGTGTGTGTAGACTATAGGGAACTCAATAATGCAACCAAAAAGGACCATTTTCCCCTTCCATTTATTGACCAAGTCCTGGATTCTCTAGTAGGCAAAAAGTACTTTTCTTTCCTAGATGGGTATAGTGGGTACAATCAAATCTGCATCTTTCTAGAAGATCAAGAGAAGACAATTTTCACTTGCCCTTGGGGAACTTTTGCCTATTCTATTCTTCCATTTAGTCTTTATAATGCTCCAGCAACCTTTCAGAGAGTAGTCATCAACATCTTTGTTGATATCTCTCATGACTATATGGAGATCTATATGGATGATTTCACAACCTATGGTGAAACTTATGAAGAAGCCTTAAGCAATCTCGACAAGGTCCTGAAAAGATGTGAAGAACATAATCTATCTCTCAATAGCAAGAAATGCTTCATGATGATGCAAGAAGGGATAGTACTTGGCCACTATATATTTGCAGCAAGAATACAAGTGGATTCAGCCAAGATCGAGATCATCTAAAACCTTCCCACACCAACCAAGAAAAAAGATGTCTGAAGTTTTCTTGGACTTGCAAGCTACTACAGAAGGTTTACAAAGGATTTTAGTAAAATGGCTAGTCCTCTTCACGCTCTGCTCACTAAAGATTCTTAATTCAACTGGACCCCAGACTGTGAAGCAGCCTTCCTATAGCTTAAGACAGTCCTTACAATAGCCCCTGTAGACACCTAAAAATCTTTTAGAAAATAAATTATTTTTATTTTCTGAAAAATTCCTAATGACATCATCATTTATTAATTAATTATTTATTTAATTAATTTATTTATTTTTATGTCATTAAATCCCTTTATCTTAATTAAAAATATTTAATTAAGAAATCCCTCCCAAAAATGTTTAAATCTTATTTAAACATTAATCCCCTATTTATTAATTATTTTAATTAATAAATTGACCAAAAATCCCCCAAAAAATAATTAATTTATTTTTTGACCAAAAGTTAGCCTTTTTTCCTAAGACCACTAACCTCTTCCAAAATCTTCTAATCCCTTCTTAATTTCGATTAAAAGGCTAATCCCACCTTTTCTAACCCTAATCTCAACTCAAAATATTTAATTAAGATTAAATATTTAATTTTCATATTTATTGAAAATATTTCAATAAATATTCCCAAAACTTAAGCTTTTGGAATGAATAAACTTTTATTCCATAAAACCAAGGAGAATTCTAGACTCTTCTAGAATCTTCTCAACCCAACCTCTTCACCCATCCTAATCCTAATCCTCCCCCTAACCTTGTCACATTCCCTAAACAAGGTTAGCCAACTCCTAAGCTTGACCCAAAGTCAACAAACTTCTAGAGGCTTCTCTTACATGCATTAAGTGCATTTAAAGCCTCCTTATCCCTCTTACATGCATTTATGATGCATTTAAGAAGCCCCTCACCCCTTTCTTACACCCTTTGACCTTAGGCACATTTCCCAAATTGTGCACATTCCTCCCATCTTTCAACCCAATGCCCTTATGACACTTGTCACAAGGAGGTGGCCTTGAACTAGCACAATCCATGTGCTCCCCTTTGAATGAATCTTGGCCTCTCTTAAGGATTTTGATCCTAGCCACTCATTCATCCTCCCAAAAGTCTATAAATAGTCCTCATTTCCAAGAGCAAAATATCCATTCACCTTTCATTTTATGCATTGTTATCATGTCCATTTAGCTCTAGACTTAGCATAAGCAATACTAATTGTTAGTTTCTTTTTATCATCTTCAAGCTTTCTTAAAGAACATCATAGCTTAGCAATAATGGATTAACATAGTTTCTTTTATTGTTTTGCATAGCATATAGCATCATATCACACCTATATTTGGTCTAAAATCAATCTTAGTATGCATTAGAATATGCTCCAAGTGCTTAGAGAGCACACCCACATCCCTCTAATTGAAGCGAATCAAACATTTGCTCTATAGCACTTGTTTTTTTAGCAACAATCTTGAGGTGGCTTTGGTTTTGTTTTCATGTCTTATGCTATTTTTTTAGTTCATGAATATGTTAGATTAGTCTAATGTTTGAATGTTTCAGCCTTTCAAGACAGGTAACAGGTTCAAAATCATAGTCTACATTCTAGCACGCCCAGTGGGACCCACTTCACGGGTTCTTTGCAAACATTCTGATGGGTTTTAGACCATTTTCAGATTTTTCAAGCTTATAGGTGGGCGGAGCACTTCGATCCTTTCTTCTTCTTCTTGTCTATATTCTTCTTCCTCTTCTTGTCTATATTCTTCTTCTATTCCATCTCCTTCTTCTTCTTCTTCTAGTAAGGAGGTCATGGCCATTTTTTTTCAAAAATAATAATAATATCCATAAGGAAGCAAAATCATACACACCTTATTTTAGTGCTTAAAATGAACCCCCAAATCATTCTTGAATGCATTAAGGACTAAAATTTGCAAAATTTGTTCTAACAAACAAAACAAAAAAATTAATCAAGGCATTTGCATCCTTGCAACATCAAGGATTTTTAACAATGCATTCATGCAAAGTAGGAATGATCATATCTTTTTGGGCATAAAAAGAACATCAAATCTGCATTCAAACGAGTCAAAACAAAATCTTGAATGAAGCTAAAAGGAAGAACTTAGGTCCTAAGTGTCATTGTCAATTTGAAAATCAAACTCAATCTTGAATGCACTAAAAGGAACAAACAACTCTATTCCCTCATCTGTTTTAGTTTTCAAAGCAAGCAAGCCAAATTCAATCTTGAGTCATCTAAGGGACAAAACAAAGCTTTTTCAAAGTTCTTAAATCAACTCGCTAATCAAATCTTGAATGCACAAAAGGAAAGAACTTGCAAACGTTCAATTTATTTACATTTTGGAGAAAGGAACAAATCAAAATCTAAACACGTGTGTCTTCATTTTTCAAAGTTCAAACAAACTTAATCAAATTTGGGAAAATGAACAAAATCTGCTTGATGTGCATGTAGGAGTTTTTCAAATTTTGCATAATCCTTGTTAGAGTAAGCAACGTGGAACATTTGAACTTGGACAAGTTCACCTGTTCTGCTTTTAGCGAGGCCTGTCCAAGGAGAAGCGCTTCCTCCTCGGAGAACGACCTCAAACCAGTATCCCCCCCGGCCGGTATACAAATAAGTGAATACCAAAAGAATCACTTACATCTCCTAATCGCCGGGCGTTCGTGCCAAACACGTGTCTGGGGATGGTAAACATTCCTCTCCCCCAGCATAATTGGCAAGGCTCTTAAGTGAGTCACGGATGATCAGCATAACCGGGTATGGAGACACCACGGAATCATTAGCAACCTGATAAAATAGAGGCTACCCTATCTACATCGGAAAGTATCAAAATCCTTGTGCAAGGACCGATTCCAAGGGGTTTACCGGGTCGCCTCAAGATTACTCACCATTTGTATTCCCTTCTGGGGGATACCAAGCTGTGGGCAAGCGATTTTGATACTCACCTTCCTTAGGTAGATCTGTTTGAAGTGCTTGATAGTCAAAGACTCCGTGAAAACACTTGTTGAAACATTCACTTTCAAAGCTTTGTCAGAGTCAGTTGCCTTTGTTTGTATCTCGCAGGGTTGCTTTGTCCCTTGCGGAGATTACTTTGACTTTAACTTTTGCCATTGGAAACCTTTGCCTCAAAATCAGAAGCCCTTTTTCCAAGTGATGCCCAGCAAGAACAAACATCCTAAAGCAAAGTTGCCCAAATCCCAAGCCTATCAAGAGCAAAAAGTTGCCAAGAAGAACGCCAAGACCTATCAATCCATTATCCAAGCAACCCAAGCAGAAGAAAAGTCTCAAGCCAGACTTGAGAACATTGCCCATAACGCCCGCATCAAACAGTTCGCCTTCCATTTCCGAGTTAACCATCACTTTGTCAACCTTGAGCCAGAAGATTAGCCAATCCTTGTTCATGTCTTGTTCCATCTTCAGATCTTGAAATCTTGTCTCCAACATGCCTTGCATCTTAGTTTCATCCTAGTTTCACCCTTTGCATCAGCATTAAAACCTTAGTTGCATTTTAGAACATCATAAAGTTGCATATGCATTCATCTTCCTACCAGCATTCTAGAATCAATCCTTGTCATTCGCATAGAGCATTGTCCCTTCAACCTTCGATACCTTTTCCACCAGCATCCCCCCATCAGCTTTCCATATCTTTGCAGTAGATCCACCATCCTTTGTTCCAAATCCAGAGATCCACCAACACTTAGTGTTCTACCTTTTGAGTTGTTCCTATCCTATATCCAAGATCAGAGACCATCATCCTCTTTTTGACACAACGTGTTGTCATAAAGAAATCAAACCTTGTCCTTGCATAGCCATCATCTCGAGCAAGAGATTGGAGTGTATTGATAAGAAACTTGTTGACCAAAGATCATCAGTCTATCTTAGGTTGACCCCATTATATCTCTGATCCTCCATTTGGGAAAAATAGCAGCTCATTTGTTGACCACTCAGTAATCTTTCACCAGCTCTCCACCAGCAACCTATCTTTCCTCCACCATCTTGATCCATATCAGTTCCATCCAGCTTCCATCATCGCCATCTTGATCCATCCTTGCATTGCATCCTAGAAAGTCATCATCTTTAGAAGTTCATCAACTTTGCATCCATCAACATCTTTTAGCCAAACATCTTGCATCCATTTAGCACTTGCATCTCCATGCCTGTTGAGACCAGATCTCGGAAAAGAAGAAGCATGAATCCTTATCCACCAACAACCTCATTCGATCCCAATCTTTTCACCAACGCCATGATGACCTACAATCCCCAGATCCAAGCCAATAACCCATGTGAAGATCCAAACATCCCTTCATCTCCGTTGGCAATCCAAGCATTTGCAAATCCTCCAGAAAACCCACCAGTGACCAATGCCCTTATACCGCAACATCAGCAGAGCACGTTTGTTCACTACCTGCCAGAAAGTACCTCCATCCCACCATCTCTCTATCCACGCATCCCCATCAAAACTATCCAAGTTCCAGCACAAGCGTATTCTCCGTTCCCCGATCCTATCATGCAAACACCCCAGGAGCTTTCCACCATTCCCCTTTTCTTGCAAGGAAGCCTCGCCAGTCCCACAACACAAGCTGCAGTGCCATCCGCTCCATCTCATACCCCTTTTGCTTCATCATCTGCTATGGCTGCCCAAGCCCAAATCCAACACTTAACCCAAAGTCAGCTTCCACCTCTCACCCAAGCTTTTACACCAAAAGCTTTACCACCATCCGCAAGTCAAGCAACATCTTTCACCATCAAAGGAGCACCGCCACCCTTCACCCCCCAAGCACCTATACCTTCTTCTTTGGGGTTAGCGCAATCGCTCCCCATTCCAACCTCATCTTTCTCTTGGGTGTTTCCTTCATTTTCCTCTTCACAAGCATCCGCTCAACCACAACCTCAACAAGCTCCTCTCTCTCAACCATCATTCGTGTCCCAAGCTCCTGTTGCTCCTACCATTCCATCATCCACTGCAGTGCACCCTAACACAAGCTCTCAATGGGGCCTTACGCAAGAAGAAATGAAGGCATGGGGGATCCCATCTCAATCCCCTACATCTATGGTTGCAAGTCAACAAACCGCCTTCACCCAAGCAGCACAGCAGCAACTACCCCAACCACCGCCGGCTTCAAGCTATTCATCCCAAATCCCAAATACCTTCCAGCAAGTTCCACCACTTCAACAGCCAACTTTCCCCAGCTATCTTACCCCATCACCCTTTGCTTCTAGCTTCCCCACATTTGTTCCACCTCTAAACAACGCAGGCATGCACCCAGCTTATATCAGCCAAACCCAAAGCCAACCTCAGCAACTACCACCATCATACCCGCAAGCAGCATCGTTCCAACAGCCTCCCCCACAGCAACCACATGTCCCCTTTCAGCAAACACCCATCATTCCTCAACAATAGCAAGTCTCTTGCTATCAACCTCAGCAACAAATCCCTATCATCCCCCAGCAACAACAAGTTCCCACCCATCAGTTACAACAGGAAGTTCCAAATGTCCAATATCAGCAAGTAGTCCCACAACAACCGCCAGTTCAACAACAGCAAGTAGCCCAACAACATCAAGTGGTTCCATATCATTTACCACAATATCCCCCTATGCCACACCAGCAATATCCCTAGCAACCATTGCCCCAAAATCAGTTCCAACCTATTTATCCACAGCAAGCGCTATATCCAGTTCCACAGCTTCCATTACAAGCAGAAGTCTCAGTTCCCTCGCCACTCAATGCTAAGTGGGAAGCAATGAAAAATGCTCTAAAGAAGCTACAAAGTGGAACAGAGAATAAAACATACAAGTTCGAAGAGGTGTGCTCATATCCCTTCGATCGGTCCATAGCAACTATCCCTTTCCCCAAGCATTTTGAGATGCCCAAGTTCGACAAGTATCGGGGGAAAGGAGATCCAGTAAACCATATCAAAGAGTTCTACATGGCGTGCCAAGAAGTAGCTTACAGTGATAACTATCTCCTGCGCCTGTTTCCCAAAAGCTTGGGAGGAACTGTTGTTGAGTGGTTTTACAAAATACCACATGGGACAATAAAAACCTTTGCTGAACTCTCTGAGAAGTTCATCACACACTATGCCCATAATGTGGAGAATGAGTTGTCCTTGCTAGACCTATGCAACTCAAAGCAGAAAGATGGAGAAAGCCTTGCAGAATACTTGCAAAGATGGCAGAATCTTACAACCAGGTTATCATATCAGCCGCCAGAGAAGCATCTAACAAAGATCTTCATTGATAACCTACATCCAAAGCTATCCCATCACATGCGAATGAACTATCTCCAGACATACCAAGACATCAAGAGCAAAGGCATAGGCATCGAGAAAGCTCTCCTAGACGAAGGCACTATTCGTCACTTCAAGGATGATTCCAAAAACAAACCCAACAATGATAAATCCCGTTACTGGAATCGTAACAAGAATGTTGTTACAGATGGAGCCACTGACACTAAGAATGTACAATTCGTTGTGGCTAGTTCTACACCAGCTCAAACATACCAACCGCCACAAGCACCCATCTATCAGCAACCACCAGCTCCCGCATATCAAGCACCTATTTATCAGCAGCCTCCTCAAGCTCATCAACCACCTGTGCAACAGTATCAGCAGCAATACCAACAGCAACAGCCAGCATGTCAAGGCAATCCTGTTAACGCAGTTAACATTGCCCCAAGGCAGAACAAACCCAATAATCAGAACAATCCAAAGAGGACTTTCACACCTTTGGGTGAGCCTCTGGATCAGATCTTTTATCGGCTAGCCAAGGCAAATATGATCACATATCCGCCCATCCCACAGAAGGATGACAACGCACCAAAGTCTGATTGGTATAAAGAACATGAATACTGTGATTACCATCGTGTGAAGGGGCACATAACATTGAAGTGCATGCGGCTTAAGCACTACATCCAGGATCTCATCGATCGCAAGGAAATCCAGGTCGATGCACCAACTCAAGCTTCACCCAATGCCGGTTTGCAAATATATCAAAATGTGTTCCCTCAACACGATGCCGGGAAGAATCAAGCTAACGCCAATCAGCCCCAAAATCATGGCAAAGGCAAGCAAGAAGATCACACAGTGGCCTACATCAACTATGACAAGTATGTCGGATGCATAACTCAAGTTGAGCCCATCCAAGATGAGCCCACCATCAATACCATCCACGTCAGAGGGCCGGATCGACAATGTGCTGCAACTACCCGCAGTGGTAGGATAACTGTTGTCGGTGCTCCTCCGAGGTCAGCTGCTCCTCCAAGGCCAACATCTACTGCATCCATAGCACAGTCTAACACCAGGCCATCATCAAATGCACGCGCAACACAGCATAATGCACCAAGTGCACAATACAATATCATAGAGCATCTTGGGAACATGCCAGCCCAAATATCTATCTTGGATTTGCTCCGCACATCACCCATCCATCAGGAGATCCTGGACAAAGCTCTAAAAGAAGGCCATGTCCCCACGGACATTAACACAAATCAGTTTGAAACTCTTGTGGGACACCTATCAGCAGCATGTGCCCTGTCCTTCAAAGAATCTGATATACCAGATGTCGCTCCTGACCATACTCTCCCTCTCCGCATTGCTGTCATGGTCAGAGATTTTGCCATCAAACGAGTTCTAGTGGATAATGGCTCAGCCCTCAACTTGTGCACATTAAAATTCATCAAGAAGATCGGGTTCACGGAGGCCGACATACAACATGAGCAAATCACTATCAAAGCATATGATAACTTGGAGTGTACCTCTGAAGGTAATATGACTTTACCTATCCAGCTAGGCCCAGCAACGCAAGATACTCTCTGCCACGTTGTTGATCTTGACCTACCGTTCAATATCCTCCTCGGTCGTCCATGGATCCATTCCATTAAGGCCGTACCATCTACTTACCATCAGTGCATCAAGTTTCCACATCAAGGCACTGAGGTTACCATCCATGCTGACCCTAACCCCTTCGCATACTGCCTTGCGATGGAAACATCTTTCCCTCATTCTACTCATTGTCCTGGAACCGATATTGGTACTTCTATTGCTAGCTCATCCCGATCCCATCGCGATCCAGAGACCATCCCCTCTTCCACCTTATCATCCATCAAGATCAACAACCAGGGTTGTGGCGAATACAGCCTCAGTGATGCATTTGCTGTAGGAGATCTTCCACGTGATCCACATACTCAAGGGCGCCCAAGTTGTCAAAACAAGCATGTTAAGGAACATCATAAGCTCAAGCAGATAGGAAATATGACTTTTGAGTCTCATGGTACCATCAACAGCAAAGAAATGGATCCAGATATTAACAAATGGTTATACAAAGATCCCCCATCATGTGACACACAACTTCTTGAGTACTTCAAAGAGAAATATCCAATCCCCTTCAAAAATGTCACAGAACACTATAACTATCAAGGTGGTGGTCTAGGACCACAAGAGGACGGAAATTTGTTTCCTATCATACCATCCCAAAATCCAGAACAGCAAGGACTTGGCTTTAATACCTCTCGCCTGCTTGAACAAGAGCCCAATACCACAACTGCGGGCACTAACATGACCAACGTGAACTTTTCGAATAGCCGGGATGACCTCGTGGAAATCGAAGACATCTCCGAAGAGAAAGACATCCGATCCTACGATGATATCTTTGCCGACGACACCCTCCTGGGGACTTCTGTCCTCCAACAACTCTCCATTAACCTCATAGATCTTCCCCTCACAAACCCCGACCTCATAGATTGGGACCAACCAAGCATCGCACACATCGACGAGTTCCAAAGCGCACAAGCACTCCTAGAATTCATGGGGGCATCAGGTCCAGCAAGCAATCAGGATTCAACATCAACCTCTGTCTATCGGCTTCACCCAGAAGGATATTTTGGGGAAGAGGCAAGCTTTAGTCGCAAAAATGAAATAGCAAAAGAACATCATGAGTCTTTATGTGAAAACCCCCTTGGGGCACATTCTGATTCCAAAATAGTAAAAATAAAGGGCGTATCTTCTAGTGAAAACCTGGCAATTCAGGCGCTAGAAGATGAAGCCTTGCCTCTTCCCCTTATCCAAGATTATAGACCAGAGCAGTCGCCAATCATCATAGAGGAGACCAAGCCAATCAACTTGCGAACAGAAGAATGTCCAAGGATCACCTACATTGTAGTCAACCTAACAGAAGGAGAAGAAATCACTCTCAGTGCCTTGCTCAAAGAATCAGTTATCAACTTTGCATGGTCATACGCCCACATGCCTGGGCTTGATCCTAATCTTGTCGTTCATCATCTAGCAATGGATCCTAATGTCAAGCCAGTGAAGCAGAAGCTAAGGAAAATGCATCCAAAGGTAGCATTGCTCGTCAAAGCAGAGCTTGAGAAGCTCCTTCAAGCAAAAATCATCAGAGCAATTGACTACTCAGAATGGATCTCTAACATGGTGCCAGTCACAAAGCCTTCTGGCGACATCAGAATCTGTACTGATTTCAGGGACTTGAACAAGGCATGCCCTAAGGATGATTTCCCATTGCCAAACATAGACATGCTTGTAGACCTCACAGCGGGTCACGAAATGCTATCACTCATGGATGGCTTTTCCGGTTACAACCAGATTCATATAGCAGAAGCAGATCAACATAAAATAGCATTCACAACCCCATGGGGTACCTTCTACTACAATATGATGCCCTTTGGGCTAAAGAATGCAGGAGCAACATATCAGCGAGCAATGACAGCGATCTTCCATGACATGATCCACAAGATCCTTGAAGACTATGTGGATGATATCCTTGCAAAATCCAAAACAAGGGATGAACACCTCAACATCTTAGAGCATGTGTTTGATCGTCTGAATCATTATGGCTTAAAGCTTAATCCAAAGAAATGTGTCTTTGGTGTTACATCTGGAAAGCTCCTAGGTTTCATAGTATCGCGACGAGGCATAGAGATAGACCCCAAGAAGGTCAAAGCAATAACAGAGATGCCTCCACCAAGAACACTCAAACAGCTCAGAAGCCTACAAGGAAAGCTTCAATCAGTGCGTCGGTTCATTTCTCAGTTAGCAGACAAGTGCCAACCTTTTACACATCTCCTATGCAAAGACACAAGCTTCAAATGGGATCCCATATGTCAAAGAAGCTTTGATAAGATCAAGGAGTATCTTGCCAATTCTCCAATCCTAGTACCACCAATTCCAGGACGCCCTCTCATACTCTACATCTCGGCAACCACTACAGCACTGGGGGCACTCTTAGCTCAGCATGATGATGACAACAAGGAGAGAGCCATCTATTACATCAGTCGCACTCTTGTCGGATATGAGCTTAATTATTCACCTATGGAAAAAGCATGCCTTGCAGTGGTCTTTACCACTCAAAAGCTTAGACATTACATGCTCAGTCACACAATCAAGCTCATTTCAAAGGTGGACCCCCTCAAATATCTACTATCAAAGACAACTCTCACAGGCCGTATGGCAAAATGGGTCATGATACTCAGTGAGTTTGACATCCAGTATATTGATCGCAAAGCAATCAAAGGGCAAGTCATTGCCGATCAACTAGCAGAAGCACCACTGGTGGATGCCTATCCACTAATCATGGAATTCCCTGATGAACACTTATGCATGATTGAAGAGCAGCCCATGTGGAAACTATACTTTGATGGCTCCTACACATCACATGGATCAGGGGCAGGAATCCTATTCGTCACACCTCAAGGTGACTACATCCCAAAATCATTCAAGTTGGGATTCCCATGTACCAACAACATTGCAGAATATGAGGCACTCATCTTAGGTCTCAGAACAGCCATTCAGTGGAATATCATAGAATTACAAGTATTTGGAGATTCACAGCTGATTATCAAACAAGTCCTAGATGAATATCAAACAAAGGATGACAAGTTGCTACCTTACAAAGAGCTGGTGGACAAACTGCAAGAGCATTTCCTACATCTACAGTTGACACAGATCCCAAGACTTCAGAACAAAGCAGCGGACGCAATGGCAACCATTGGATCCTTGTTAGAAATCCCACGCGACGCATCACAATATGAATTCCTAGTCGAGCAGCTACATACGCCAGCTTATGAGAACGCTGATGCAGAAATGGTATGTGTCTTGGTTGGTCCCCAATCCCCATGGTACCACGACATCCATGCATATCTAAAAAATGGTATCATATCTCCCCATCTCACCAATAACCAACACCAAAACCTTATTCGCAGAGCTTCCCGCTACACTCTTGTAGCCAACACCCTATATCGTCGTGGGTATCACAATGTCCTATCTAGATGTTTAGATTCAAACGAGGCCGTCCTGGCCTTACAAGAAGTTCATGCTGGAATTTGCGGTGCCCACACGAGTGGCATGGTTCTAGCAAAGCAGCTGCTTAGAGTTGGATATTATTGGCCAACAATGGAACATGATGCATGTGATTTTGTCAAGAAATGTCTCCCATGTCAACAGCATGCCAATTTGATACATGCACCAGCACAAGATCTACAGCCTATTGCACCACCATGGCCTTTTTCATGTTGGGGCCTCAACCTCGTTGGCTTGATCACCCCCCTCTCTTCGGATGGACACAAGTATATCATAACAGCCACAGAGTACTTTACCAAATGGGTTGAAGCGATTCCACTCACCCTTACTACTGGCATCCAAATATCCAAGTTCATCCTCTATCATATCATTTGTCGCTTCGGCATACCATCTACCATCTTCACAGACCATGGCACACCTTTTGAAAACCAGCATGTGGATGATCTATGTGCCAGACTCCACATCCATCACCGTTTCTCCAGTCCATATTTCCCTCAAGGAAATGGCCAAGCTGAGGCAACTAACAAAACTATCTTGAAAATCCTCAAGAAGGTTGTCAATGATTCTGGTCGTGACTAGCACCTCCAAATCAATCCCGCCCTTTGGGCCTACCGCACTTCTTATCGCACTCCCACAGGCACCACCCCATACTCCCTTGTATATGGTGCTGAAGCTGTTCTACCGATCGAGGTTGAGCTCCCCTCATTGCGAGTCTCCATGAAGAACTACACCACTGATGAAGATTATCGTGTAGCCCGTCTCACACAGCTAGACCTGTTAGATGAAAAGAGACAGCAAGCATATGATCACCTGGTGGCATACCAAAATCGACTCAAAAGGAGTTATAACAAAAAGGTCCATCCTAGACAATTCCAGGTCGGTGACATGGTCCTTAAAGAAAATCAGAAGGTCCTAGCAAATAGAGAAAAGAAAGGCAAGTTTGAGCCTACTTGGTTGGGCCCCTATGTTGTCACCGCATCCTTCGGCTCGGGAGCCTATCAGCTATCAACACCAGAAGGTGAGCCCTTGAATGATCCTATCAACATCATCCATCTGAAGAGGTTCTATGCCTGAACCTGATCCTGCATATATCAGAAAATCCAAAAATATTCAAAAAAGCAAAAAAGCAAAAAAGAAAAGAGAAAGAGAAAATGATCGTCCAAACGGTGAAAACTTGGCAATTCAAGCGCCTTGGACAAGTATGTTGGTGAAAACCTGGTAAACAGGTGCCAACATAGTAAACTGGGCTATTTATCTATTCAGTTGTCCTTTCAGCTACCGTCCTCTTCCTCCATCCATAACAGATCTCCCAGCAGTTCCATCTCCCCTATCCTCCAAGCATTCGGCTTCCATCTTCCTCCAACCCATCTGCAATCCATATCCTATTCCAAAGCTTTGTACCATATCTTGTACCATATCCTTATCCCTTTCCTATACAGCGCAATCCTTTCTGTAAATATCCTTCTTGTCTCCGTCCTAGTGAGAGTCCCGCCGAGTGTGATCTTCCTATCCCCAATCCTGAGCTTCTGTACATATCCCTTGTGCATATCATTCCTCCTTGTTGTACATAACCTTTGTCCGTCCTGCAGCAGCATTTGATCAAATATCTTGTCCCATCCCCAGCCTCAAAAAACTTTTAGTCCCACTCAGGCCTTGTGCTTCAGCAACATCAATTGTCGACTTATCCTTGCTCATCCTGATTATTCCTTGAACTTCAGCTTTTGCCAGCGAACAACTACACTTATTCTCTCACCAACCCATGGGTCCTTGAGGATATATCGTTCCTCCTGTCTGACCTAATCTTCCATCCTGGTCCTTGAGGATATATCTCCTCCTGTCCGACCAATCTTCCCACCATCAATCACATCAAATCTCTCTCCTTGGCAAAGGATGTCTTTTTGGAGTTTTCATTTTGACCTTGGATTTTGTCCTTTGGGTCTTGTTAATCTTTTACAGCCTCTCATTGTTCTCTACTCAACGTCACCACGATCCTTTATATCATGGTGTGCTGCGAATGAGGATAATCTGGGGCAAGGTCTTTTGATCTTTTGCTTCTGCCTGTGAGTCAATCGTGTGTTTGTGGTTTCTTCAGCATCATTTCCACCATGCCTCCTTCGGGTTTCATGTGCGATGCTGGGGCAACCCTGCGTGTCTTTTTCATGTCAGTCCTATGCAACGCTGGTGACAAGGCCTCGTGATCCCAGTATCCTTGGCAGGTCTCTAGCATTGCTATATTAAACTAAGTTGTGCTCTCCACATTTGCACTTGGAGCTTCCCCATCTCCCCTGCATCCTGCATCATATAGATTAATCTTGCATCCTCATGTAGCTGCATCCTGCATTTTGCATTCCATCTCATCTTGCATTCACTCATCTTTGCTCTTGGAAGCTTGGTTATTTATCTCCCCTTCTTCCTAGGTCCTTCCTTCTCTGTTTCCTTTCGAGAAAATTTCACAATGTTTGCTCCTTGCGTTATTTTCTCGAGGGGGCACAATCCCTTATTCCTCTAAATTCTAGCCTTGGGCATCTTATTTTCTTGTCTTTGACGCCATGCCACTTGCGACATCGCATCAAAGAGGGGCAAAATGTAGACACCTAAAAATCCTTTAGAAAATAAATTATTTTTATTTTCTGAAAAATTCCTGATGACATCATCATTTATTAATTAATTATTTATTTAATTAATTTATTTATTTTTATGTCATTAAATCCCTTTATCTTAATTAAAAATATTTAATTAAGAAATCCCTCCCAAAAATGTTTAAATCTTATTTAAACATTAATCCCCTATTTATTAATTATTTTAATTAATAAATTGACCAAAAATCCCCCAAAAAATAATTAATTTATTTTTTGACCAAAAGTTAGCCTTTTTTCCTAAGACCACTAACCTCTTCCAAAATCTTCTAATCCCTTCTTAATTTCGATTAAAAGGCTAATCCCACCTTTTCTAACCCTAATCTCAACTCAAAATATTTAATTAAGATTAAATATTTAATTTTCATATTTATTGAAAATATTTCAATAAATATTCCCAAAACTTAAGCTTTTGGAATGAATAAACTTTTATTCCATAAAACCAAGGAGAATTCTAGACTCTTCTAGAATCTTCTCAACCCAACCTCTTCACCCATCCTAATCCTAATCCTCCCCCTAACCTTGTCACATTCCCTAAACAAGGTTAGCCAACTCCTAAGCTTGACCCAAAGTCAACAAACTTCTAGAGGCTTCTCTTACATGCATTAAGTGCATTTAAAGCCTCCTTATCCCTCTTACATGCATTTATGATGCATTTAAGAAGCCCCTCACCCCTTTCTTACACCCTTTGACCTTAGGCACATTTCCCAAATTGTGCACATTCCTCCCATCTTTCAACCCAATGCCCTTGTGACACTTGTCACAAGGAGGTGGCCTTGAATTAGCACAATCCCTGTGCTCCCCTTTGAATGAATCTTGGCCTCTCTTAAGGATTTTGATCCTAGCCACTCATTCATCCTCCCAAAAGTCTATAAATAGTCCTCATTTTCAAGAGCAAAATATCCATTCACCTTTCATTTTATGCATTGTTATCATGTCCATTTAGCTCTAGACTTAGCATAAGCAATACTAATTGTTAGTTTCTTTTTATCATCTTCAAGCTTTCTTAAAGAACATCATAGCTTAGCAATAATGGATTAACATAGTTTCTTTTATTGTTTTGCATAGCATATAGCATCATATCACACCTATATTTGGTCTAAAATCAATCTTAGTATGCATTAGAATATGCTCCAAGTGCTTAGAGAGCACACCCACATCCCTCTAATTGAAGCGAATCAAACATTTGCTCTATAGCACTTGTTTTTTTAGCAACAATCTTGAGGTGGCTTTGGTTTTGTTTTCATGTCTTATGCTATTTTTTTAGTTCATGAATATGTTAGATTAGTCTAATGTTTGAATGTTTCAGCCTTTCAAGACAGGTAATAGGTTCAAAATCATAGTCTACAGCCCCAATCTTGCATGGCCCCCAATGGGAACTTCCATTCCATATACACACTGACGCTTCAGATCATGCCATAGGAGCTATGCTGGGCCAAAAGGAGGATACCATTGAACATGCTATTTACTTCATCAGCAAGAATCTTCAAGGAGCTGAATTGAATTATATGATCACCGAAAAAGAGCTCCTGGCAGTCATCTTTTCACTGAATAAATTTTTCCACTACACAATAAGGTATCATATTTTTGTGCATACAAATCATGCAACCATTAAATATCTTTCTAATAAGCCTACTATCATAGGCTACTTAGCTAGATGGCTTCTCTTATTCCAGGAGTTTGATATCGCTATAGTGGACAAGCTAGGCAAATCCAATGTAGTCACAGATTTCCTCTTGTGACTGTAGAACATGGATGAACCTCAACCTATTGATGACAGCTTCCCTGAAGATCATTTGTTCTCCAATTCAGCTAAAACACCTTGGTATGCAGATATTACCAATTACATGGTCTCTCAAAAGGTACCTCCCTATTTCTCACCAAAGGAAAAGAGGATTCTCATAGAAAAGACTTTCAATTTTTCATGGATTGCTAACTGTCTCTTGTATAATGGGCCTGACCAAATATTGAGACAATGTGTAAGGGAGGATGAAACCTATGACATCCTTCATGCATGTCATAATGAGCCTTATGGATGACATTTTGTAGCTAAGTGAACAGCAATCAAGATACTGAATACATGATATTATTGGCCAACACTCCATAGAGATGCAGTCAACTATACAAGGAAATGCAACCGATGCCAAAGGCTGGGTCAACCAACAAAATCTCATGAAATGCCCCTCTTTCCACAGGTGGTAGCAACTCCATTTGACAAATGGGGATTAGATTTTGTAGGGCCTATTACTCCATCTTCCAATGATAATTCCTACATCCTTGTATGCAGTGACTATGTGACTAAATGGGTAGAAGTCTGAGCTATGAAACATGCTCGAGATAACAAAGTTGTTGAATTTCTATATGAAGAGATCTTCACACACTATGGTGGTCCAAGAGAGCTGGTTACAAATAAGGGTGCCCAATTCACTTCCACATTGATCACTACACTTATGAATGAACATAAAATTTTCCACAGGACATCCAGTCCATATCATCCACAGGCGAATGGGAAAGTTGAAGTTACCAATAGGGAAATTGAGGCTATCTTGATGAAAATAGTGCAGCTACATGAGAAATATTGGAGCACACAGTTGCAAGAAGTTGTGTGGGCCTATAGAACAACTTGGAAAACCACAACTGGTTTCACACCATTTGAGTTGGTTTATTGAAAACGTGTTGTAATGCCCATAGAATTTGAGCATAAAACATTGCGAACAGCCTTACAATTGAACATTGATCTTCCAGCCACACAACACATAGGATCCTACAACTCAACCAGCTAGATGAAATGAGGAAAGCTACTTTATAGCACATTGAGATGATCCAGGTACAACAAAAACAATGGCATGATTCCCACATTTTGAATAAATGATTCTCTCCTGGTGACTAGGCTCTCCTATATGATTCTCGCTATCAAGAAAACCAAGGTAAGCTCACTACCTGATGGCTAGGTCCCTATGAAATAGAAAATGTTTATGCTAATGGTGCAGTTACGCTATCAACAATTGACCTAGTATGTTTCAAATTATTGGTCAATGGGCACAGACTCCATCTATATCGTAAACCACAAACAAAAGTTGAGTTCCTGTGATAGTTTTAGATTTCTCCTACCAATGTTGAACCTCCTACAACAAAGCACATTCCTTCGACCATTGAACCCACCACACAATTTGAACCTCCTCCAATCAAAGACATTCACAAGGCAAAAGGACCTCCTCCTAAGAGCAATTCTCCTACCACCACAAGAGCCATCAAATCATCACTTTAATTCTGCATAGGTGCAGTCATAATAAAGTTTTCATTTTTTGTGAAAATATTCTTTTCCATAATAAAAGATCCATCTCATCAACTTTTTCATTACTTCACATTCATCTGTCATATCATGTCTTTTCTACGCCGTACTTCTCATTGTATGATACACGTCAGCTGATATTTTTGGATTTTGGTATTTATGACACTTTCACATCAGGTACACATGATTATCTATCATTTCAAATGCTCTGTACTTATTTACACATCATTATCTTTTATGTTTCATTTAATATAGTAGTTATATCCAAGCATGGCTATACTTTTAAACCATGCCAGTGAGGACATAAGCGTCATTTTCATAGGGGGCAGTACATTGGCATGTGATAAAAAAAATTGCCCATGATTTTGAATTAATTGTCATTAATAGCCCATAAGCCATAAACCTGATCATTAATCCACCAACCTTGGATTTCGGTCTCTTTTATAAAACCCTGGAAACTAAAGCTCACTTCAATGTTCATAATTTTTGTGTCTTTCATTTTTCACCCTTACCGCAAATAGTAAACATTTCTAAATTAAGCCCAGAGTAAGGATTTTGGGAGCTGGGAATTGTGAATGGATTGAAGTTAAGAATAGAGGGTTGTAGAGATTTTTAGCAAATATGGGTGGACAACCTATCCGGTCAGAGCCAACAAGTCACATGTCATTGTTGTAGGATCAAGCTAGTGTTCATGATTTTAATCATGTGGGTTGGCTCAGTTATGTCATCAGGTTAAATGGTTATGACGAGGCTGTGGCAGTTGAATTCCTACAGACATTCAACAATGGTGTTTCATATGTGAAGGGGTTGCGGATTGAAGCTTCTGAAGCACAAATAGCAGAAGTCTCTAGACTTCCTGCTACCGGAGAGCATTTCCCTCATGGTCATGACTCTCACATGGCCAGAGCCAAGTTCTCCCTGCTAATAGACAATGCACTTGAAAGTAGTAAACAAGGTACCAAAAGGATTTCTCTTCCAGGAGATTTCCCACAATTTGTTGTTCATATTATTAGATATATCAATTTATTGTTCATTTCTACATGCCATACATTTTAAATTATTGAGTAATTTGTGGCATGGACATTTAGTTAATGTACCCAATGTGTTATATTCCCTGCTAAATTTGAGCTCTGAGGAAGTAAGGAAGGGCAGATGTTGTTACCCATCATGGGTTGATCAAATTACTGGTAGAAAAGGCCATCCATGACAATTCTCCCATGAATTGGGATGAATTTCTCGCTTCCCCTCATGTTCAACTTAATAGGGCACATCCAAAACCTGTAGGACCACATCCCGAGCCTCATGGAGCACAAGAAAATCTTACTGTCGAGGATAGTCTAGAAAAAGTTCAAGAAAACCCTCCTTCACATCAAGAGGACATAACAGAGGATGCTCCAAACCCCAATCTCGGGGAAGAAAACATTGAGGGTTTTGAAGGAAATTATAGTACACAGGGAGCCAAGAAAAATGAAAAAGGGAAAGAGAAAATGTCTGGTTATGAGGCAGGTGGTAGCCCTGTTCATCCTACAGCTACATTTGCCTCAGTAAAATCTACCCTGTAGAAGCATTCCACAACATCAGAAGAACATCCAATATGGTGTAGTGTCCATTTATATTCAAAGAAAAAGAAAAATAACTAACCTAAAATGGCTGGTTCAAATCAGGAAGTTCTGAATGCAGAACCCATGAATTCAAACCCACAACATCATGAATTTCAAGGCTGTCATGAAGAGAGTCCATTGGTAAATAGAATTGGGCCAACAACCAAGACTAGAGTGCTAGATGCCTCTCACATTCCAAACGCATGTGCTCCTATGGTTGCTTTATAATTGTATAGAGGAAGAGCTGGATGAGGATTCAAAACTAAGTCGACAAGTCAGAGTAGATAGGATGAATGGATTCTACTGGA
The DNA here is from genome assembly GCA_027943335.1 of Chamaecyparis obtusa. Lineage (NCBI taxonomy): Eukaryota > Viridiplantae > Streptophyta > Pinopsida > Cupressales > Cupressaceae > Chamaecyparis > Chamaecyparis obtusa. Next base: position 492,264 of record BSBK01005217.1, read on the forward strand.
GTGTGCACAGCTAGATGACCAGGAAAACATAGGAAGGTGACTTTAGAGTGCTAATGAAGATTAAAAACTCTTTAGTGCCTGAGGACAGGCACTAGTCTTTGTAGGGGGTAGAAATGATGAGGCATATTAATGCCACTCTTTAGAATGCCTTAGGATAATATTTGCTATACCTTTTTGTTGCATTTTGATAAATTTACCGCAAAGACTCTTATGATTTTCTGCTACTATATGACATGCTACCAACAGACATTTAACATGGTTTAAACATACTTAATATACTATGCTTGGATAAAATGCTATATTTCTTGATCTGAAAGCTAATGTTGTGTTTTGAATAAGTAAGAGTATATGTTTGAATGTGATTGATTATGTGTGTTCTAGTAATTACTGTTATAAATATCTTATCCTAATCTTTAAAGGCATAGTGCATTGGAATAGCGAATGTTATTTTTGACTAGGTCTAGAGCATTCATCCATGAAGTGTTCTGCCAGATCTTCCTACAGCTTTCAATGGAAGAACATTCAATGTAGTGCCTATTGAAGAAGCAAGGTGGCAGTCTCTGCGATGAGTTAGGAAGCGTGCTAATTTCTCTAAGAGGATCTAGGCATGAATGCAAGTTGGATTTGCTGCCACAAAAATTCTCTCCTCTGCTTCGGGATCAATCTGTTTAGTCTTTAAAGCTTTCCCTCTTTCTAGTCATTAATATTGTAATAAAGATCCACCTATTTCTATGGTGTGGTTAGAAGTTAGTTAGAAGTTTTTCCCTTTAAATAAAGCCATTCTCCTACATGAGCACAACAACAGAGGGCATTGTCGAATATATAGAAATAGCTTTCAGTCAGTTTCACTATGTTATGAGAACTTTGTACTTTGATATTCAATCAATAAAATGAAATGAAGTATTGATATTTAGTTGAGTGTAATTGTGATTTAGGATACTCATCCAAGGGGGCCCACTTGGTGAGAAATCCACAGTAAAATAGATTCATATTAGCTAGAATTATTTATTGCATTTTTGTTGATTAAGTGCCCAACACTAAACTGCTCTTGCAGCCAGAGCTACAGACTGACTAACGCCTCCTACAGCCAAAGTCGTAGAACAGCAAAATTATCACGGCATAGTTTGTAAGAATTTGCATATCTTATTAATAGTTATACTCTTGTAGCTTCTATTCCAGCACTTAATTTTCCGCAAACTTCAGCTTAAGCATTACTTTAGTATTCAATTCCTACAATTATAGTATAGTTTTCCTTCAGCATTTACTTCCTGTAGCAATGATAATGCATGGCTAAATGATACTTGGTACATATACTTTGCTGGCCCATTTCAAGCGATACATCCTTGGTCTGACTTACTAAATGAATTTCCATAAAGAGGATAACCTACTTGGTTGGATGTCCAATCCTTGAGTCTGAAATTATACCTAGTTTATGAGCCTTTATAGGAAGTGATCAATGATATCATAACAACAACATATACACAAGGAGATAACCAATGCCAAAAAAATATTTCTCAAATGAACCCTCCAGAACTAACTCACACCATAGCTCAAGATCCATATCTATGAAAGATAAGCATAAACATAATGCACCTGAGAAGAAACAAAGGGCTATACCACTCAAGTAGTAAACCGTTGAGTAGACCAAGAGTGGGGAATGAGAATGCTCATCAAGATATCCAAGTCTCCAACCAAGACTAATCTAAGAACACTCTCCTCTCAAGTCCATATCAGTTGAATGCTCCTCGATCTTCATGTTGAAATCATCAACCATCCCAACACATACATCTCTAATCCCAAGAGAAAAACAACATCACCTCTCTCTCTCTAAGTATCTATGAGCACCTGTAACCAGTCAATCCATACCAACTCCAAATGCAACATAACAATATCATGAAGTATCTAGCAAATGACCAATGTACTCAATACCAAGAAACTAAATGAAGATCAATGTCACAAATCCAACCTAGGAATCAGGATCATAAACATGACAACCATGATCTAAACCATCTCAACAAAAGAGATACCATGCTCCATATGAACATACCATAACATGCCAAAAATCTAAACTTGTATCAAGAGTATACCATGACATAATAATGAAACCATCCTAAAACCAAGGATAACATGTCAAATGAAAGCATAAACCACACCTCTACCAAGGACCCCATGAGTCCTCAAGATGTAACCATCTCCACACACCATGAAGAACCATCTCTGTATACCATGAAGATAACAAGTGCACCATGCAAATATCAAAGAAGCTTCTGCAACAACAGGATCTAAGACATCCTCCAACATCTACAAACACTCAATAAATATATCAATGCCAACAACTCCCACTCAACCATAGTACCAAGTCACCCATGGCATCATAACATCTATCTCCTACACCAACAAGATACAAAACTACCAAGAACCAATCACGCACCACCACCTCATCACCGTCACAAGCTCCCACTAAACTGTGTATCCAAGCTATCCAAGACATCATTATGAAAAAACCATGCTCTAACCATAAGAATCAACCAAGACATCATACCATCAAAGAACTCAAAGTGCACCTCATGAGCTCCTCAAAGAAACACAATAACCATGATCCTAACTAAGAAGATATACCACCATAACTAAATTAGGAATCCAAACCAATGAGCGCCAATTAATTAACTGTATATCCAATCATGTCATGCCAAAATCCATGGCACCATGATCACATCCATGAACCAAGCATCTAACTCTCAAAATGTCCAACTTGTCAACATAGAATAGTCAACCACAATCCTCCACCATGACTGTACATGGTAAGAACATCTCATCCCTTCTACATGAAGACAAATCAGAAAATCATGTGACTAAGGGCATAGACAACCTAGATCCAAGCCACAAATATGAATATGCATCAATAATGAAAGATCAATGAGAAAAGACAACCCTTATCCAAGCCATAAATGCAACCTGTAAGTATAGACCGCTTACAACATTGCACAACTTGTAGATCCAACAAGTCATCATACATATCCAAATTAAACACTGATAACCATATCATCATGAGACCAATTTGAAATATAAGTTGAGTATACAATGACATCAAATCCAAATCTCCAAAATAAACCATGTCATAAACTCACAATGTCACCATAGTAAAAAATAACCCATAAACATGTTCAGATTAATATATTAGTAAATAAATCATGTCAAACTTGCATCAAATTTGAATAAATGCATAGATCTCTCCAAGAGCTTTCTATTGACTATTCAAAGTCCAAAATCCAACTCCGTATGCCCAAGTTATGCCCAAATATGTGCTTAGAATTAATAACATCTAACATTCAGGATCTTAAAACCTAACAAAATGTTAAAATCACATAATCAAACCTACATCAAGTTGTAGTGCTCTAAATTAGCTTTCCAATGACTATAAGAAGTCCAAAATCTGATATCCTAAGAGAAAGTTATGGTCGTTTTACCAAGACAATCTTTATACCATTTTCACTACAATTTTTTTTTTCTTGTGACGAAAATTCTGACGAGATTAAATTTGACGGTCGTCACAGGCTAAAACTAAAAAAACTTTTGCATTTTCTATTAACATGGCCAAACTAGGGCATATTTTATATCAAATATTTATGGCAAGACCAACCCGGATCCAATGGTGATGTATATTTCTACCTAGGAGGTCATCTTTGCAAACTCCCCTCTAAAACCCTCATTTAAATGAAATAATCCAAAACCCTTTTCACCAATAATTTTTCATGCCCAAAATCTGCCAACAACCCATCATAATAGAAAACCTAAAATCCTCATATCTGCAATAAAAAACCTACAAAACCCATATATCTTGACATTTCTAACATTCTTTCATGCATTCACATGGATTCAATCTGGGGTTACAACATCAAAAAACCATAGCTCTTATACCACTTGATAGGAAACTTGCATACAACAATATGACATTTCTACATAACCCATTATAGATCTGAAGCAAATAAACACTTAAAATCCACATGCAAGAGAATAGACAACATACCCACAAAAATGTGACACAAGATATATCTTGGGAAACCCTCATGAGGGAAAAACTCAGCCTCCAAAAGCATCCATCACCATGTATTATTCAGCAAAATACCATTGCAATACAACCATGGAAGCCTTTAAAGCCCTAGCCACAACCAAGCAATCCATGTGAACAAACATGAATCCACACATCCCATGCCATGCTTCCAACCTTCACAAATGCTACCTTTGGCTAACCTCTCTCCACCTGTCTTACCTCAACAACTACCCTTATGGTTGCTTTCATAGAAACAAGCTCCCACAAAACCACCAAGTGGTATTACATAAACCATGTGCTACCAAACCCTATTGACACACATTTAATATTGAGTACTTTATTTCCCTAATATTAAATAATTACATCAAATAATATCACAATGTTACAATACAATTCACAAAGAATATTCCATAGGAATCTCTACATGTTGCACATCCATCTAGGTACCACATTTACATAATAAAATGAAATAATACAATAATAAATATTATTATGCAAGGTGTACAACACCATTTTCTCAACACCCTTAATTTTAGGTTTTGTGGTGTCCTTCTCAAATGGCATTAGTGTTTCTTTTTTTTCCATCATTCGGACTTAGTGTTTCTGGCTTCTATGTAATTTTGTAGTTTGTGTTGAAGATTTTCATTTTGAGTAGTAATATGGGGTTATTGACAATGTATATATCAGTCGATGTTATCTCATTGATGAAATCATGTATAGTTCATAAGGTTGATAATTAAAAGTTGTACATGGACAATGACTCAGAGTTTTCTTTCTAGTTCTTTCTCTGAGGAGTCCTTTGAACTAGTTATTTATAATAATAAAATTTAAGTGCTCTATCACTTTTAGATTTAAAAAAATAAAAAATTGATCAATCCTAAAATATGGTCATAATCGGTAGAAATCAATAGAATGTCGTAGAAGCTTTCATCCCCATCTTCATCATTTGTATTAGTAACATCTAGTGGCACAAAATTCCATGCACTAATATATCCACATTGTTGGTTGATGCATTCACCATAGTTTTCAGAAATGTGGTCAACACAAAAGCATGCGTAATCTTTGGTGTACAATGACCACATGTTACTATCTATACTCATAACAAAATGCAAGGATCTTATTTTGTCTATCATCTTGCATCCATGAATTGATCTTCTATCAACACCTTCAAGACATTAAAAAAACAAGTTAAACATAAATATTCAAATCAATATTTAAAGTATATTAAAATTTAATTTAATAATTTGAAACGATGGTGCATGTACCTAATATCTACCAGAACACTCTGAATGGTACGACTCGATCCAATCTTGATGATGTACTAGCCTCATTTGGCATTGCAAAATGCAACTTGCACCATTCAAATACACCATGGGCATCTTTTATATAAAATCCTTGATAATCCATTAGATACTTTCTTAAAGCATACTTGATGCAAGCTCTTGTACCATCATGCACACCCTTTCCATGTCCAATCTCAAAGAAACTCCAAAGATGTGGTATCTTTTGGTATCAATGATATCTATATAGTGCATAAATGGACTTGCTAGTTTGAATTGTGTTGCACATCCATCTAACCATACAAAATGCTTTCAAAATTTTATGCCCTTTCTTTCTAGACATCTAAAAAATGTCTTAAAACAGTGTTCGACAAAATGTGTGTCATGATCTTTATCATCACTAATGTAAAAGTGATATTCTTTCTTAATGTCTTGTGCTTGATGTGTACTTTAAACACCATCAAAATCTAATTGTGCATATCGATAAGACATGTGGACCATAATAGTGACCTGCTTTGTAAAGTAGTATTATGCCTAAAGTTATTTTTGATGAACATGTGAGACCTATCAGACAGTCATATTTATACTACTTTATTTTTCCATGCTTTCAGTACTTATTTCACAGACACACCTAAATATTTGAGACACTTATGTATTTAAGGATCTGTTGAATCCTATGCTATATGATTGGTACTTGATTATGTAATCAAGGTACACTCAAGATACTATATGTTTTCATTTAGTTTCAGTTATGATTATGTTACATATGATGTTATATGATGTTTAAAACTATTGTGATGGAAAGTTGGTTTAGGAAACCAAAGTTATGCTTAGTTGTTTCATTTACAAACATAGTTTTAAACCATGCAGTATTAATGATGTATTATGTTTATATCATATTAATTGGACCTATTGATGTGTGCAATGAGTGTGCAGGATAAGTTAACCATGGATCTAAATACGGGGATCCAATATTGGAACCTATGTTTATACTGTACATTCCAAGGTCCTCTTTGTAAAAGAAACGTGGACCTTGTTGTGAAGTCTTTTATTTCATGAATTTGGTTTGCATGCATGTATTTAATTTAGAAAATGTAATTGTGAATTAGCCATGTCATTGTTTTAAATTAAATGTGCCAAATTTGGCAAATTGTAGCATATGTGTTGGCATGCTTAGTAATTTGTAATTAGTTGGGTCAAGGGTTTGGCTAGGAGATTACCTTAGGGTAGAATCAACTTACCTTGGGTTGGGAAGTTTCTAGATAGTCAACCAAGACCTAAAATCCAACCAAGACCTAAAATCCGTGTGTAAACTTTAGGTGGAGTTTAGGAGGGCCATTTGGGCTCCCATAGGTTAACTGGGGTCAATTTTAGCTACCCAGGTTGATACCTTAGGGGTTAGGGGTCTTTTTCAGCCCATTAAGAGCCTTAAAACTCATTTATGACTCCCCTAAAGTTAAGATTTCAAAGTTGGGCGGATTTGAAGAGTTGTAAGGTTTTGGTTAACCTCTCTCTTCTTCCCAAATTTGCCTTCAACTCCATTTATGGTGAAGGAAGGCAAGTGGGAAGAAGGGAATGGAAGTTTCTTCCTCTCTGCTAATTGGCTCCTAGATTTTAGGGATTTGGCCTATTTAGGGAGAGCTTGGAGAAGGGTTTAGTTGTTCACCCACTCTCTAGATTTGGAGACCACTCATTTTGGAAGAAACTTAGGAAAGAGGCTTGTTGGAAGGAGATTCAAGCTTTTCAGTTTTTCAACCTTTGCTTTGGATAAAGGTAGACTCTTGTGTTTTTGTTGCATTCCTTGCATGTTTTTGAGCTTGGAGCTCCATTAATGGAGTCCATGGCTTTTTATGGTTCATGTTTTAGAATTTTTATTTTGTGAAAATGTTTTAATTTCATAATTTCTTTTTGGGATGTGATTCTTCAAGGTGTACTCACCCTAGGGAGGGTGGAGTAACCTTAAAGGGGGTAGTAGGAAGTAGACCCAGGTTGTGCTGAGTCTCCCATGTGTGGAAGGATAAAACATGGGGTTCCATGATACCCATGATGCCAAGCATGGCCTACGGGAACCTAGGGGGGCATAAGGAGAGTTAGACCGTATCTCTTGGAGATGGTCTTCCCAAGTCCATGTGTGGCTTGATATATTTCCATTTTGTTGTGGCTTCTCCTCCTAGTAGTCCACCTCTACCCCATTTTCAGGAAGGTCTCTTAGAGGCCTTCCTCTTGTAAAAACCTATTGGGATTATGACTTAAGTGTATTTGTGTATGGATGTTTTCCTTCATGCTTGAGTGACTATTTGTACCCCGTTCCAATTTGGATCCCCTAGCTCGGGGGTGGTCTTGAAAAGGCCTAGGTTAGGAGGTGAGCCTCCGTGGTCAACCTTATTCTATCAAGTGTACAGCAGGGATCTTGGAGCTGTCAGTTTTGATAGTTAAAATTTGTACTTGAGTACCTCATGGTTAAACTTGTTATTTCTCTATACGTACAATGTAAGGTTGGAATCAGGCTTTCTTGTAATCCCTCTTTCGAATGTAAATCCTATTTTGAACTTTAATGTATTAAGGAAAATACAGAATTGAAGGATATCAACTTCACTATGTTGTGGAAATGGAGTATGATGCAAATATTTAAAATCCTTATTTTCTTCTTGTTGTACGTTGATATTATTGAAAAAGAAATAATTAGTTTGAAAGAAATTGTTATATTCTTGAACCATTTATTTAACTTGATAATTTCTATAGTTAAAATGTAATTATGAAAATATTAATGTCAAAATTGAAATCAATATATAGTCAAATTGGATTGTGAAACTTATTAAATTATTATGCTTGGAATAGGTGTGAGATTTATTTCAAAAAGATTAAATAAATCATAATAAATTTGATACTTAGAAATATTTTTGAAAATTTATCAAAAAAAAAAATGCTCAAAACTAAATTTTGTTTCCTCCAATGCATTTAGCATTAATTATAATATGCATCTGTGTATTTAAATAAAATTAAAAATGCCTCTATATGCCCGATGTTTGGGGGTACAGGCTTTTAGAGTCCACCAGGAAATAATATAATATAATTTATATTTAATTTAAGTTTAATATTTAGGATTCAACTTACTAAATTTAATCACATTAAATTTTAATATAGCGTTGGGCGCTTTTTACACAAATTTATTATTATTTTTTTAAATAATGAGGAAGTTTATTTTTTTTAAAGTGCCTTCGGCACTGGTTACACGCAGGGGTTTGGGTGTGGCTGGAGCCACCACCACCCCCGTCCTCTCTCTCTCCCTTTGCAATAGCAGCATCACTGCTTGGGTGATGTCGTCACCTACCCCCACCACTATTGTTGGAGTGGCGGGTGGAGCAGCGCTCACACCAGGGCCATTGCTTCCCCGCTCTCTCTCACTGCCTCCTATGTGTGAGCCTCCGCCACCACCGCCACATTTCATCTCCTTCCCCAACCACCGCCTCTCTCCACTCCTCCCTCCTCCTTCACACCCCCTCTACGCATGGAGATGAGGTTGCAGGTCTCGCAGGGGGGGTTTAAAGTGATATTGTTTAGATAGATAGATCTTGTTTTATTTGAAGATTAAATTATTATTTTATAAGGTTTGTTTAAAAACGTTCTTTTTTGCATAGTTAATTTTGTTTCATATGATTAAATAGACTAGTTGAGTTTATATTAATAGTGAAAGTTGTTTTTAATTTAGCTTAGAGATATTTTAAGTTTGTAATCCATTTTTCTTTAACAGATTGGTAATGTTAAATTTAGTTTTGATTAAAAGTTTAAATTTTATTTTATAGTGAATTCTAGTATTTTATTTAGTCATAGGGGTGGTTAATAAAAGAGGAATTGGTTTGATTTAATTATCAAATTTTATTTGTTTTAATAGGTAGAATTAATTGTAAAATATGTTTTTAGATATATCTCTTTTAGGGTTGTTATTTAAAGATTATCTATGATATTTAGTCTATTATAAATTTAAATTAGTTTTAATTAAGTCCTTTATACAGTTTTTTTTTTTTGGCAAAACTTTTATATTTATATTAGTAAAACTGGTTCAAAAGGGCTCCCGGAGAAAGAACCAGGAAAGAAAACTTCATTCGTGACCCATCAAAATACAAATATGGGATCTAAAATATCAAAAAACAAGATCTAGAATCCCGAAAAAACCCCCCCAAGGCCATGACAGGCCATAATATAGTTTTCATATGAGCAGCCCGAATACAAAATGCAGCCCAGTCCCAATGACATGGAGAACCCATTACAATTTACTGTCAAGAAGGTCTTAATAAAATAAAGATAGAATCCTCCAACAGATATTACATGTATATGAAAAAACCTAACCTAAGCCATAAACCACCATGAAGACTAAATACAATGTACCATGATTACAATTTACAATAAGTGTTCACCCTATTGAACAACTGAGGTAGAGTAACATCAGCCATTAGGCTCAGCAGGAAACTTGTTCAAAAATGGCAGCCATCAAAGAGATGTAGAAGAGTCTAGCCCATATAGTAACCTGAATAAATGAGAACTTTTGCAGGAAAAAAATTTAGTACAAAAAACCAAAAGGAAAGTATGGAATAAATTATGAAGCATTTCTACAACCAAAATGCAATGGAGGGGTAAAGAACAAGGAGCTCCATAGTCGGTCATCTTGACGGTGTAAGACAGCATCTGGACCCAAGACATTTATCGAAGAATCAGAAGAAGAAACAGAATCAGCACAAGGATCCACAGCTGGAATAGGAATATTGATGGGAGCAGGACCAACATTCTATGAAGGGGAAGCACCACCCACCACAGAAGAAGAAACCACCAGAAGAGCCAGGGCACAAGCATGAGCCATCAACCCCAACACAACATATATTCTTGCAAAAGCCTTACTTCTATAGGTCAGCTCAATAGACATCCTGTTAGGAGCATGATCAAGAGGTAGAATGGAAGAAGAAGTAAAATAGTCTTTGATCACAGCTAGCAATATGACAAACTTGTCAGAATTAAAAAGTAAATGTCATGGAAAGATTCCACCAATATGAGCATCACCCTGTGAGAAGTTATAACCCTAAACTGCCAAGAGTAAACTATTGTTTTGGAGAAAGGCAGGTAAAATGACCGAATTCACAATTCTAAATAACAAAGACCAAGATTGAGAAATGTCAAGTAGGTTGGAACAAAAAATTGAGAGCAATTGAGAAGGAAAAATGATCCTTTTGAAACGCGAAGACAGAACTGATTCACCTATTAGTCTTCGAATGCACCTGCAACATTTTGGGTAGTGGATGACAAAAATGGATGCCAAGGAGTCATCATATATAATGCCTTCAAGTGGAATTTCCAAACGAGGTGGTGAAAAATGAACACGTAGATTGAAGGGAATAAATTCATCAAAACACCTATTAGCAGCCATGGGTAAAGAAGTAGAAGATATAATGTGAAGAATGGTTGAACCAATCATATATAGAAAAAATATACATCATAAAAGAAAGTGGTCATAAATGAAATAAATATCGCAGCCCTTTAGCCCACTCCATACAAGGATTTAAGTGAAGAAAATGAGAAAAAAATCTCCTACACAAAGGAGTTAAGATGTGCAAAAATCATATGCTGACATAATTGAAAGATATCCTACACAAAATCATTAATATATCTGCTAAAAAATGAAGGAGATATGAAATGTCGCATGAGTGAGGTAGGATAGAAATAAAGGCATCTTGATTATTGAAAATTAACACAAGAGTTAGTACATTGCAAAAGGAAATAATCATCATTAAATAGCACACCTAAAGAGGCACCTTAAGCATAAATGATTAGAAAAGGAATTAGTACGTCTTGGGGATAATAATAAAAATAATCATAAATAAGGCCTCCAAAACAATGAGGGAATACATAAACAAGAGATAACTTCAATCCTCCTAAAATCAAATTGAAATCATAAGTACAAAGAGCTTAATTACAATCTTGGTCTAATTACGAAGATTAGAGAACCTGCATGATTAGACAAATGAGATGTAAACTAAAACCTCCATGCAAATAATCTAGGAGGCTGACTTAGAGGAGATGAGATCAAAAAGGGATGGATGAGAATCCGCAGAGACCATAGAAGATGGGAAATAAATCTTATGACCTTCCACTCCTAGACTAGCTAAACGATCAGCTAGACTATTTCCTTCTCTATAGGTATGAGAAATGCAACATTGGGGGAATGAATCTAAGAGAGACCAAATCTATTGAAGAACATAGTGAATATGCCAAGACATAGATCACCTAGAAATACAAGAATTAATGATCACAAATGAATCACCTTCAATATGAAGATGCTTAATATTAAAAATTTTAGCAGCAACTAACCCATGAAGGAGGGCATAAGCTTCAGCTAAATTGTTAGTCCCAGGAGGGATCAGGGAAGCCTCAAAATATAACAGAGAACCTAGATAATCCTGGATCACAAATCCAATACCAGAGATACCTGGATTGCCCCTAGAAGATCCATCAAAGTTAAGCTTATAAAAACCTAGTTGAGGAGGTATCCATTTAATCTGTGATCTTAAAACCGATCTATCTTGCGGGCAAAGTGGGAAAGGAAGAGAGGGAAATACCAATCCTACCCAATTATTAGATACAAGAGAATCCCATGATGAGAACATACAAATTCCTTGAAATTTAACCAAGTAGGCATTAGTGACTTCTACTATAGATTTTTCAAGAATAGATGTAACCGATTAAAAAGAGGAGGACTGATTTCTAAAAATTCTTTTGTTCCTTTCCCACCAGATAGACCATAAAACCAATGAAGGGGTGCATATCCAAAGACATGAAAACATTGATTTATGATAAAGGATAGGCCAAGACTAAAATAGATCCCAAACTATCAATGGAAGAGGCATTAGTAAAGACAATTTTTGCATAACAAACTGCCAACATAATTGTGCAAGCAGACAATTAAGAAAGAGATGGTCAATGGATTCTAATTCTTGATGACATATAACACAAGAGAAAGGTTTCACAATGTCTAGCCTGACTATCCTTTCACTAGTTAAGACTCTTCCTTTCAACACTAACCAAGCAAAACAACTAGCTTTAGGAAGGACAACAAAATGCCAACAAAATCTATAGGCTCTTGATCGACTTACATTACTTTGAGTAGCTTGAGCCAAGCTATATCCAAGTTTGACAGAATAATTGCCATCAGGTGCCGGAGCCTAGATGAGACGTTTAGGAATCCTAAAGATAAACACTATCTTATCCAAGAAGTATTGATTTATACCTGATGCAATCAAAGGATCAATTGGTAAATCATGAAAATCTTTCCACATGACTTTGCCTAAATGAATATGCACCACAGAGACATAATCCAATAGCCTCTTTCCCCATAGAGAAGATGAAATTTCACAAACATCCTGGAACATGGGTAAAGTGCTTAGAGGAGGCAAACCATTCCAAGAATCAAACCAAAAATTGACAGATTCACCATTGTGAACTTCCCATGAGACAAAAGATGTGATGATATGCCTAGAGTTTATGATGAAATTCCAAATAGCAGAGCCTTTGGGAGGATCAAGGGCTGAGATAATTCTAACTGGGTTGGAGATATCAAGATACTTTTGTTGCATTAATTGACACCATTTATTAGAGGGCTACAAATACATCTTCCAAACCAGTTTTCCCCCAAATGCCAGATTTCTATTGGATAAATTATGGATGCCTACACCCCTGCTAAAGGGGGAGTAGACATACCTGATAAAGAAATAAGAGGAATATTCTTCTGTCCAGACATGTTTTCCATCCAAAGGAATTCCCTAATTAATTTCTCAATTTGAACAAGGATAGACTTCGGAGCCTGCAACACAGATAGATAGTAATTAGGAATGGCTGATAAAATAGACTTAATAAGGATAATTCGACCAGACAAAGACAACCACCTAGTCTTCCATGTAGCCACCCAAGACTTAATATGATCAATAACCGACTACCAAAAGGATATCTTTTTATGCCCCATGAAGAAGGGGATACCCAAATATGTAGATGGGAGCTCATCTAAAGAGAACCCTAGAACATCAACAATTCTACTTTTGACTTGAGAAGTGGTATTAAAGACATAAATTTTAGACTTGTGGCTATTAATGTTTTTCTCTGAGACTGATGTGTATAAGTCAAGGACTTTTTTGACATGTATGGATTCCTTGATAGAGGCATTACCAAATAATAGTGTGTCATCAGCAAATAAAGAATGAGTGACTGAGATGGTAGTGTTTACGATCTACACACCAGGCCAGTGTCGCATACTATGAGCAGCATGGATAGAATGACTCAAGGCTTCAGCCATAAAAATAAAAAGGCAAGGTGATAGTGGATCACCTTGTCTAACACCTTGAGATGATGGAAAAAAACCCACAGGAAATCCATTAATTATAACTAAGAAATGAGCTCCTGAGATACAGGCTCTAATCCATTTGCACCACTTTTTTGAAAATCCAAATTTGAGCAAAACCTGAATAAGAAATGACCAATTGAGCCTATCATAGGCCTTCATCATATCTAACTTGACTACAAATGAAGGAATGGAATGATGATTAATAGAATGGAGAGTTTCATGGGCCAAAATGGCACCATCCGTAGTGTCTCATCCTGGTACAAAGCCTCCTTGTTCAAGAGATACAATCTTAGGAATAAGATGTTGAAGCCTCATATAGATAGACTTTGTAATAATTTTATAAATAGTATTACAAAGTGAGATTGGTCTGAAATCAGAAAAGGTTTGTGGGTCACTATTTTTTTGGAATAAGCACTATGTTTGTAGAATTAAAGCATTTTAGCATCGATGAATTTTTCTTGGACTCTTCAAGAATAGCCAACAAGTCAAAACATATGACATCCCAGCATTTCTAAAAAAACAAAGTGGTGAACCCATCTGGTCCCGGTGCCTTATCAGGTGCTAAAGAAAAAACCACCTTTTGGATCTCTAATAAAGTAAAAGGGGCCATTAAAGCTATATTATCTTGTGCAGAAATAAGAGATGGAATTCCACTAATCAAATCATTAGTCTTATCTGGATCATCTTGTGGAACAATAGCAGGAGATAGAAGGTTTGAGAAAAATCTAACCCCTTCTTCACGAATCCCTTTTTCATCTGTAATGAGATTACCCATCTCATCTTTATTAGAAAAAATAGCCCTTACTGCTTTCTTCTATTTTTCTAATGCATGGAAGAACTTAGTATTTTGGTCACCAGACTATAACCATAACTCGCGAGACTTTTGCCTCCAATATTCTTCCTCCCTCGCACATAACTCAGCCCACTCCTCTTGTAAGGATTTTTGTTTTAGAAAATTTTGGGAGTCAAGACCATTTGAGATAATGAACTGATTAATTTCAGACAGTTCCTTCTCAATTGTCATTTTTTGGTCAAAGATGTTCTTGAAGACATTAATGTTCCAAGACTTAATTAGATTTTTCAAGAATTGTAATTTTTTATAGAATTTAAACATAAAGGATCCCTCCTCAACAGGAGCAGCCATTCACCATTGCTTTAGAAGAGAATGAAAAGAAGGGTGCCTAAACCAAACATATTCAAATTGAAAGATGACCTAAAAGACTTAATGCCCTTGCCATCCTTACAATCCAAATCAATATTAAGCTAGATTGGAAAATGATCCAAATCTGAGAAGGGAAAAATGGAGGAAGTCATCAAGATACCATCCAATTTCTAGACATGCAAACACAGAAATCCATCTAATCTAACCGCAATTTGGGAAAATCTAGTTCTATGATTAGTCTAGGTGAATGAACTAGATTGTGGCAATACGTCAAATAGATCATTATCCAAAATAAAAATTTTAAAATCTGAGACAGTGCAAGCAGGAGGCGAAATACCCCCCACTTTATCAGAGGAGGTCAAAATTGCATTAAAATCCCCAGCTAGAATGAATTTAAAATTAGGATACTATTGAATAATGATAGTTAAAGTCTCCCACAAATGAAATTTATCTAAAGTGGAAGTAGGCCCATAGATATTGAAAAGAAAGAAGGAATGATTAAAGAACCTTACATTAACAAACTGCCAATTAGGGCCATCCTGCAGGGAGTGCACACATACTTTTAACTTATTCCATAAGATAATCAAGCCACCTGAAGCTCCCATTGTAGGAGCGAAAACACTTTTCCAAGAAGACCACTTAGCCACATAAAGATTAAAATTAGTAGTAGATAGCTTAGTTTCTTGTAAACAATTTCACATTGTAAAGAATCAAGAACCGACTTGATCCTATGTATTTTGTTAGAAGCATTAATGCCTCTGACATTCCAAGATAGAATTTTCATTGAGGACAATGAGAACCTTTGGTTCTCCTCATCAAACATCTCCTGGATGTTGAGAAATTAGCATCTAGGGTTGATTGAAGACCAGCTTGAATTTCTTCTAAGGCCTTAGTTGCCCTTGATTTTCTGCCCCTATTTTTAGGCGTTTTAACAATAGATTTAGGAGAAAGTGTAGTTTGAATAATTGAGAGCTTGGGTACAACATTCACTCATTCTGTGCTATTATGAAATGATGGATTTTGATATTCTTGAGATGACAAGCCTGACTCTTCAACAACATCATTAGTAAAGTCCTTAATGATTGGTGATGATGAATTTTCAAGACAGAAAAAATCTTCCAGACTTTTATCATCAGTAACTTGATCCATACATTGTGGAATATTGGCCAAAAAGTTCAAATTATCCTGATAAATCAAATCCTAAAAAGAAGAATCAGAAGACCCAGCACCAATATCATTAACATTGTGCAAATGAGAATAAACTAAGGACATAACCTCTATAGACATGATTGCAGCATGCTCTTTAGTAATTTTTTAAAATTTAATAGGATTATTCAAAAACATAAGGGAGTTTACAATTGAACCAAAAACCTTTATATCCAAAAATTTGAAAGTTGACCTCGGCTCAGAGACAACAGCCCTAGAAGTATCAAAACCCCTTAAAAATGCTATGATAGGAGGAAGGTAAATGTTTAACATATTAGCAAATGAAGCCATAAGGATTGGGGACAACTTGAAAGGGATGAGAGGTACAGTTTTTAATGCAAAAAGATTAGTGTTATCCTTGAAAGGGGTTTCTGGCAAGTTCTGAGGACAAAACGTGTTGGATGGATTACTAGGGTCAATCTGGTTAGGACAAGAAACATCCAATTCCTTGCTATTATTAGAACAAATTGTTTCAGAATTCTTAGAAGCCGCTGCCATAGAATATTTAGAAGGAAAGGAAGTCCTATCCTTACAAATAATCAAATTAGAACAATTAGGGTCTTTGCATTGATTTTTGAAATGGCCTAAAAGATTATCATAACATGAGGAAACCTTCACATCTTGAATAATAATTTTCTACTTCCAAGAACCCCATTTGGATTGTAAAAAAATAAAATTAGTAAGAGTTTGAAGCAGATCAAAGGCCAGAAAAACCCTAATGGATCGATGTAACTCTTCATGCAGAGTCAAATCATGTCGAACAAACACCCCAATTTTATTAGCAATGGCTTCAATAATATCCAAATCCCTATATTCTAAGGGTAACATTGGAAGTTCAATCCAAAAGGGCATTAAAGCACATGCAGATTCATGCAAATTAAAATTAGGTGTCCATTTCGTTAAGCAGATCCTGATACCATTGGAAAACCAGTACTTTATACAAAGAACATCATTTCATGCATTAGTAGAATCAAATATTGCAACAAAAAAATGTGAACCGTGATCTAGATAAAACAAGTCGAGAAGCCCTACCCAACTTTTTTTAGCCCAAGCCCGAAATTCATAAATAGGTAGAAAGGTCCAGATCTTACCAATAATCACCTTCTCCTATAAATACGATACCTATGATTCCAAAATACCATCATCCATATGAAGCACGGGCACAGACTCATCCATGTTTAGCTACGAAGCCGGAGCAATTTTCCCAGAACCGCCCATATCCAAATCTTTGTTAGGGCCCTATAGATTAAAATTTTCCTACAGATTCTTAAGAGGAATATTGTTCGGCGATGTAACAAATCTAGGTTGATGCGAAGGATGAGGATTGTGAAGCAAATTACCAGAAGAATTGAGAAGTTTAGGTTTAGGTTTAGAATGATAAGGAAGCGGGGGAAAATGAGGATTAAAAGAAAGAGGAACATTATTCGGTGGGGACAAAAAAGAAGGGGTTTGGATAGCCAGAGAATTAGGCCAAGAAACAAAAGAAGGAGCATTAGGGTTGAAGTTACCAATACGAACTCCATTCTTATCAAAAATTGGAGTAGGCAATAAAGGACCTTCACAGATGTCAAAGACCAGAGAAGGGTGAGGCTGACGAAAGAATGCAGGACCAAGCTTCCTTCCACTAGATCTAGGTAATGGTTGTACAGATCTGACTTGAGGGTTAGGATGGAAGATGCTGTGAGATCCCTTATTGAAATAAGAAGCAGGATGAGAAGCCCAACCCTGAGCAATACTCGGTGTCGCATTCTGTGAATTCCTAAAATGGCCATTACGAACTCCCACTCCCTGTCCATTTCACAAATTCTGCCCTTTTCATCCTTTTTGCTCCTGCTCCTTTCACTCCATTAAAACATACTAAATCTATGATTTTCTGACTTGTCTTATTAAGGATTAATTAATTTATATTATTTTAGTACATTTAAATAAATTGTTAGATTTACTAAAATTTAAGAAAAAAAGTTTACTCTTAGAAGTTTTATTCGAATAATTTAATATATTCATTTTAATAATGGTCTATTAAAAATGAGATAAATTAAGTTAGTAGAATTTCCTTTTAGTGTTAATAGGGTTAATAATGTTATTTAAGTTGATACTTTCATAGAGTAGATTTATTTTATTAAAAGTTTATTTATTGGAATATCTAATTGAATGGATATTAAATTCAGATGCTATCATTTCTTCAAACTCACCCAAGGTCTTTTTGGACTCTTTAGACTTGTAGGCTGAAATTGTGCACAGTTGACTTTTGGTCAACTCTAGACAAGCCTAAGACAAGTGTCTCGGTTTGCATGCACAACCCTTATCTATTGTGTTATTAAACTTTTGATGCTTGATTTAAGTCGGATTAATGCATAGTTGACTTTTGGGTCAACTTAGTCAAACCTTGGACATCACCTCAGTTTGCATGCATTAATCTTACCATGGCATGTTTTAGACTTAGTAGGATCCTTGTAGGATGTAATTGGACATAGTTGACTTTTTGGTCAACCCTTAGTCAAACACCTTAGTTTACGTGCCCAAGCATTCCTTCATGCATTCTACTTCCTTTTAGCATGGTTGTACATACTTCACGGTATGGTTGACTTTGGGTCAACTCTAGTTGACTTTTAGTCAACTATCTCAATTTGTGTGTCGGTTGAAGCTAGTAGCCTAGGAAACCGTTGTAGCTTCTTTAGAGTTGTTTGATGAAGTTTGACTTTTGGTCAAACTTGGTCAACCTTCTATGGTTTGACCTTTAGGGAGTTGTCAGACTCTTCTCTATTCATAGTTGTCTATTATCTCTCTGCACCATTTTGCATGCACACAGAGACTTATGCTAGTTAGGGCTTCACTTCCTAGCTGTGTAAGTGTGTTTAGTTTAGATGGTTAGAAGGTTTTTTCGAAAAACTTTGTAGTTGTGTTTTGCTCAACTTTTGGGCATGATATTTTGGTATCACAGCATGGTTTAGTTAACTTTGGGAACCTAACCCACTTCATAGTTGCTAAAATTTTGTCTTGTTATGAGTGTAGGATGCCTCCTCTCACCCGATTAGCTCATAGCCATGGACGTGGACGTAGGCATGTCTCTTTATCTCGGGAAGAGGTACAGCCAAAGGTAGAGGTTAGAGAGGAGAACCAGATTCCACCTCCTGAACCACCTCTCAATGCAAATGTAGAATTACTTCAGGCCTTTCAGAACCTTGCAGGACTCATTCTTGATTGTATGCCTCCAGTTGTACCCTAGAATGTACAACAGGGTATGGAAGCATGTAGGTCCTTAGCTAGGGAATGTAATAGGATTACTCCTTCTAGATTTGTAGAGGTTCAGGTCAAGACAGAGGTTGGTTCCATCAGGGAACCATAACCTCCACCTAGAGATGAGGTTCACATTTATGAGAGACCACCTCCTGATGCAGGTGATCAGATTAGTGAGTTGCTTCAACTTAACCCTCCAACTTTTGCGGGATCTACCGAGGGTACAAAGGCTGAAGCTTGGCTTATAAGCCTTGGAAGGTGCTTTGGATTGCACCCTTATGGGAGTAATCTTAAGGCACATATGGCAGTTCATCTATTGAGAGGGACAACCTCCACATGTTGGAGACAGGAGGAGTTCAAAGGCCACATTGTTATGGACACTCTCACTTGGGAAACCTTCTTGGAAAGGTTTAGGGATAGATACTTGTCAGAATAGTTTAGACAGTGTGGTATAGATGAACTTCATGACCTCCAATAGAGAGGACTTACAGTGGCTCAATATGAGAGAAAATTCCTCAAGCTCCTCTCTTATGTAGAGTACACAAAGGATGAGAAACTTCAGGTTAATCTCTTTATCAAGGGATTGAACCACACCTTATTTGGCATGGTACACATGACACCACTAGGAGACTTACACTACACAACTAAGAGAGCAGTCATAGCTGAGGATATTAATAGAGGATCTCAGAACTGTAACTCCACACCTCAGAATTCTGGATATCAGAAACCCCCTTGGAAGGGTAATCACAGGAACAATTCAGGGAACTTCAAAGCCCCACAACCTTAGTAGTAGTAGCAGTTCCAATAGAGTCAAGCACCGAAGCCACCATAGGGACAGCATGGCTCAAAGCCCAAGCAGTAGAAATCTTAGGGCTCCAAGAAGGGACAGAAATCACAAGCCCCTTATACACCCCCAACATAGTCACAACAACCCTATAAGGGGGGTTATAGTGGGTCTACTCAGACATGAGAATCATAGCAGTCCAGGCCATAGTGCATTCAGGTTCAGAATCTAGGACCGTGTTATACTTGTGGTGCCATGGGGCATATATCTAGGGAATGTCCTCAAAAGGGTAGTCAGCGGGTAGAAATGTCTAAGCCTATAGTTGGGGACATGGGCCAATCCCATAGAGTTTTTTCAATAGTTGATAACCGCCAGGTTGAGCATCAGGCTATAGTCATCGAGGCATCAGGTATGATCAGAGGTAGTGCAATTTCTATCATTTTTGATACTGGAGCTACTGACTCCTTTATTTCTCCATTGTTCATGGAGTGTTGTGGGCTAGTGGTAGCTAGGTAGGACGTTAGATGGGAAGTTGAGTTAGCTTCAGGAGCTAGATTATCAGTTACCTTTTTGGTTAGGGAGTGCTTGATTTAGATTAGTGGTTTGACCACCATAGCAGACCTCATAGTTACACCTCTTAGATCTTACAGACTAGTTCTTGGCATGGATTGGCTATATGCTCACAAGGCCAAACTAGATTGTCGTAAGAATTTGATCGAATGTTTGGATGCTGATGTGATTTCTGGAATCCAGAGGCTTGTATCACTTCGTATGATCTCCACTATGCATCTTAAGCAAAGCATGGGAAATGGATGTCATATTTTTTCTATCACCATCAACAATTGGGAAGATAAGGCAGAATAAGAAACCTTATTGGATGACCATCCCATACTGCAAGAGTATTTAGATGTGTTTCCTTCGGAGCTACCTAGTATACCACCTTGAAGGGCAATAGACATTCATATAGATCTTGTACTAGGAGTAGAACCGATTTCCAAAGCACCTTACAAGATGACCACTAATGAGCTTAATGAGCTCAAGTCACAGCTTGAGGAACTATTAGAGAAAGGACACATTCATCCTAGTATTTATCCTTGGGGTGCACTTGTGATCTTCATGAAGAAGGATAGATCTCTTAGGTTGTGCATGGATTACCGACAATTGAACAAGGTTACCATCAAGAATTGGTATCCACTTCCTAGGATTGATGATCTATTTGATCAGCTTCAAGGTGCCAGAGTGTTCTCTAAGATTGACCTTAAGTTTGGATATCACCAGTTGAGGATAGTGGATAGTGACATCCACAAGACTGCATTCTGCACCAGATATGGCCACTATGAGTTCACCGTGGTTCCATTCGGTCTTACAAATGCTCCAGTTGTATTCATGACTCTTATGAATGGAGTGTTTCATACTTTCCTTAACAATTTTGTGGTGGTATTCCTTGATGATATCTTGATCTATTTGAAGGATGAGAGAGAGCACGAGGATCACTGGAGATAAGTTTTGCAGTGCCTTAGAGATAATAAACTCTATGGTAGCTTATCGAAATGTGCCTTCTTTAGATTAGAGGTCAAGTATTTAGGCCATGTGATATTTGGTGATGGGATCTCAATAGACCCATCGAAGATTGAAGCCATCATGAATTGGCTAGCACCTACCTTAGTGACTGAAGTAAGAATCTTCATGGGTTTAGCCAGTTATTATAGATGGTTTGTTGAAGGGTTTTCTTGAGTGGAAAACCCTATCACTTTTCTTCAATGAAAGGGAAAGAAGTTTGAGTGGACTAGGAAGTGTGATCAAGATTTTTAGGAGCTCAAAAGAGCATTGACCAGTGCACCCATTCTTGTTGTGTCAGAGCCTTCAGCAGAGTTTGTATTTTGCACCAATGCTTCCTTAGATGGTTTAGGGGCAGTTCTTATTTAGGATGGGAAAGCTATAGCCTATGAGTCCAGGAAACTAAAGACTCATGAGCTCAACTATCCTACCCATGATCTCAAACTTGCAGAAGTGGTGCATGCTTTAGTGAGATGGTGACACTTCCTTTTCGGACATCGATTTGAACTTCATTTAGACCATCAAAGTCTATAGTACATCTTCACTCAGCCAAACCTTAATGCTAGGCAATGACGATGGATGGAGTTCTTGTGTGAATATGATTTAGTACATCTTCACTCAGCTAAACCTTAATGCTAGGCAATGACGATGGATGGAGTTCTTATGTGAATATGATTTTTATGTTCACTACATCAAGGGGAAAGATAATGTTATTGCAGATGCTTTGAGTAGGAGGCAGCATGAGCTTTCTTCTATGTCTACAAGCATTCTACATCACTTGCATGATGATGAGTTATATGCCAAAGTGAGTGAGTTGATTCGGTCTTAGAGACCCCTTGAGGGGAAGTATGCAAATTATTCCTTGGAGTCAGATGGACTCTTATGTCATAGAGGACGTATCTACATACCTTCTTCTAGAGGATTGCGAGAGTTTATCATGCTAGAGGCCCATATAGCCCCTTATGCAGTGCATCCCAGAGTAAAGAAGATGCATGTCAATTTGAGACAGTTATATCATTGGCCAGGTATGAGGATGCAGATTGCTGAGTTGGTAGCTAGGTGCCTAGAATGACAAAGGGTGAAGGTAGAACACTGACATCTAGGTGGTCTACTTCAGCCTCATGAGATACTAGTGTGGAAATGGGACACCATATGTATGGACTTCATTGTTGGTCTTCCTATGTCATCTCGTCGTCATGATGCCATCATGGTGACAGTTGACAAGTTAACCAAGGTGGCTCATTTTTCACCAGTGTGTACTACCTTTACTGCACCATTAGTGGCACAGGTGTTCTTGTGGGATATTGTCAAACTGCATGGCATACCTCGTAAGATCATCTCTGATAGAGATTCTCTCTTCACTTCATCCTTTTGGAGAGAACAGCAGGCAACATTGGGCAATAGGCTCAACTTCAGTACAGCCTATCACCCTAAGACAGATGGGCAGACCAAGAGGGTCAATCAAGTGTTAGAGGACATGCTTTGCATGTATGTTATGGACCATTAGACCCAGTCAGAGGAATACCTACACTTAGTGGAGTTTGCTTATAACAATGGGCATCATATGTCCTTGGGTATGCCTTAGTACCAGGCTCTCTATGGTAGGCCTTGCAGGACACCACTTAGTTGGGATAGGATTGAGGACATGTTTTCTATTAGTCCTGAGTTAGTTAAGGATTTGGAGTAGCAAGTGACCTTGATTAGGCAGCATCTCAGAGAGGCTCAGGATAGACAAAAGAAGTGTGCCACTACAAAGAGGATCGATCAAGATTAGTTAGTGGGAGACATGGTCTTTTTGAGAGTGCGACTACATAAGAGTCCAATCCATTTTGGAAAGGGCCCTAAGTTAGCACCTCATTTTGTTGGACCTTTTGAGATCCTTGAAAGGATAGGACTAGTTGCTTACCATTTAGCTTTTCCACCTAGCTTGTCATGCATTCATGACGTGTTTCATATTTCAGTTTTGCGAAAGTATTTATGATGTATCTCATGTGATAGATTGGGATGCCTTGTAGGCAGAGTTGGACAGGCAACTCGCATTGGAGCCCATTCATATTTTAGCCTGATAGACCCTGGCACTTCGAGGCAAGGCGCTGGACCAGGTTAGGGTCCAGTGGGATTGTTATGGCTGGGTCACAGCTTCATGGGAGGATGTGGCACATATGAGATCATAGTACCCTCACCTCTTTGATGAACTCTAGGAGGAGGTTTATGCCTAGAGGGGGTGGATGTGAGACCTATCAGACAGTCATATTTATACTACTTTATTTTCCATGCTTTCAATACTTATTTCATAGAAACACCTGACTATTTGAGACACTTATGTATTTAAGGATCTATTGAATCCTATGCTATATGTTCGATACCTGATTATGTAATCAGGGTACACTTGAGATACTATATGTTTTGATTCAGTTTTAATTATGATTATGTTACATATGATGTTATATGATGTTTAAAACTATTGTGATGGAAAGTTGGTTTAGGAAACCGAAGTTATGCTTAGTTGTTTCATTTACAGACATAGTTTTAAACCATGCAGTATTAATGATGTATTATGTTTATATCCTATTAATTGGACCTACTGATGTGTGCAATGAGTGTGCAGGATAAGTTGACCATGGATCTAAATGCAGGGATCTAGTATTGGAACCTATATTTATACCACACATTCCAAGGTCCTCTTTGTAAAATAAATGTGGACCTTGTTGTGAAGTCTTTTATTTCATGAATGTGGTTTACATGCATGTATTTAATTTAGAAAATGTAATTATGAATTAGCCATGTCATTGTTTTAAATTAAATGTGCCAAATTTGGCAAATTGTAGCATATGTGTTGGCATGATTAGTAATTTGTAATTAGTTGGGTCAAGGGTTTGGCTAGGAGATTACCTTAGGGTAGAATCAACTTACCTTGGGTTGGGAAGTTTCTAAATAGTCAACCAAGACCTGAAATCCGTGTGTAAACTTTAGGTGGAGTTTAGGAGGGCCATTTGGGCTCCCATAGGGTAACTGTGGTCAATTTAAGCTACCCAGGTTGATACCTTAGGGGTTAGGGGTCTTTTTCAACCTATTAAGAGCCTTAAAACTCATTTATGACTCCCCTAAACACAAGATTTCAAAGTTGGGCGGATTTGAAGAGTTGTGAGGTTTTGGTTAACCTCTCTCTTCTTCCCAAATTTGTCTTCAACTCCATTTATGGTGAAGGAAGGCAAGTGGGAAGAAGAGAATGGAAGTTTCTTCCTCTCTTTTGATTGGCTCCTAGATTTTAGGGGTTTGGCCTATTTAGGGAGAGCTTGGAGAAGGGTTTAGTTATTCACTCACTCTCTAGATTTGGAGACCACTCATTTTGGAAGAAGCTTAGGAAAGAGGCTAGTTGGAAGGAGTTTCAAGGTTTTCAATTTTTCAACCTTTGCTTTGGATAAAGGCAGACTCTTGTATTTTTGTTGCATTCCTTGCATGTTTTTGAGCTTGGAGCTCCATTAATGGAGTCCATGGCTTTTTATGGTTCATGTTTTAGAATTTTTATTTTGTGAAAATGTTGTTTTAAATTTGTAATTTCTTTTTGGGATGGGATTCTTCAAGGTTTACTCACCCTAGGGAGGGTGGAGTAACCTTAAAGGGGGTAGTAGGAAGTAGACCCAGGTTGTGCAGAGTCTCCCATGTGTGGAGGGATAAAACATGGGGTTCCATGATACCCATGATGCCAAGCATGGCCTACAGGCACCTAGGGGGGCATAAGGAGAGTTAGACCATATCTCTTGGAGATGGTCCTCCCAAGTCCATGTGTGGCTTGGGATATTTGTATTTTGTTGTGGCTTCTCCTCCTGGTAGTCCACCTCTATCCCATTTTTAGGAAGGTCTCTTGGAGGCTTTCTTCTTGTAAAACCCTATTGGGATTATGACTTAAGTGTATTTGTGTATGGATGTTTTCCTTCATGCTTGAGTGACTATTTGTACCCCATTCCAATTTGGATCCCCTAGCTCGGGGGTGGCCTTGAAAAGGCCTAGGTTGGGAGGTGAGCCCCTATGGTCAACCTTATTCTATCAGGTACAGCTAGGATCGTGGAGCTGTCAGTTTTGATAATTAAAATTTGTACTTGAGTAACTCATGGTTAAACTTGTTATTTCTCTACATTTACAATGTAAGGTTGGAATCAGGCTTTCTTGTAATCCCTCTTTCGAATGTAAATCCTATTTTGAACTTTAATGTATTAAGGAAAATACGGAATTGAAGGATATTGACTTCACTATGTTGTGGAAATGGAGTATGATGCAAATATTTAAAATCCTTATTTTCTTCTTGTTGTACATTGATATTATTGAAAAAGAAATAATTAGTTTGAAAGAAATTGTTATATTCTTGAACCATTTATTTAACTTGATAATTTCTATAGTTAAAATGTAATTATGGAAATATTAATGTCAAAATTGAAATCAATATATAGTCAAATTGGATTGTGAAACTTATTAAATTATTATGCTTAGAATAGGTGTGAGATTTATTTCAAAAAGATTAAATAAATCATAATAAATTTGATACTCAAAAATATTTTTGAAAATTTATCAAAAAAAAAAATGCTCAAAACTAAATTTTGTTTCCTCCAATGCATTTAGCATTAATTATAATATGCATATGTGTATTTTAAAAAAATTAAAAATGCCTCTATATGCCCGTTGTTTGGGGGTACAGGCTTTTAGAGTCCACCAATAAATAATATAATATAATTTATATTTAATTTAAGTTTAATTTTTAGGATTCAACTTACTAAATTTAATCACATTAAATTTTAATATAGCAATGTGTGCTTTTTACACAAATTTATTATTATTATTTTTTAAATAATGAGGAAGTTTATTTTTTTTAAAGTGCCTTCAGCACTTGTTCCATGTCGGGGTTTGGGTGTGGTTGGTGCCACCACCACCCCCATCCTCTCTCTCTCCCTCTACCATAGCAGCGACGCTGCTTGGACGGCACCGTCACCCGCCCCCACAACTGTTGTTGCAGTGGCGAGCAAAGCAGCGCTCGCGCCAGGGCCACCACTTCCCCATTCTCTCGCACTACCTCCTGCGCATGAGCCTCCACCGCCGCTGCCGCCTCTCATCTCTTTCCCCAATGACCACCTCTCTCCACTCCTCCATCCTCCTTCGCACCCCCTTTGTGCATGGAGATCAGGTTGTAGGTCTCGCAGGGGGGGTTTAGAAAGTGATATTGTTTAGATATATAGATCTTGTTTTATTTGAAGATTAAATTATTATTTTATAAGGTTTGTTTAAAAACGTTCTTTTTTGCATAGTTAATTTCATTTCATATGATTAAATAGACTAGTTAAGTTTATATTAATAGTGAAAGTTATTTTTAATTTAGCTTAGAGATATTTTAAGTTTGTAATCCATTTTTCTTTAACAAATTGGTAATGTTAAATTTAGTTTTGATTAAAAGTTTAAATTTTATTTTATAGTGAATTCTAGCATTTTATTTAGTCATAAGGGTGGTTAATAAAAGAGGAATTGGTTTGATTTAATTATCAAATTTTATTTGTTTTAATAGGTAGAATTGATTGTAAAATATGTTTTTAGATATATCTCTTTTAGGGTTGTAATTTAAAGATTATCTATGATGTTTAGTCTATTATAAATTTAAATTAGTTTTAATTAAGTCCTTTATAAAGTTAGTCTATGATTTTATGACTTGTCTTATTAAGGATTAATTAATTTATATTATTTTAGTATGTTTAAATAAATTGTTAGATTTATTAAAATTTAAGAAAAAAAGTTCACTCTTAGAAGTTTTATTTGAATAATTTAATAGATTCATTTTAATAATGGTCTATTAAAACAGAGATAAATTAAGTTAGTAGAATTTCCTTTTAGTGTTAATAGGGTTAATAATGTTATTTAAGTTGATACTTTCATAGAGTAGATTTATTTTATTAAAAGTTTATTTATTGGAATATCTAATTTAATGGATATTAAATTCGGATGCTATCATTTCTTCAAACTCACCCAAGGTCTTTTTGGACTCTTTAGACTTGTAGGCTGAATTTGTGCACAGTTGACTTCCGGACAACTCTAGACAAGCCTAAGAAAAGCATCTCATTTTGTGTGCACAACCCTTACCTATTGTGTTATTAAACTTTCTATGCTTGATTTAAGCCAGATTAATGCACAGTTGACTTTTGGGTCAACTTAGTCAAACCTTGGACATCACCTTAGTTTGCGTGCATTAATCTTACCCTGGCATGTTTTAGACTTAGTAGGATCCTTATAGGGCATAATTGGGCACAATTGACTTTTTGGTCAACCCTTCGTCAAACCTAGGTCAAACACCTCAATTTGCATGCCCAAGCATTCCTTCATGCATTCTACTTCCTTTTAGCATGGTTGTACATACTTTGGGGTATGGTTGACTTTGGGTCAACTCTGGTTGGCTTTTAGTCAACTATCTCAATTTGCATGCTAGTCAACTATCATATTTGAATGCATTTCATTTTATTTGATCATGAATGATCTCTGAAATGACCACATTCTATTGGTGTCGTGCCCTACCCAGTGCTTTTTCTCTATTATTTGATGTTATTGGTGCTTGTGCTCAAGGATATCGATTCACTGTATTCAAATGTTTGGATTCACATTTGTTGATATTACTGACATATATGTTTAATGACGCCATTGTATATTATTGTCACTGAAATGACCGCATTCTACTGGTTTTGTGCCCTAGCCCGTGCTTTAATTCCATTATTTGATGTTATTGGTGCTTGTGCTCAAGGATATCCATTTTTTTGAAATGTTGACTGTGGTTATCAAATGGACAACCCGTGAGCTTCTAGCTAGGTGTCATTTGTATTGATAGCTTAGGGCATCAAATGTATTGTATCATTAATAGTTGAGACTTTGTTAAAAGGAAATAGGACAAAGAATGATTTTTATTTAGTTTCTCTATTTTGATCCCTAAGTGGCTTACAACCCTAAAGAAGTATATGCATATTTATGGATGCAGTTGCAGGATACATACCAACCAATAATTCACAAGAAATCCATGCATCCAATTTGAATAACAATTAATACAAAGAACTAGGGTCCTCCAATGGCCCAATCATCTAGACCTTGACTATCCCCTCAACCAGTGACCCTTCAAAACTGGGTTATCATGCAATCAGTGAGTGATCCTTCATTCTCCAGGTCTTCCCTGCATCCAAACATATTGGAAATACACAATACAATGATAAAAAGTCTTTCACAATCCCCCTTCCCCCAAGGAGCACTATCAACCATCCCTTCCACATAGCATTTCACTATTTTATGAGTGGATTGTGTAGGAACAATTAACATTAAACAAGGAGAAAACTCCTCAATACATCTTGGAAACCATTGAATTCAATAATAAATGAAACCTAACACCAACACTATTCCTTTCATAGTTACAGGATACATAGCAGTCGATAATTTACAAGAAATCCATGCATCAAATTTTTATAAGGATATCCTACTAATCTATAGGAATTTTCTTGATATGACCAATGATTATGTATTTTGATGGCAGTGTGCTAGTTCAAAAGGATAATATAAATCTGAATTAATTTTTTTTTATTTTATCAAACTATAAATGTGGTTAAAGGGAAAATATTATGTGGAAAACCCACAAACCAAGCTAGCAAATGATTGTACATCAAATTATTCCTATATTCATTCAAGTATTGCTATGCTTTAGCTACTTGACCTTTGAGCTTCATCTAGAGGAATGTGTAGCTTTAAGATAGAGTTACTTCTTGGGCCTTACAATAGGGTGGAATATGATCAAGATTTGTTTAGGTTGTATCTTTGTTAGTCCCATTGTTAGGTTCTTATGGTTCATGGTTTGAATCTATTATGGTTGTGTAAGGGATTTGTAGATGCTTTTTCTAACATAATTATTGGACACCATGATTGGAACAACTGGTTGTTGGCTATTGTACACATGAATCATAACTGTCAATGGTTCTTTGTGTTCAAGAATTCATTGATCAATCTTTGAGATTTATTGTCCCATCTTTAAAAGAGTGATAAAAGATATAGTGAGTGTTGTCTTTTCCAAGTGTTTTGTGGGTGCCATTATCTTCTAGGAGTAATTGCTAGAACCAAATTATATTCTTTGCCTCTAGTAAATATTGTAGACACAATCATCTTCTTGGCAAAGGGTTGCTTCCATCCCCATGAGGTACTATTGCATGGTTTTCATTCACTTGTAGTATAGTGAACCTAATTTAATACAAGTGTGCACTATTTTGGGATCCATAATTTATGGCCCCTACACTGTGGTTGTTAGCCTAAGATAGGCCTACATTTGCATATAATAAGAGGCCAACATGAAACAAACATCCAGAAGTTAGGGGGTTGTTCCCTGTCCATAATTTATTATTTAAGTGCTAAGTGATGATGGGTATAGTGTGTAATTCATACCTAGTGTGTCTCTTTCTTTCTCTCCACATTTCACATTAGGAGTATATGCTATAAAATACCAATGAAATCAACTATTGGTCAAATCTAATCAAAATTGCAGTATAAAGATTAAAATAGATCTTGAAGAAATATGGGAACCATTTTTGACAGATATTGTACAAACGAAGAGAATACTCCCAAGAGGAAATGCTTCAATGTGGAACAATTGAAGGACAATAGTTTACTTTTATATGCACATCTGCAATGTTTTTGATATATTTCTGAGATAACAAAACCATAGAAAGAATAGCATATAGAAGAAAGTAAAGAATAATGATCATATTTTGAGATATTGTAGAAACTTAAAGGAAAGAATGCTTGGTGGGGTTATCATGCAATCAGTGAGTGATCCTTCATTCCCCCCTCTTCCAGTGACCCTTCAAAACTAGGTTATCATGCAATCAGTGAGTGATCCTTCATTCTCCTGGTCTGCCCTACATCCAAACATATTGGAAATACACAATACAATGATAACTAGTCTTTCACAATCCCGCTTCCCTCAAGGAACACTATCAACAAGTGATCTTTCTTCCATCAGCCATATCCAATGTTTCATTGAAGTCGTGGCCAAGAATGATGGTCACCTTACCCATACCATTCATGGATTCTGAAATGTTGTTCCAAACTCCTGAAAACTTTTCTATTGCTTCTTGTTGCTTCTTTAAATACTTCTTCTACCACAATGTCCTCCTGCCCCATCTTCTTGATCTTCCTGGCTAAAGAGGATGAATCCACACACAATAACCCAAAATGAAGGGTTTTGTATCCTTTAATGAATCTTAGTCACTGGTAACGCATGGACAGTCAAACTAGTAGTCTCCAAAGCATTCAATAAGTGAATATGAATGTTTAAAAACTTTCCTATCAACTTCCCCAACCACTCCTAATCGATTAGAGGGATATTTCTAGAATCTCCACTATTCCTATCCTTACCAACAATTCTTAAACATACTTTATCTGATATGATAATAACATGCTCAATTGAACCAATGGCATGTTCTTCATGTGGTACAAGGAAGATTTGGCTATCAAATCTTCCTTTGTGCAAGCTGAGCACGAGAGAAGGTATGTGATTTCTTCATCTTTGATTGGTATCTTTGACGAGCAATGTCTTTCGAGCCTCTGGAATCATATTTGACCACAAATTTCAAATGCATTGCATTTTATTTGATCATGAATGCTCACTAAAATGACCGCATTCTACTGGTGTCATGCCCTAGCCATGCTTTATCTCCATTATTTGATGTTATTGGTGCTTGTGATCAAGGATATCGATTCACTTTTTTCAAATGTTTGGATTCACGTTTGTTGATATTACAATTCATCATATCAGATAAAGTATGTTTGAGAAGTTTTAGTGTCTAAACACTCAACTAATCCCTCTAACCGATTAGGAGTGGTTGGGGAAGTTGAGAGGAAAGTTTTCATTCATATTCACTTATTGAATGCTTTGGAGACTACTAGTTTGACTGTCCATGCGTTAATGTTTAGAAGAGATCAATAAAGTATTTAAAGACATTCTTACATGTTTGGAGAGGTTTAAGAGGCACTTATTATGACTGTACCCTCACAAACAGTGGCATAGACTGGTTTTACTAAGTTTCCTTTCTCTATTTTGAGGTTTCCTTTCTCTGTCGCAGGGGTACAGTAAGAGGGTTCATTGACAAAATGATCCTTTGAATGGTTACTATGAATATGAATGATTTGATATAGCATATTTCTCATTTTACTTGAAGTTTGGAATAGCTTGTGCAAGGGTGAAAGTAGTTTTGATCATTTTGGTCATGACTGTTCCTCTACATAGTCAGAAAATGTAATTGTCTAATGATTATATGTAATGTTGAATGGATTAAATGCTTTATTCTTGGTAGAAGTGAATGGAAGGAATAGTGTTGGTGTTAGGTTTCATTTATTGTTGAATTCAATGGTTTCCAAGATGTGTTGAGGAGTTTGCTCCTTGTTTAATGTTAATTATTCCTGCACAATCCACTCATACAACAGTGAAATGTTATGTGATTGAAAATTTCATACAACTGGTCCTTTGGCGTGTATTAAATACAATCCAGTCACTTATTGAATGCTTTGGAGACTACTAGTTTGACTGTCCATGTGTTACCAGTGTCTTAGATTCATTAAAGGATACAAAAACCTTCATTTTGGGGTTATTGTGTGTGGATTCAAATGTAGGTTTGATTTGGTTAATGTTTAGAAGAGATCAATAAAGTATTTAAAGATAATCTTACATGTTTGGAGAGGTTTGAGAGGCACTTATCATGACTGTACCCTCACAAACAATGGCATAGACTGGTTTTACTAAGTTTCCTTTCTCTATTTTGAGGTTTCCTTTCTCTTCCACAGGGGTACAGTCAGAGGGTTCATTGACAAAATGAACCTTTGAATGGTTACTATAAATATGAATGATTTGATATAGCATATTTCTCATTTTACTTGAAGTTTGGAATAGCTTGTGCTTGTGCTGGAATTCTTGGTAGAAGTGAATGGAAGGAATAGTGTTGGTGTTAGGTTTCATTTATTATTGAATTCAATGGTTTCCAAGATGTGTTGAGGAGTTTTCTCCTTGTTTAATGTTAATTGTATTAAACAAAATAGAATTTTCAGCATATTATTATCATTCTATTTCTTTGTTGTAAATATGCCATTGGTTCAGTTTTGTAAAAAAAAATTCGTGTATAATTTTTTTTTTCTATTTTTTCCATTTGATAACCACAGTCAACATTTCAAAATAGTGAATAACATCAAATAATGGAGATAAAGCATGGGCTAGGGCATGACACCAGTAGATTAAAACTGAACCAATGACATGTTTACAACAAAGAAATAGAATGATAATAATATTCTAAAAATTCTATTCTATTTAATACACGCCAAAGGACCAGTTGTATGAAATTGTCAATCACATAGCATTTCACTATTGTATGAGTGGATTGTGCAGGAACAGTTAACATTAAACATAGCCAGTGTTCTCTTTACTTTCTGAAATCTCTGCAAGTCAAGAATATTAGAGTTGTATAATACATTGTTAGTAGCCTTTTTCATGGGTCCTAGGTCTTTGGGTCCATGGAAAGGAAATAGATTACAAAATACACTTCAAAACAAAGGAAAAACTTAGCAAATTCAGTCTAACTCGTTGTAGATGAAGGAACAGTCATGCTAATAGTTCCTCTAAGTCTTCCAAAAAATTTATTTAACTCCCCTAAAGTCCTATTGGATCCCCAAATTGCTTAATCCAATCAACTTACATTAGGATCATGAGAAACTTCAAAGGATTAAAAACATTACTTGGAATAGTCAAATCATTATGCTTTCAAATCAATTACCTATCGACATATCCCTTGAGAGGGAGAGAAGCCAAACACATAAAGAACATGTACATAAACACGACAGCTGAAAAACTTAAATGGAATACACCAAGAAGTACCAAATGATGAATGCTCAATTGTTGTAATGGCAAAGCATCAGAACCATCCATTTCTAGAACTTGATTTTATAGTCTAAATGATTTTTCTATAGTCGTAATGATTTTTTTAGAACTTGATTTTGTAGTCTTAATGATTTTTCTATAGTCCTAATGATTTTTCTATAGTACTCTTAATGATTTTTCTATAGTCCTAATGATTTTTCTATACTCTTAATGATTTTTCTTTCGTCCTAATGTTTGTTGCTCTTGATAAATTAGGCCTTGAATTTGAATTTTTGTTTACTATTTTATTTTAACTTGATATTTCATTCATTTTTCATATACACAGAGACTACACATGCTAATAAAAAAATGAGCTATTTGATTAAGGTTAACTATTCATGATTGTAAATAGTCAATATTTTTGATGGTACTCCTTGGTGTATTTCATTTTAAAATAATCATGTTTCTATGGCTATGATAAATGTCCCTTTGTGTTGAGAAAATTAGAGTTGAAAAAATGGTTGCAAACAAATAATCCTTCTTCCACCAACATTCTAGTCAATGTACAAGTAACGAGTCATTCCATTCAAGAAAGACCATGTCTGAAAATATCAACGCAGAACAAAATAAGGAGTATGCAGAATTTAGTGATTGTATCTTCCATTAGAGCCACTTCATATGCACAAGTGATGAACATGCATATTTGCCTGAGCGCTATTGGGAGCTTACCCAGCAACACATGTACTATTATGAAAATCACCACAAATCTATTTGCTACTGGGTCTAGTATATACCTTCTATGATCAACTCTTATATGCACATGTGATGAACATTTAGATTTGCCGAAGCAGTACTTTGAGTAGTCCTCCTACACATGTACTATTGTGAAAATCATCACAAGTGCATTTGTTGGAGGGCTACTCAAAGTACACATGTTTGGAGGTCTGAAGGAAACAAGAGAATTTGAAGAGTCACGAGTCTTAAGATTGTACTTAATATAGCCAAGCTTCATTCAATGGTACATTCAAACATGAAACAAACCATTCTTAAACCAGATTAAACTAGTAAACGAAAGGACATACTGATTATAAGTAAACTAGTAAACCAAAGGACATGATTTTACTACTAAGTCTCTATTTGTTGGGCATACTGATTATAAGTACTTGACATATATCACAAATGTTGCTAATTAAGGTTGGCAGGATGATTATGCCTATCCTAAAAAAAGACTGTCAAATCATTATGCTTTCAAATCAATTACCTATCGACACATCCCTTGCGAGGGAGAGAAGCCAAACACATAAAGAACATGCACATAAACACGACAACTGAAAAACTTAAATGGAATACACCAAGAAGTACCAAATGATGAATGTTCAATTGTTGTAATGGCAAAGCAATATCATAACTGTCCATTTCTAGAACTTGATTTTTCTATAGTCCTAATGATTTTTCTTATTTATTGTCTGTGCTTGGTGACAAGATTTTGAACATTGTTGACATACTTAAATGGAATACACAATACCAAATGATGAATGCTCAATTGTTGTAATGGCAAAGCATCAGAACCGTCCATTTCTAAAATTTGATTTTGTATAGTCTTAATTATTGTTCTATAGTCCTAATGATTTTGAAAATTGTTGACAAAGAGTGTTTCTATTTTTTATTATAGTATAAATGATTTTTCTATAGTCGTAATGATTTTTCTTATTTCTTGTCTTTTGTGCCTTTTTTATTTCCTATGTTTGTGCTTCATGACAGGATTTTGTCACCTTCTTTTGATGGTATATTTCATTCAGTCTATGTGGAATACTATTTTGTTCACTATTTTATTTCAGCTTCATATTTCTTTCATTTTTTATATACACAGAGACTACACATGCTGATAAAAAATGAGCTATTTGATTTAGGTTTACTTTTCATTATTGTAAATGGTTAATATTTCTGATGGTGCTCCTTGGTGTATTTCATATAAAAATAATCATATAAAAATAATAAATGTAGTAATGATGGTGCGGTGCATTATTGATATATAGGCTCGATGACTCTTGTCAATGTGCCAAACTCTCGATGTGGTGGTGGGCAGTGTGTGTTGAAGACTTCACAGACACCGAACAACCTTGGACGACAATTTTGGTGCTTCCCAAATAGAAAAAAGGTTGCTAATGTGTATATATTTAATGTTTCTAATGTAAATACTATTCATTATAATATAAGAACTAATGTAGACTAGGCATCACAGGGAAATAATGACTGCGGATACTTTAGTTGGGTTGATGACAACTCATCTGCATCTATCCGCCCATCTCCACTTATCCGCGATGAAGGATTTGAGTGCAAAACGTGTCAGGCTAGGGAAAACTCTGAAATTATATTTTTACGATGCCTTCTCTGTATTGTAATCGCATATCTTTGTTGCGACCATATGCAGAGATGACCTCAGGAATTAGCTAGTTTAGTATTTTCATATTGTAACTAATATTTTAATATGGATATGATGTAACTTCTCTTTGCCTCAAGTGCACATATATATGGTTTACATCTTTTTTTAGAATAATTCTTCATGTTTATGGCTCAAGTGAGTCCCAATCTGATATCAATCACATGATTTAACGTATAGTGTGTTCTTGGTTATTCCATTTGTTCCTTAACCTTGACTATGGATTGACTATCATTTTCAAGCTTGAGCGTGGCTTCGTACCATGCACCGTCCATAGATTTGTACGCAACACTGATTTACGAATGTAAATAACGCATTGAATGTAATCTATGAACGTTGCGTGGTATGAAGTCTTGCTGAAGTTTGAGCGTCCTCCCTTTATTCCAGTGAGGGATTGGAATGAGTTCATTTTGGATGCAAAGGAGAAAGGGGATACTCAAAGAGGAATTCCACTAGCAAATGGGAGAAGAAGGTATAAACATTTTAATAGATTTTTATTATTAAATAATAAAATTTGTATATACTAGTGTTCTAAGTGTCCTCATTACATGATTTAAGGTCTTAGTCCATAGACAAATTAAATTAGACTTTCTATCCAAAACACATAAAAAACATGCACATAAACATGACAACTGTGAAACATAAATGTAGATTTCACAATAGCTAAGAAACATAATTGTAGGCATCATAGTCACAATCTTTTGGAGACAACGTAATTGAGTTGTGTACCCAAGCAATGGAGAGTAACTTATGCACCTCCAATTCCAAGTTGAATACATCTGTTAGAGGACCTTGTATTCATGAGCAACAGATGTAGTCAACTTGGAATCAAAGGTGCAAGAGTTTATCTCCATCGTCTGGGTATACAACTCAATTACGTTGTCTCCAAAAAATTGTGACCACAATGCCTACAATTATGTTTCTCAGATGTTGTGTCCCAGGACCCCTTATGACCCTTTACGACCGTTTACGATCCCTAAGAATACATCTTAGAGGTCTTAAAATGGCGTAAAGGGTCATAAGAGGCTCCTAGGAGGGGCTAGATGAGCTTCCACCTTCACGTGGTTGGCCTTGTTAATTAGAGAATGTTAAACTATTCTCAAAACAAAGAGAAGCTCAATAATTTAAGGTCTCAGTCCATGGAGATGCTGAAAAAATGACGGGAATCAATGATGGAGAGTTTTTAGATTTTGAGAAGACGTATATGGAGTGGAGGCCAGATTGAGTACCAGTGTAGAGATGATGATTCAGTAACCTACATCTATGAAACCTTCATAATTATCCCTTCTTTGGCCTCCACTCATTCCTCTTCTCAAAAATGGTTATCTAGAAACTTTGGATACTGTTTCTCATCCATGCATGAAATGTGCTAGTGATCATATAAAATTACTTTAGGCCTCCAGTATTGATGAGATGTACAAGTGTAAAATGTTTTTGTGAGACTGGGATCAATTTGTGTAGCGTACATAAATGCAAGGTGGTAATTATCCTCGACAATCGATAGGTATAAGTCTTCTAGGCCTTACCCAGTAGCTAGGACTAAACATAACACAGCTCAAGAGACCATCATAGGTTGTCTCTTTCTTCGGTTTATATTATTGACAGAATGTTTTACCTTTTATTAGCTCATCAAATATATGGATTTGAAAGAATTTAATAGAATATTTTCATGACAACATATATTATTTAAGTTGACGTTGCATGAATTTATCTACTTCACGTACTTGTAGACTATTAGGATGGCAATAAAGAAGCATTTGATGTTAAGTTCCAACATAAAGTGAGTAAATTTGTTTTAAGTAAGAAAACAATGATAACATGAATGTGTATGAAATTGAAATGCAGCCTACAGATTCTTGACGTACACAACTTGTGCGTGTTGATGACAATGAGGATGTACATCACAGTAATACAAGTAAACATCTTAAATTGATTGGTGTAGTAATACAAATTTAATTGCAACTGGTGTTTGGATTAATGTAAAAATTTGAATTGCAGCTGTAGAGAGTGTAGAGGCCGTTATTAATGAGCAGGTTGAGGTTGAGGCCGAGGCTAGACAAAATGACCTCGATGTTGATGATGTGACTAGATTAGGTAAAGAGCTATACGATTATGGCCTATAAAGTACTGAAATACTTTAAAATGTTTTTAATGTTTTTAATTATAATAAAATGTTTTTAATTTAACCCTTTTATATGTTATTGCAGATGACCCCCCTTTGCATCAATAGAGAACTAGGTGTGCATTGAGATCTAATGAGAGGGTAGATGATCATCAAAATAAATGATTGTCATCTATGCACCTTAATTGATAATGACTGATTTTTATATGCCAATGAATTTAATTATGTTGTATTGAATGTTCATAAATTTTATAATGTGTTAATGAATGTTATCATGTGATAATTAATGAATGTCACATTTTATTAATGTGTGAATGAATGTTAATGAATGTTATCGTGTGATAATTAATCAATGCTACATCTTATTAATGGATGAAATAATGAATGAATGTTAGATGTTAATGGGGAATTTAGAGTGATGTTGGGGGGTGGGGTGGTGCCAAATGAGCTTCCACCTTCACGTGGTTGGCCCTGTTTAGTACAGAATATAAAACTATTCTCGAAACAAAGTGAAGCTCAATAAGTTTGTTCCTTATATAGGGTCTCAAGTGTAGCCTTTATCCCACTCTCAACATTGCAAGGCTTCAAGTGGTGTTCTGAGATTGGTTTCTCCATCTCCCACTGACATCTTGTCTTTCTCCTAAGAACTCTCACCGAGCTCTGATACATGGATGAGTAGAAGATGTCCTTTATAGGCTACACATATATAATATGGTAGATCTAGGGAACAAATATACTACAACATAGAATGAGTCAACTTGAATCTATAGTTTCTTCATTCACAATGAAAATTCAAATTACAA
Organism: Chamaecyparis obtusa; assembly: GCA_027943335.1. Taxonomy (NCBI): domain Eukaryota; kingdom Viridiplantae; phylum Streptophyta; class Pinopsida; order Cupressales; family Cupressaceae; genus Chamaecyparis; species Chamaecyparis obtusa. The sequence goes on from BSBK01005217.1 coordinate 531,188, forward strand.
GCCATATTTTAGATTTAATATTCATATTCATCTTCATCATGATCATAGCCATCACGTTCAACATTTGGTTCAACTTCATTTGAACCACACTCCATGTCGAGTACCATTATAAGGCATGGAGTGTGGTCATACCCATGTTACCATAATAATGAGTTAGCCTATAAAATTATGAATAAAATATTGCAGGTGCACCCGGGATTGGCCCAGGCACCCAAGTTCCTACCAAAGGAACCTAAGTCAAACCCAGAGGAGAACAAAAGTAGAACCATAACCCAGCCTCAAACAAAGAACCAGATAACTTGGCTTTTTTCTAATTCAAGTTTATTTCTGAATTCTTCTCTAATTCCAACCTGATTATTCCATATTTTGTTTTCCAATTTTCCTTCTTCCTCACTTCAAATTATGTTATGTTGTTATTTCCTTTTACTAATTGTGCTATTTCAAGGATCACCACCCATGACTTGGTTAAGATGATGAATGTTGTCAATGCCTTTATTACCAAGGAATCACCGCTCACCATTAATGAATATTAATGATCATTGTTTCCTAAGGGTAATCGTTGTTTGTGTATGTTGATCACCCAAGTCTTTGGCTATGATATGCATGCTGTGAGGTTTGTTAGAAGTGGGGGTATGACATACTAGTTGGATTATAACATATTGACACTTACACCATGAAGAAGACAAATGATTAAACAGAAAGAGAGGACCAACTGAACCATCTAGTGGTCAGTCTATATCACATTGAGAAACAACATCCAAACTTGAGAATCAAAACAATCAAAAGTTTCTTCAAGACTATGAATGATCAACAACATTCCATCAGAAAACAAAACACTAATCTATGTTATCATTAAGCCATAAAATATGTCTTTAAAGTTTAGAAGCATCACAAAAACTTTCAAGAAACATAGTACTATCCAAAATATGTATTTAAAGTTTATTTCTAATGATTATGATGATGTTGATGTTGATGTCTATAATTTATTTCACTTATTGATGCTTGCCTAGATTGAATTTTGAATTGCCAGGCTGGAGAATGCTTTTAAAGTTTAGGGTCTGTTCTGCATGATACTCTTAATTACAGCTCAAATGCAACTCAACATATTTTTGATGTTGGGCAACCCACTGCAAAAACTCATCCACAGGTGAAATTTAATGCTGTGAATCTTGGCATTGTTAATGTTATTACTTTTCCCCACATTTCATATTTATGAAAATGTTTCTTAGCACTATCTTCTTTTTCAATTCCTATATTTGCATCTTTTTAGATCATTAACTTAAGCATTACATGTCTTTGTTCAAATTTTATTCTAACACTATATTATATCTTATTCTTATTACAATGTTCTTTGTTGTGAGGTAGGAGGTCAATCTTCATTGTCTTCATTGTGGGGGACAGTGAAGATTTCTTTGACAAATAGCAGGTCTTCTTTAGTATCTTATAATAACATGCTAAACTGATAAAGGTGTTATGGGCATTTAATCTACAATTACTAATAGATTAAGCATATTATTACTATGCTTAATGTTCCATTTAAATGCATTTAACACAAAAAACAAATTTACAAAACTGAACCAATGGCATGTTTACAACAAAGATGTGTTGAGGAGTTTGCTCCTTGTTTAATGTTAACTGTTCCTACACAATCCACTCATACAACAGTGAAATGCTATTTGGAAGGGATGGTTGATAGTGTTCCTTGAGGGAAGGGGGATTGTGAAAGACTTGTTATCATTGTATTATGTATTTTCAATATGTTTAGATGCAGGGCAGACCAGGACAATGAAGGATCACTCGTTGATTGCATGATAACCTAGTTTTGAAGGGTCATTGGTTGAGGGGACAATCAAGGTTCAGATGATTGGACCATTGGAGGACCCTATTTATTTGTATTAATTGCTATTCAAATTGGATGCATGGATTTTTTTTGAATTATTGGTTGCTATGTATCCTGCAACTGCATCTGTAAATTTGCATATACTTCTCTAGGGTTGTAAGCCACTTAGAGATCAAAATAGAGAAACTAAATCAAAATCGTTCTTTGTCCTATTTCCTTTTAACAAAATCTCAACTATCAATGATACAATACATTTGATGCCCTAACCTATCAATACAAATGACGCCTAGCTAGAAGCTTACGGACTGTCTATTTGATAACCACAGTCAACATTTTAAAAAAATGGATATCCTTGAGCACAAGCACCAATAACATCAAATAATGGAGTTAAAGCATGGGCTAGGGCATGACACTAGTAGAATGTGATCATTTCAGTGACAACAATATACAATGGCATCATTAAATGTGCTAGTAATATCAACAAACGTGAATCCAAACATTTGAAAACCAATGACATGTTTACAACAAAGGTCTAATAGAACTCCCAACAATTCTTAAACATACTTTATCTGATGTGATGAATTCTTAAACAATTAAGGTTGGAGTAGACATAGTTATCACACTTTTTTTTTTTGTGGTACAAGGAAGATTTGGCTAGGTCAAATCTTCCTTCGTGCTAGCAATCTACATAATTAGACCTTTATTAACAATTGATCATATCAGATAACTAGTATGTTAAAGAATTGTTGGGACTGGTCCTTTGGTGTGTATTAAATAGAATAGAATTTTCAGCATATTATTATCATTCTATTTCTTTGTTGTAAACATTCCATTGGTTTAGTTTTGTAACTTCACTGTTGTATGAGTGGATTGTGCAGGAACAATTAACATTAAACAAGGAGAAAACTCCTCAACACATCTTGGAAATAATTGAATTCAATAATAAATGAAACCTAACACCTATATGCACCCTAAAATGGTCGCCTAGACTTTGGGCCCCCATTCAACAATTTATCAAATCCCTGAATCAATATTTTCAAAAATCAGCATTTTATCAATTATATCAATTTCCTTGATCAAATCCTATTTTATCATTTTCAATTATTTGCCTTGGGCTAACCATTTTATCCTAAAGTCTTTATTTATTTAAAAGGAATTTCCTCCCCTTTTATTAAATAAAAAGCCCCCACTTTTCCTCTTATCCTAAGTTGCACAAATAAAGCATTATTCTTATTTTATAAAAATAAGAAAAGTATTTTTTGTCTCATATGGACACAAAAGTCAACTCTTATTTGCTCATTGGAAGATATTTGTGCACATGGATTGCTCCTTTTTCAAGCTCCACCCTTGATTAAATCTTTTGCCTCTTAATCTCCATGGTCCATCCCTTTTCAATTCCTTTAAAAGGAGAGCTCTTTTCTCATTCTAGGATCCATCTTTTGAATACTAACCTTATGTTGCAGAATTGCTTGGAGACTTTGGAGCTTTTTGAAGACATTCTTGCATCCATCTTTCATTTTTTGCATCATAGCTTTCATGGCATCTAGCTTAGTTTCTTTTATGATTTAGATTAGCTCACATAGATTAATTAGCAAGGGTTTGTAATACTTTCATTTTTCTTTCATAGCTTAGTTTGCATTGTACTTTCCTTTCATAGCTTAGCTTGCATCTTCATTCTTAGCATAGCTTGCATTGCATTGCATTTTCATTGATTCTTGAGGATATTGGCATTCTTGCCCTTGTCTCATTGAATCTCCCATTGTGTGGTTTACTAGCAAGGTTGCATGCTTCAATAGCTCTAGCTGAGAGCACCATCAACATCATTGTGACTACATGCCTAGGGAGCTCTAGGTCGCTTTCTCAAGGTTTCTCATTCATGGATTCCCTTGGAAGTAATGACTTAGAGAAGTGCACTATTTAGTGTGTACATTTTTGGCACCCACCGTGGGGTAGAACATTCTTGTTTTGTCCTACATTTTCTGCTTTTCTGTCATTTTTTCGTCAATATTTGCTTGTTGTTTCATCAAAAATTTGCTCTCTAGTTTTTTCTGACAGGATTATCATGCGATAGTTTTCCAGTATCATACGATAGTTTCTTACATACCAGTGTGATATTTTACGAGTTATAATATCACACGCTTTGACAGATTATATCGCACTATTCTTCTGTGTTCTGTTGCATACAGGTAGCAGGAATTATCACTCGGAGATATATTATCGCACCAGTACAAGATGAAATATCGCACGACTGTTTCTCTGACTGAAATATCACCCAAGCCTGATAATGAGCAATTTTTTTCATTTCTTTGCAAGATCTACTTGGTTTTTATTTGGATTTTTGGTTTGTTGTTGTAGAACAGGGGTCTATTTGCAGATTTCATTTGATTTTTGATGTGCTAACCCTTGTAGGGCTAACAAGTGGTGCTTGTAGGTGCTCCTATTGCTTGATTATTTTCTTAAAAGAACGCATATCAAAGCTTCAAATGCACAAGGGCTACTAACAGTTTTTGTAGGGCTGTCCAAAGCATAAAAACCAATCAAGTGCTTGTTTAATTACTTTTTTTTGAGTGCGGCATATACTAGTTGTTTCATTTCATAGGCACTTAATATCTTATTGTAGGAATCTTTGGGTGGTAGGAGAAGTATGCTCTTCACCCTTGTGGTGAACCAGAAAATCTTGACCCATCTTTAGATTTTGAAAGCAAGAGGGTAAATGAACTCTTTGTTTGGTGTGTTTGGGAGAGATTTTTGAGCTAGGAGATTATGCTCTTCACCCTTGAGGTGAACCAGAAATCCTGACACTCAAAGGTTGATCCACTCTTTGTTTAGTTTTAGAATCCTTTAGCGGGCTTGCTCTTGAGCAATCAAGAGGAACGACCCAAGTGGGGACAAACTTTTCACTGGCTATTCCAACCCACTATAAACTCAAGGCTATCAAGGACACAAAACCTTGGTAGACGTAGTACTTGTCTTCTCTTGATGTGAGTACTTGTGGGATTGTGACCATGAGAAAAGTGTTGAGCAAGAATGCTTAAGGTACTCTTGTGGCCACAAGGTCTGTTACTTGCCACAAGGTAAGGAGTCCCTTTGGGGAGCAAGAGGGGTATTACAAATAGAAGCCCTTATTAAGAACCATAGATAGAAGCCACCCTATTTTCCGCTTAGCTTCTTGGTGCAAGGATTGATCCTAGTGGACTAACCCGAATCACCCCAAGATTACTCACCATCTGTGTTCCTTTGATTATGTCATTGGCACTTCCATGACAAAGCCAATATCTATTGTGGGTAACCACTTTGTGTGAGGCAATGGGACATCAAGTGTGGGCTAAGTTGTTAAGTATTGAGCCATTGACTTTTTAGGCTAGTAAGTGCTTGAAGTGTTCTCGTTGTGATCTACCCGTGTAAAGGTTCTCAAATATCAAACATCACGGTAGCATTCATAGGATTTTATTGCTTTGATATCACAAATTGCTTGTCTTGGCAAGGTTGATTTTGCCCTTGTGCAAGTGTTTTATGACATGTTTGATCACCTAATGTTTGCAAACCTATCTATTTACTATTGTCACTGTGCTTGAAACTGAAAAATCCAACCTTCAAACTAAAATTTTGAACAAACTGCCCTTAAAACTGAGTTTTTTTATGTTCACTGGTCAAGAGTTGTATGATACTGGAAAACCATCGCACACCCTCTTGAGAAATATCATGTGATACTTCATCGCTGTTGTTGTATCGCTTGCTTATTATACATTCTGTCGCACCATCTACCTGGAAACTATCACATTGCCTTATGTGAAATATCACTTGGAGAAATTATATCACTCTGTTAGCCTGGAAACTATCGCATAGAGTCCTTTTGTTGTCTCACTGTTGCTTGCAATCTGAAGTTGATTTGTGTCACTTCCAGTCTTCCTTGGTCAATCCAGATCTCAGATCTTAGGTGTTGTGACATTTTTCTCAATATCCAAATGAATTTCAATGGTATCAAATTGTAAAAAATGACTCTTAGTCTTCTTTCTTCCATGTCTTCCTAGTCTTCCATTTTCATCATTTCTATTCTTTCTTCATGATTCTTCCTAAATTCTCCATGTCTTCTTGATTCTTTTCCTCTTATTATCTAGTCTACCTTCTTCTATTTCATCTCTTCTATTCATTTCTTCCATGCTTGATTCCTTCTCTTCTACAACCATGAATTTCAACTACCTTGTAATGGAACCTCTCTCGAGAATGGATGATCTTGAACTCATTGCTCAATTCAAAAAAAATTATTCCTCCAATAGTCCTTCTGGATATCTCATTCGTTACAAACTTAAAGCAAAAATAAAATAAAAGATGATTGAATCAGATGCCTTTTCTAGGATCATAGACATGATCATATCATGACCTCATTCTTCCAAACATTCTTCATCATCTAAGTCTTCTCATTTTTCTTCACCTTCCAAGTCTTGTCATGACTCTTCTAGACATTATTCACATTCCTCATTATCCAAGTCTTCTTCCTCCACTAGGTCTTCACTTTCCTCTTCTTCACAATCTCGTTCCTCTTCTACTTCTCCCAAGATTCTTGCTTCTCTTCTCGAGACATACCATGATGAGCAATATGATAGTCCTTATGATACCTCGATTCCTAAGAGTCCTCCTAGTCGTGTGCTCATGCTTACTGGAAATGGGTCATCACATTCAATAGATCATGATGGTGATCCCTATGACTCTGATTTTGAGAGAGACTATGATGCTTGTTGTGAATGATATGATACATCTACTTCTATTAAGGAATATAAAATGTACTGCACTAATTTGAAATGTAAATATTATAAGAATCCTTCCTCTAAGAACTCTCATGTTGAAAATAAAGATTACACTCTCAAGAAAGATTATGTTAATGATGGACCTTTGTCTTGTGATGGTTCCCTTCCATCCCCTACTTCCTTCAATACTCATACATTTCTTAAAGATTCTGAGTCTTCCAAATCTATCACAAATTCTTCATTCAACAAAGATCCTAATACTTTTCATGCAGTTCCCTATAGTTATCTTCAAGGGCTACCTCTTAAAGAAACTCAAGCTAACCTTCACTTGGCTACAAATACTTTCAATAATGCTAAACCTAAAGAGCCTAAGCCCTTATATGCTATAATGTCTATTTCAGCTAGTCCTTCACCATCTCTTCCAAAGTCTTCCATACAATTCCAACATGCTTCCTTATCCTTAGAAGTGGGTCCATGTCAAGAGGACTCTAAAAATAAAGAAAAGAACATAAAGAAAGATCAAGATCAAGAATCCTCCATGTCATCCAATCCTTTTCATGATGTCTCTCATCCATTTCATGGTTCTTGTGATCCTCTACGCCCTTCCTCATTCATTCCACCATGTCTTAAGTCTTCTCCTAAGCAAGATCAAGCTGCTAGTTACACCGTTGAGCTTATTGACAATCAATATAACCTTACTTCACTTGCGCTTTCCAAAGATGATACTTCCATTAAGGTTATTAAAAATAGTTTTGTTACTTCCAATGATAAGCCTATTGAAAATCAAGAGAAAAATTATACACTTATGCTATCCAAAGCTCCTTGTCAAGATCAAAGTATTCCATCTTCTTATTCTACCACTCCATGTTCACTTCCACTTTCTACTCTTCCCAAGTCTTTGCAAGCTCCGAACAATCCTATCAAATAAGTTGCTCCTATTCAAGATGTTCATGATCCTATTGTAAATCCTAATGCTCACTCTAAAGATGCTGATGTCCTTGGTTGTCATATGGATGTTGATGAACTTATTGATTATCCTTTTGTATCTTCCACATCCATCCTTGGACCTCCTCCACCAATACTGAGGGCTTCATGTCTTCCTTCCATCTTAGGCCCTTATGTACCTTGACTTTCCCCTCCTAACTCTCCTAATTCATCGTCCATCTTAAGTCCTTATGTCCCTCCATCTCCTATCTTTCCTCAAGATCAACATAGATGCATACCCTTGAATCCTTTTCATCCATCCACCCATCTAAACCAGTCATATCCTCCTTCTTCCACAAGTCCCAAGTCTTTTAGAAGTAACTTGAATGTTTAATACAAGAAAAAAAAGCAATACAAGAATCCATCAAAAAAAGAAGATCACCATGTCTCGTCTAATCAACATGGAGGCATAAAGTCAAAAGAGATATCTAAGCAGAAAACTACAAGACAAGTATGGGTTCCAAAATTCATCATTGAAGATATCCTCTCTAGATCATCAAAAAGAAATGAAAAGCCTATGGCTATATGGATTCCAAAATCTCTCTTGAAAGAGTCTAATGTTGAGAAACAAGTGAAGTTGACATTCAAGCTTCCAAAGGCTTCCACTTCATCTTCTTCCAAAAACATTCTTCCATTCCATGTGCCTAAACCATAACCTCTACTATCCATTCACCATATTCCTTCACGTATTCCTTCATTCATGTTTCCTCCATCCTCTCACCACACCCTTATCTCTGGTGATCTATATAGGAGGGGTTTAGATGGGACACTTCTTAGGTGTTTAGAAAAGGATGAGTCTAACCAAGCGTTATTTGATATTCATGAGGGCATTTGTGGAGGACATTCTAATGGTCTTGCTATGGCCCAAAGGTTTCTTAGGGTGGGGTACTATTGGCCTACTATGCAGACAGATGCAGTAGCTTTTGATAAATCTTGTGAAAAGTGTCAAAAACATGGTAACCTGATACATGCTCCAAACAGGGAGCTTATTCCTTCTATTTCTCATTGGCCATTTTAGCGCTGGGCCTTTGACCTTGTTGGGAAGATTCATCCCAACTCATCGGGTGGACACAAATTCATTATCACTGCTATTGATTACTTTACCAAATGGGTAGAAGCTGTCCCACTTTCTATTGCCTCGGGCAAGATAGTTTCTTTGTTTATTTTGAACCATATCATCTATTGGTATGGAGTGCATGCTGAAATCATCACTGACAATGGAGGTCAATTTAAAAACAAGGAACTTAAACATCTTTGCAAGAAATTCAAGATAAAACAACATTGGTCCTCCATTTACTTCCCGCAAGGAAATGGACAAGCAGAGGCTTCGAATAAGACCATTCTCAAAATCCTCCATAGAACAGTTCACAAGAATGGTAGAGATTGGCATCTACAGATAAATCTGGCCTTGTGGGCCTATAGAACGAGTATTCATACTCCAACAAGGGCTACTCCTTTTTCCCTCACTTATGGTGCTGAAGCAGTGTTACCTTTAGAGGTGGAGATTCCTTCTCTTAGAGTTTCCCTTATAGGTTTGATAGATGAAGACTACCGCGCCATGAGGCTACAAGAACTCAAACTTCTAGATGAAAAGCGTAAAGCATCTTTTGATCACATGAGAGTTTACCAAAAGCGTATGTCCAAAGCATTCAACAAAAAGGTTTGCCCTAGAGAATTTCAAGTGGGGGATCTTGTCCTACGAGAAAACCCTAAGAACCAACAACATAGAGAGAAAAAGGGAAAGTTCGAACCTAATTGGCTTGGACCATACATCATTACTGTTGCTTTTGGTATAGGTGCTTATTTACTATCTGATTCAGAGGGGGAATAGCTCCCTGATCCTATCAATGTTTTGCACCTCAAGAAGTTCTATTTGTGATGCCTATTCTATCTGGGGGCATCCTTTGTACATATTTATTGATCCTGAAAAAATTCCAAAAAAAAATTCATATATGATGCTGAAAAATTTTGAAAAAGCATATAAAGTCCTGAAAAAATACAAAAAAATTGGAAAAAATAAATAAAAAATCTCCAAGTGGTGAAAACCTGGAAACAGGCGCTACTTGAGGCCTTTGCACCCTTGTTTCTTAACATGCATCCTTGACACTTAGCCTTTCTCCATCATGCCTTGACCTTGTCACCTTGGTTTGGAATTGGTCTTTGTTTTTGTCTAGGGGCCATAACTATGTTAGCTTTGGTCTCTAGGATGCGTTGGTCTTTAGGACATCTTGCAAACGATGTTTTTCAACACCACCCCAAGCTGTGTTTTTCAACACTACCCTAGCATCAAGTGTTTCTCAACACTTATCAGATATCTTACCCACAGTTTCGCATGATATGATATTTTCTCACTAGAAGAAGTGATACTCAAAGTTTGACTCTATGACCTACACACACGCACTTAAACACTCGACTCGCTGAGACTTGTTTGACTTTATTTCTTTTTGTGTTGTCTATGATGATTTCTTTGATGAGTGTTCTCTCCCTAATAGTTTTCGATGATGCTAAGCTAGAAGACTGGGGGCATGAGGACATGTTTTATTGCTTTTTCTGGTTGTGGGTATATTTTGTTGGTCTTAACTGTCATTAGCATTTATGCTTGTTCCACTTGACATTGGGATCTACAAGGTATTATCCTTGACTATTTTTCACAAGTGCATACTTATAGCCATCTTGACTTTCCTTGTGTCTCGATGAGAGTATAATCTTGCTATATTAAACTTAATTAATCTCACTACACTAGTCATCTTGACCTATATGTCTTTGATGCCTAGGTGGGATTCCTACATATCTATCTGATATAGATCATATTCAGATTCACATAGTCATACTAGTGTGTATTATATGATCTTGTGACACTACCAATAATGCTCGATGATGAATATTAGAGTCTAAAAGTTTTGTAACCTTGCAAGTAAACCACTTTTCATAGTAGCTTGCATTCTTAGGTTCATGTTAGTTTAGTTTTGCATCTTGCATATGGAGAGAGCTCTCCTTCATCTTTCGTGGACCTATCGGTCAACTATGCTCACCTTTCCTTTTCTCGATCATGTCTTTCACTCCTTGTCTTTCACATCACATCCTTGTCCTATCATCACAATGGGTTAATATTATCATCATATATAAAATGACCCTTTTTGCCCCTTATATAGCATTTTGACTTTTTGACCAATTTTCAAAACATCTCAGAATTGCGTGAAAATTGCACCCCTACCTAATTTCGACGTCCTAAATCCATTTTTAGGATTGAAATCAAAATTTGAGTTTATCTTCATAGTCAAAATTGCATTTCAAAACTTTCACCCCCTTCTACGCAGTTGATTGACCATTTGAGGCCTGATCCTTCGATCTTTGTTGGGGCATCTCCATCTCATCTCTTTCAAACTTCTAGTCTTTCATTCATTTTCATCCACTTCATCTCTCTGAGGTTTGACTTCATCTTTATCCTATATCTTTCTCAGTCAAACCTAGTCAAACTAGGGCATATCTTCATTGCTTGATGGTTATCTTATCATCTTCCACCTTTGATTATGATTTCTAGTGACTTGATTAAGTTTATCAATTTGTTGTTCTCCTCTACCTGATTTCGATTTCAATTCTGAGGGGCCAGTACCTATCAGCTTTAATCCTTGATTCAACTTATCAATCAGCCTTGCTTGAGATTCTTGTCTCTTATTTGAGACTTGATTATCACCTAGCTATATAGGTGTTGGTCTTGTCCTTCAGCTTATCTTTGTCATCTTTTTCTTATGCTTGTCCTGATATGTTCCCATCCATCGAACACATGTCTGGATTGTTTTGTGATCCCAAATTGATCTCACATTTCAATTCCATTCTTTGACTGCATGTGATCCCAAATCGATCTCACATTAGTCAAAGAAGGGCAAATGTATGCACCCTAAAATGGTCGCCTAGACTTTGGGCCCCCATTCAGCAATTTATCAAATCCTTGAATCAATATTTTCAAAAATCATCTTTTTATTAATTATATCAATTTCCTTGATCAAATCCTATTTTATCATTTTTTATTATTTGCCTTGGGCTAACCATTTTATCCTAAAGTCTTGATTTATTTAAAAGGAATTTCCTCCCCTTTTATTAAATAAAAAGCCCCCACTTTTCCTCTTATCCTAAGTTGCACAAATAAAGCATTATTCTTATTTTATAAAAAGAAGAAAAGTACTTTTTGTCTCATATGGACACAAAAGTCAACTCTTATTTGCTCATTGGAGGATATTTGTGCACATTTATTGCTCGTCTTTCAAGCTCCACCCTTGATTAAATCTTTTGCCTCTTAATCTCCATGGTCCATCCCTTTTCAATTCCTTTAAAAGGAGAGCTATTTTCTCATTCTAGGATCCATCTTTTGAATACTAACCTTATGCTGCAGAATTGCTTGGAGACTTTGGAGCTTTTTGAAGACATTCTTGCATCCATCTTTCATTTCTTACATCATAGCTTTCATGGCATCTAGCTTAGTTTCTTTTATGATTTAGATTAGCTCACATAGATTAATTAGCAAGGGTTTGTAATACTTTCATTTTCCTTTTATAGCTTAGTTTGCATTGTACTTTCCTTTCATAGCTTAGCTTGCATCTTCATTCTTAGCATAGCTTGCATTGCATTGCATTTTCATTGATTCTTGAGGATATTGGCATTCTTGTCCTTGTCTCATTGAATCTCCCATTGTGTGGTTTACTAGCAAGGTTGCATGCTTCAATAGCTCTAGCTAAGAGCACCATCAACATCCTTGTGACTCCATGCCTAGGGAGCTCTAGGTCGCTTTCTCAAGTTTTCCCATTCATGGATTCCCTTGGAAGTAATGACTTAGAGAAGTGCACTATTTAGTGTGTACAACACCAACACTATTCCTTCCATTCACTTCTACAAGGAATAAAACATTTAATCCATTCAACATTACATATAATCATTAGACAGTTACATTTTTTGACTGTGTAGAGGAACAGTCATGACCAAAATGATCAAAACTACTTTCACCCTTGTACAAGCTATTCCAAACTTCAAGTAAAATGAGTAATCTTCTATATCAAATCATTCATATTCATAGTAACCATTCAAAGGATCATTTTGTCAATGAACCCTCTGACTGTACCCCTACGGCAGAGAAAGGAAACTTAGTAAAACCAGTCTATGCCGTTGTTTGTGAGGGTATAGTCATGATAAGTGCCTCTCAAACCTCTCCAAACATGTAAGATTGTCTTTAACTACTTTATTGATCTCTTCTAAATATTAACCAAATCAAACCTACATTTGAATCCACACACAATAACCCCAAAATGAAGGGTTTTGTATCCTTTAATGAATCTCAGTCACTGGTAATGCATGGATAGTCAAACCAGTAGTCTCTAAAGCATTCAATAAGTGATTGGATTGCATTTAATACATGCCAAAGGACCAGTTGTATGAAATTGTCAATCCGCATTTCACTATTGTATGAGTGGATTGTGCAGGAATAGTTAACATTAAACAAGGAGCAAACTCCTCAACACATCTTGGAAACCATTGAATTCAACAAGAAATGAAACCTAACACCAACACTATTCCTTCCATTCACTTCTACCAAGAATAAAGCATTTAATCCATTCAACATTACATATAATCATTAGACAGTTACATTTCTTGACTGTGTACTAGAGGAACAGTCACGACCAAAACAATCCAAACATTTGAAAATAGTGAATCGATATCCTTGAGCACAAGCACCAATAACATAAAATAATGGAGATAAAGCATGGGCTAGGGCATGACACCAGTGGAATGCGGTCATTTCAGAGAGCATTCATGATCAAATAAAATGCAATGCATTTGAAATTTGCAGTCGAATATGATGCCAGATGCTTGAAAGATGAAGAAATCACATATGAAGAACATGCCATTGGTTTAGTTTTGTAAATTTATTTTTTGTGTAATTAGTAATTGGAAAATTAAATGTAGATAACACCTTTATCAGTTTAATTAGCATGTTATTATCATATTAGATAAAGTATGTTTAAGAATTGTTGGGACTGGTCCTTTTGCGTGTATTAAACATAATAGAATTTTCAGCATATTATTATCAATCTATTTCTTTGTTCTAAACATGCCATTGGTTCAGTTTTGTAGATTTGTTTTTTGTGTTAAATGCATTTTTCGTGAGGAGGGGTCTTGTTCTGAGGACATTGATGAAGATTGTGCACCTCAAAAACCAATTCATAAGGTACCAATCATGTTTCCTATTCGCTTATATTTTTGGATTGGTAAATCTCCTTATAAGTTTCATGTCCTTTCTTTTGATTACTATAGATGAGATATACATCTTACATTTAACATTCAACTTCTTTACATTTTAGAACATGCAGTGTGTTTTTTGAGGATTTTACCAAATCAACTTTTAACATAAACCGAAAACACCAAACTGATATCTTTCCCTTTCAACTTGACAAAATATTTGCATTTGACCAATAACTGCAAGTAACTAAATATGGGAAAAAAAAGAACCAAAAAGAATCGAATAGAAAACATGATTGGTCATTTTAGAGAGCATTCATGATCAAATAAAATGCAATGCCTTCTCTCGCACTCGATCAACTTTCACCCGCTCGTTTTCTCCCACTCCTTTTCTCTACAATCGAAATAAAAATGATTTGGTTGTTTCAAAATAGTGAACCGATATCCTTGAGCACAAGCACCAATAACATCAACTATTTTGATCTATGGGTACCCTAATGTTGGCAAGAGTTCTTTTATTAATAAGATTACTCTGCAAGCTTGAAGAAGCGGTATATTTTGGAAAATGAAGAGTGGAAAGACGATGATGTTCCTAAGATCATGGATGGACATAATGTTGCAGATAGAATGGGAAGACATCTTTCTAGCCTAGCCTTGGATCCTTCGACAATTGGGGTAGGATCCAGACCCAGGCTAAAAAGATGTCTTCCTTTTTGTTGTGGAATATAGGCTCTATTGCTACAACAACGACAGACTGTGATGTAGATATCACAACAGCTGAGAAACATAAATGTAGGCATCATGGTCACAATTTTTTGGAGACACAACATAATTGAGTGCTATTCCCAGATGATGCAAAGCAACCACTACTTTGCATCATTTGGGAAAACCACTCAATTATGTTGTGTCTCCAAAAAATTGTGACCATGATGCCTACATTTATGTTTCTCATCTGTTGTGTCCCTGGACCCCTAATGACCCTTTACAATCCCTAAGAATACATCTTAGAGGTCTTAAAATGTCGTAAAGGGTCATACGAGGCTCCTAGGAGGGGCCAGGTGAGCTTCCACCTTCACGTGGTTGGCCCTGTTAAGTAGAGAATGTTAAACTATTCTCGAAATAAAGAGAAGCTCAATAATTTAAGGTCTCAGTCCACGGAGATGCTGAAAAAATGATGGGAATCAATGATGGAGAGTTTTTAGATTCTGAGAAGATGTATATGGAGTGGAGGCCAGATTGAGTACCATTGCAAAGATGATGATTCAGTAACCTACATCTATAAAACCTTCACAATTATCCCTTCTTTGGCCTCCACTCATTCCTCTTCTCAAAAATGGTTATCTAGAAACTTTGGATACTGTTTCTCATCCATGCACGAAATGTGCTAGTGATCATATAAAATTACTTTGGCCTCCAGTATTGATGAGATGTACAAGTGTAAAATGTTTTTGCGAGACTGGGATCTATTTGTGTAGTGTACATAAATGCAAGGCGATGATTATTCTCGACGATCGACATGTATAAGTCTTCCAGGCCTTACCCAATAGCTAGGACTAAAGATAACACAGCTCAAGAGACCATCATAGGTTGTCTCTTTCTTCGGTCTATATTATTGACAGAATGTTTTACCTTTCATTAGCTCATCAAATCCGTGGATTGGAAAGAATTTAATAGAATATTTTCATGACAACGTATATTATTTAAGTTGATGTTGCAGGAATTTATCTACTTCGTGCACTTGTAGACTATTAGGACAGTGATAAAGAAGCATCTCCTCCCATGGCCATGCTTCTTTATCACCGTCCTCATAGTCTACAAGTGCACGAAGTAGATAAATTCATGCAATGTTAACTTAAATAATATACATTGTCATGAAAATATTCTATTAAATTCTTTCAAATCCCCGAATTTGATGAGCTAATGAAAGGTAAAACATTCTGTCAATAATATAGACCGAAGAAAGAGACAACCTATGATGGTCTCTTGAGCTGTGTTATCTTTAACGTGCATATCCATCAATTTTTTAACACTTTATAATTCATTCCGACGGTAAAGCTATACATCTGACATCATTTCTTGTCAGAATATAGGCCAACACGTCACCTATCTGACAAATCAAATGTCAGAGAAAATACTTTACGATAATTACTGTGACAGTAATGCTATACGCTCGACAAGGAAACCTGTCAGAGATATGCTGCACTATCATCCCTCTTCCAATAGTTAAAATGTCGTAGATATGCAATTTTCGATAGACAGTTCCAACACTAATGCTACATCACCGATGGGTTTATCTGTCTGAAATTGGTTGCAAATCTGTTGCTATACCAAAGTTCTAATGTCGGAAAGGATATCTTTTGGACAGTTAGTTCCAACAGAGATTGTGTATTTTCAATAGGTCTGTGTCAAAATTCTAATAGATGGACCATAGGAAATGCCATAACAAATTTATTATCATGTACAAGTTTCTGACGTAATGGGGTATCGGTAAACCAACAAATATCTCTTCCGTTGCAATTTCCAATGCAAAAACTGTGACGGACACGTGTTGAAATGTTGACAAATGACCATTGCAAATCCAACAAATGGCCGTCGAAATTTGACCTCAAATGTACCAGTGATGGTTTGACCTTTAGGGAGTTGTCAGACTCTTCTCTATTCACAATTGTATGTTATCTCTCTGCACCATTTTGTGTGCACACAGAGACTTGTGCTAGTTAGGGCTTCACTTCCTAGCTGCGTAAGTGTGTTTAGTTTAGATGATTAGAAGGTTTTTTAGAAAAATTTTGTAGTTGTGTTTTGCTCAACTTTTGGGCATGATGGAACAAAAGAGTAATTTTCTGCAAAGTCAACAATCGTTAAAATTGTTCTTAGTGGGAAAGTGTCTCCTAGTGTTTGGAACTGTTGTACTTTCCACTTGGAAAAAATAGAATGATGTATATATGGTTGAATTAATTTACAAAAACTATCCATAAAGGTTCCAACAAGTATCTCCTCTTCTACATATTCCAACCTTGTGGATTCTTTCCCAACTTTTATTCCAGACTTTATGTACATGTACCTATTACATTATACCATCATCGTCATGTCAGTATCTTCATTTCTCAAAGGAAATTTAGCCAGATTACCACATGTTTCACAAGTTCTTTTTATGAAATCAATTTCACCTATTGCATGATCATCCAATTTCTCACATAAGATTGATGTTATGAATTGGCTTGGTCGTTTAATAAGAGCATTTTTAAAACCGTCACTTTCTTATATCATCTTTTGAAACCCTTGATAATAGAGATCAAATTCAATATGATATCGACAACAACAAGTTTCAAAAGCTTTGTTTATCTTCACATTATATGGCTTTAATCTTTCAAACATTGTTTGTCCAATCTTTATGCTAGGATTTGAATTACAAAATGAGAGATACAATTCAATGGTGTCCAACCAATTTTTTGTGTAGAAAATAATTAATAGGCTCAATCCTATGCTTAATAACATCTCTTCTATTTGATGAAGGACGAGCATGATTAGTCCAAAATGTAGTGATCAAATTCCTAACTATTTCTTCAATCGTATCAAATTGAGGATCTCTACACATTAGTGCCCAATTGCCTTCCAATGTACTATCATCTAAATTGATTCCCCTTTTCACATAATGTGATATTGTCTTCCTACTATACCTAATCTCAAATGAAAGTAAAGAGATTTAAATCTTTTTGGGGACATGTTTTTATTTAAAATAGAGGTCAATATCACTCTTCTTGAAATGGACTTATTTGCAGATCTAGTTGTTTTCCCAATGGCATTCAAACCTTCCTTAACACTTTCAACAATATATTTTTGTAGGTTAGATGATTTCCTCTTTTTCAATGTTGTATCTACACCCAACCATTTTAATGGCTCTTTGAACTCATCTTTAAAAAGTGAAATTGATAATAGTTGAGGTTTTTGAAGTGTATCAAGATTCTCAAATTAAGCAATTATTTCCTTAGACTATTTATTCAATGTCCTCTTCTTATGTGTAAATTGTTTAGTATAATATCTCAATTTTTCCACATCCATTTCAATTAAATGATCTATGCTTCTATAATTAATTTTTCTCTTTAACCTTTGAGCTAGATTGATATTCTCATTTGTTGCTTGAACTTGGGCTGCACACAAAATAAAAAAATAACTCTTAAGAGGAAAAACTAAAAATACATATTTACCCAAGAAGAAGTTAAAAACACATCTTCACCTGAGAGAGTGAGAGAGAGAGAGAGAGAGAGAGAGATCCTAAAAAGAACATATAAGTTTAAATCATGTAAGAAGACTAAAGGGGAGGGAGAGGGAGAGAGAGAGACACACCTTTCTTACTATGATATCTTGCCAATGCTTTTTCATGTTGTCTTTATTTGGTTTGAGATGAATAGTTTCATGAAGTCTTATTTAACCTTGTCCTTTTATTTCCCATGGCTTTCCTTTGAAAAAATCTCTTTTAAAATTTCACACCAACTTGAATGCACTTCCAAATCTCTTCCTTCTAAAAAAAGTGAATTATCCTTCAAATTTCATGTTTAGAAAATAATAAAAAACTATCTTTATTTATATGAAACTGTTAATAGCCTAAAAACACATTGAATTGGCCGATCAAGATTTCTATTGAAAGTCGTAAAGCATTTTTTAATTAAAAGTTCCCAAGTTAAAGATGTTAAATTTGGTAAAATGTCAAGGGGTTTCAATAGAAAGTACTTTCTATTGAAACCCTTTAGTTTCAACAGAAAGTACTTTCTATCAAAAGTCCTTATCTAAGATGTTCCCCCAAAAGCCAAGCAAATTCAACACTTTTGTGGCCTTTGGAGCTCAATCTAAGGGATCAAAGTAGACAATATTAACAAACCCATATGCATGACATAAGTACTCGGAATGAGCTTTCCAATGGTTATGATTTTAATAAATTTTGAGTTTATTATGCATATTTTTTTTACATTAATCAAATATAGGTTTATTACCAAACATCAACCTCTATGTTCAATGCTTTTGAAAAAATACTAAATGAGAGAAAACAAATTTTGAAAAATATCTATGCACTAGGTATTGAAGTCATCTTTCTAAAAAAAATTTGAAATTGGACAAATACACAAGTTACAAGTTATGAAATGAATGTATGTCAAAATTACAATTAAGTCAACTTCAAACATTAATAAAATATGAAATGCCAAGGATAAATTCATGAAACCAATTGCAAACACTAGATATGGATGTTACAAGATTGAATTTGAAAGAATGACATTGATATCTATTTTAGAAAAAAAAATTATGCTTTACGAAGTGAGTGTCAATCTTTAAAAATGTTGTTTACAACAACACACTAGTTTTTGAGGGAGATAGAAAAATGGATTCAAATCAATTCCCCCAAAAAATTAAAACATATATATCTAAAATCTAGACAAAAAATCCTAAAAGACTCTGATTTACTTCATCTTCAAATTTGTAATAGTTTAGTGGCAATATACGTCCGAAAGTGAAGTTTTTTTTTTCAGAATGTACATTTGAGTATCAAAATAGGGGAAAGGGTGTAACCCACTATTGTGGGTTCACCCACTTGCAAGGTAAAATCTTCACAAGAGTATCACTAACTAGAGATCTAGAAGCAACTCAACATATATAAGACTCTCTCACACAAAACAACCATACACAATCATAATACAATACCCTCATAAAATAGGGTTATCTTCTAGGGTTTAAAAAACAACATAATCTCTATTGTTATATCCATGTTCAAATCATGAATGGTCTAGATTTACAATGAAAAATTATATATAAAATGTGGTTCTCAGGGGTGTTGCCCATGAATTCCCACAACACGTGATTATTAGACTAGTCATTAATGAGGTACCTCCCTTGCATCCCCCAACGCTCAAATGTAAACTTCTTATAAATAGTAACCTTTTGTAAATGCAAAGTTGAGACACCACTTTCCAAATAAGTATATTTTTGTCATTGTCATTGATATATATAGATAAAAGCCTAATTCTATGTAGATATGTGTTGATTGAATGATTTAGAAGTGGCAAGTTGCATTGTAATTTTTTGGGTTTATTATTGTTATTGAAATGGGTTTATTATTTTGCTATTCACACTTGGGAAATTGCTTCTTTAGGTAATGACATAGAAAAGTGAGAAAATCGGGCATGCAAACAAGCTTTATGAATTGGATTCTAAAGGGTATGTTTCCAAATGAGAAAATTCCCATTTCTAACACTCCATTACCAAGGTGAGTTTAATAATGTACTATGCCCAATGATCCATGCTTAATTAGTTTTTCCAACAAATAGACATTATAATAAGATTGTCTAATTATGTACTAGCCTAATGATGTCAACTATAGAGTAGAAAGACACATATATATATATTAATAAAATAGAAAGAGAAATGAAATAGTGTTCACACCAGTGAATATGAATTTGACTAATAGAAGAAGCATATTAACACTGCCATTAGGAAAGTGTCAAGATGGGAAAAAAAATAACTTGAAAAATTCATTTCTTATTTTGAGTAGAAAGAAAGATGTAAGATTCTCCTTTAATTTTAAAAAGTGTGCAATCTAGAACTTTTAAAATAGATGTAACATTATATTGTCCATGCACATGACCATATTACACGTAGATAATGACACAAATCAGTTCAAGCTATTACCAAGCAAGCATCAATCATAAATATGTACTTGTGATCTTTTATTGCAAATACAAATTTGTAATCCATAGATGCTATGATGATGGCCAAAATGAAGATTAGAATGATATAACATTATTTGAAAGTTAAATTTATTTCCAAGAAGATATTCAATATATATATATATATATATATATATATATATATATATATATATATATATATATATATATAAAATAAAAAATAAAAATTTAAAAAAACTTTACTATCATTTGTTGATACTCTTGCCACTAACTTGTAATGGTCTTCAAGGTATATTGCTTACTAATCATGAATGTTTGAGAACTTCACCTTTGATTTGAAGTTTTAGAAATATGGTGAGTTGGCCTTGGAATAGACTCACCCTTTAAGTTAATAAAACTACACAAAATGATGAAAGATTACGGGGCTTATGTAGTAGCTAAGTAAAGGTGATATAACATTGTTTTAGTGTTAAGAATCATTAATAAACACAAATGCTCACCAAAACTTCTATACACTTTACATATAAATTTAAAGCATGATATTAACCTTACTACTAATTGTTTATTTGACATAGAGAGTGGGTATCTAATTAAGAGGTTGTAAAAATGACAAGAGAAATTGCAATTAAAGAATGAATTTTGACAAATATTACATCTACAATGTGTTTTAAATTTAGGGAGTTTCAACAAGGGGTTTATAAATTTCACCCATTTTTTTAACATGTGGCATGTTCATAAATCCTCAAGAGCCAATATAATATCAACTCTCATATTCCTAAAGCTACTAGAGAATCAAGGCCTTGTTAAGTTACAAAAGAATATACTTGATTGGGTTTAATATTTTTCTTATAGCTTGGTTTGGTTATTTAGATTACACATTTAGATTTGATAATTTGCATGCAATAATTGTTAAATACAAGGGCATCATTAAATGAGATTGACCATGTTGTAACAAATTATTAATTTGAATGGTATTTGAAACTTTAGAGATGAAGACTTGTCTCTAAATCATCATTAGTTCAAACTTTTTCATTGGAATATACTTGCAACCAACCATATCTATTGTAAACTTAATTTTTTGTCCTAGTGTTATTTCATCATTGTTGTAGATAATGCTTCTTTTCCCATTAATCAATTTTCCTTATTTGCAATCTACATGAGGGCTTGATTTGGGGACCATGCGTGCTTGCAAGGAATTGCAACATCTTGTCTAGTTTTAAAATAAAGAGTTGCAACAATGTTAGCCCTAGCTAGCAATGGTGCTACGCTATGCCTTTGCACAAACCATCAACAAATGCTATTTTTAAAATGACAACCACAATGTGAGGCTCGCATTACAATAATAAAAAATAAACATAGACAAAAAGATAACTAGCTAGCATGCATGCAAGAAAAGTCATTTAAAAATATTACTTGATCAAACCTATAATACATTATCGGACAAAGAAAGGGCTATGACAAGGAATGCCTATGGCATTCCCCCAAAAATTGTCTTAACACTCTTGCTTGTCCTTCAAAACATTTGACACATTTTTATACCTCATTCACTTAATTTCATACCAAGACATACCCTTGCCATGCAATACTCGACACCTCCAAGCCATGACTAACTTCACATACCTCTATGCAACTAGTAACAAAGAACTTTAGAAAATCCATTTAATTATTTCCTTGTCGTCTTCCATTTAAAAATATTACTTGATCAACCCTATAAGACATAATCAGATAGAGAAAGGCCTATGACAAGGAATGCCTACGACATTCCCAAACATCTTGTTTAAACACTATTGTTTGTCATTCAAGATATCTGACACATGTCTATACCTTCTTCACTCAATTTCATGCGAGACACATCCTTGACATGCAATACCCAATACTTCCAAGCTGGAACCAATTGCACACACTTGTGCTTCTATGCAACTACAACAAATAATTTTAGAAAACCAATTTAATTCTTTCCTAGTCATCTTCTCCATTGGACAACCTCTCTAGAAGATTTTGTAGAAATGGAAATCCTATCTTCAACTTTCAAAATCAGATATTGACCAAATATGAATCAAATAAATCATAGTTTTCCACACATTGAAAAAGCAAGCAAAAGCAAAAACTCCTTTTAAAGATAAAATGTACAATACAATCTTACAGAAACTATAGATTAAAATATTAATGCTAAAAAAAAAACAGCAACAACAAAATAAAAATAGTTAAAAAATACAACCTTGAGAGCTACCTCCATATATGAAGACAATAATGTGGTTGCTACTGTTTTTTCTTTTAAAATAGTCTGGCTGCTGTTTTTTCCATCTCTAATCTTGAAGGTTGTGGTCTTGAGAAGGCTATTTTGTGTGGTTTTATTACAATCTCCCAAAATGAAAAATTCTTAATTTTCCTTAAGTTCACTATCTATAATATAACACTGATAGATGAAAACATTAATACCCATTTATATAAGACAAAACTAAATAATAAAAACTATATGGTATGCAAATTTCAGGATCAGACCAATATGACAAGAGAGAACTTCCAAACAAACATGCGCCTAAACATAGGGAATATATCGTAGGTTGGCCCACAATTGACGAGAGATATCAAGCCTGTCACATGTTAAATTTAAGCTGCTCTCAATCCCTTCGAGATCCTTTTGTTATGATATGGAAGAGATTGAGATTCATGCTGTAAAAATTAATTCAAGATAATCAAAAGTTTTCAAGATGGTATGGCATGCATGCGCCATGAGCGTATTTATTGCATTCATTTCTTTTGTCGCGCCCATTTGTCACTTTCCGTCCCACATATGAAAAACCGAACGCCAAGAGATCCAATCCCGACTATTTAATTTCCCTGTAAATTATTTTAAATTGGTCGACACGCAATTGTTTTATGCGCGATGCCGATGCCCGGTTCGTTGCGTGCGTAGGCGACCAAGAAATCTTTTCTCTGCACGCCACGCGAATTTGAAGCCGCCCTCGGCCTGCAAATAGAAATTTCTTTTACTGATTTGGAATTGTCTGAACTTCAACTCTGAGTGAAAATTTTGGTCTGTCAAATCAATATATAGTTAAATTTTGTATACATTTCATGACGGGGAAGCAGCCGTTATCGTTGCAGGTATTTTTTGATGTGGAAAGAACAGGGTCGATGGATGGAAGGCGAGAGGATAAAGTTGTTTACCCAACTACAGAGGATGGTGAAGTTCAGCGGCGGGATAGGCCGCATGGCATTTCATACATGGAAAATCCGAGAACGAAATGGAAGACATGGATAATTCCTGCGTTTGTTGTGGCGAATTTTGTTGTATTTATAGCGACAATGGCAGCGAATGATTGCCCTAAGAATTCGGAGACACCTGACAAATGTGTGCTCAAGTTTTTGGGCAGAATGTCCTTTCAGCCTCTCAAGCAGAATCCTCTCTTGGGGCCTTCGTCCTCCACGTAAACTCTGCGTTCATACCCATTGTGATATTTTCTTTTGTTTTTTAGCAGCATTGTATGTTTTTATATAAAATGTGAAATTGTTCAATTTACAGATGCAAGAAAATGAATAGTTTGAATTAGAGTTCTTTCTTTGAAAACTTGTTTAATGGATTCTCCGCAGGCGGTTTTGTAAACTGGGTTGTTGGTTATGATTATATTTTCAGTCGGTATGGTAGTCGGTTCTTGTTTAAAAAGTAACCCACATTTAATAAGACCTCCAAGTTTGGCCATGGAAGAATTATCCGGCAATGCATATGAACTAATGAATTGGGATTTAGATGTTAATAGAAGGAAATATACCAGCCCTACCAACAGCAAGAACCAAATAGCCTCACCTCTGCATGCACATCAAGACGCCTTACCCTTCCCACTTGGACATCACATTTCTAATACCCACTTCAAGAGCAAAAATAACTGTGATCGATGGGCGATGTGGATTGTCACACGCCCAAAATACACGCGCCTTTGTGCTTCGTATGCCGGATCAGCGTCTCCTTGGCAGTAACCTCAAAATATACCTTCTCATATACACATTGCCTTCTCATATATGACCATTTTTTTGTCCTTTTAAAAGCCCTCTGACTCGAAAATACCATTTTTATATGGTGCAGGGGATGCTTCAGAAATGTGCCACTACTCCAAGTTCTCACACTAAGGCTCTTTTGCATGTTGATTTGGATTATACGAGCCATGCTTTATGCAGGCTGGAGTCTTGATTTTAATGGTGTTTATGTATGTAGCTGCCCTTAGATGAAATTCTTCAATCCAAATGTGTTTCAAAATACCGTTTCAATTCTGAGCAATGACATTTTTATGATGATGAAAATTCTGTTACATATGCATGCCCTAGACACACAAGCAGCTGTTGAATTGCCCCCCTTTTATTGGCATTGCTGTCATACATATCTCCGTATTTTCTTGACCATAAGCTATGTGCCAATTCTGATTGTATTTTGCTTTTTTGCAGATTAGAAAACATGGGAGGTCTTGATTGGAATAAGGTCGTACAGAAGCATCAGGGATGGAGGCTCATTACGTGTATTTGGCTACATGCAGGAGTGGTTCATCTGCTTTCCAATATGCTTAGTCTTGTTTTCATAGGAATTCGTCTTGAACAAGAGTTTGGCTTCTGTAAGTTCTAAAACGCGTGCACTGTCATAGAATTCAACATTGTATTCAATATGCTTGGTCCTTGGTTAATGAATCTTAGATATAATTTCCTCTGTTCCAGTTCTGGCGATCTTTGTTTTATAATTGAAACTGTTTTTTTCTTTATGCAATCTATTTGCCCGACACAAGTTTTGTTGTTTTTGTTTTTATTTGAGTTGTTGGCCGACTCCGAGTTCAGTTTGATTCCTTGAATTTATAATAATCTTTAGTATTTCAGAACAACTCTGGTTGTTTGATAGATCATATTTGTTGTTATTTGTATGTTGAAGAAAAGATCCAGCAACTAATTGCCTTTCTACTTACTGGTTAATACAGTTAAGATTGGCATGCTATACCTGCTTTCTGGATTTGGTGGCAGCTTGTTGTCAGCTTTATTTATCCAGAATAACATATCTGTAGGAGCATCGGGTGCTCTTTTTGGGTTGCTAGGTGCTATGCTTTCAGAGCTTATTACAAACTGGACAATCTATGCCAGTAAGGTTAGCAAAGTCTTAAGTCGTGATGGACCCTTTTTATTGAAAAAATATATATTTTACATTTCAGGATGTGCATGTTAAATAACAGTATAATTTTTAAGAAAAATGTGGTCACTAACCAAGGTGTAGTTGAAAATTCCTATGTAGCTTGCAGCACTGGTTACACTTGTTCTCGTCATTGTTGTCAACTTGGCTTTTGGATTACTGCCACATGTAGACAATTTTGCACATCTTGGAGGATTTATGTCTGGGTTCCTTCTTGGATTTGTGTTTTTAATCCGGCCTCAGTTTGGATGGGTTAATCGTAAGAAGCTTCCTCCAGGATATGAAGTGGATACATCAGTCAAACACAAACACAAGCCATATCAGTATGTATTGTGGCTGTCAGCAATAATTCTGCTAACGATAGGGTGAGTTCTATCAACAATTCTATATGTCAACTGATTGTGTTTTTTATTAGAAGAATATTTTACATTCTAATTTTCATTGTTATAAATGCATTTCATTTCCTTTTCATATCCACTGAGACTTTGAGAATGGTTCTCTAACTTAATTTTGATAGATTGAAGTGGAGAAATGGTATGATGAGTCTAAGTTGAAGTTTTCTAAACTGCATTCCAATTTCTCTCTCTTTAAGTTGTTAAAATCTCAACAAATCCGTTTAGCATGTTTGTCTTGTGTAGGTTCAATGAGCTGTTTTCAATTAACTAGATATGTAGGAAAGAGTAATAGAAGGAAAGCATTGCTTGTAACTGCAATGTCTTGCATTAGTGTTGGCATTTTACAAATTGTACAACTAGTTGGATTCTCCTTTTTCTATAATTTTAAACCTGATTTTCAATTTATCATTGAAAACAATTCAACAGGAAAGGTTTGAATTTGGTATTGTGGATTTCCGAATATTCTATCATACTACCATGTTAAAACTTTTGCTGTATATGCAAATTAACTGATGATTATTTTGATAGGTTAAGGAAGGGTTTTTAGAGGGTCCTCTCTCAAAAGTTAAAAGCGTAATATAAAAAGCTAGAAAAACCTGAAAGATCCATTATGGCCAAAAGCATACAACAATTATAGCAAGAAGGCAACAACATCTAAAATGAACCAACCTTACTGGCCAAATCAGCAAGAGGGACCTGGAGTAGACTCCTTGGTGGGCACCTGAAAACCAGAAGCAAAGGTGGAACTGCAGACAACTTGGGAAACCCCACTTCTTGAAATGGTAGGAAAGTAGTACACACTACAAATTTCCAGAGAATCCTCCAGAATTACAAACTAAAAATTATTCATATATAAGGCCAAATCTCAACTGTAGTATGCCAAGTTAGCTTGATTCTTAGAAAGGGAATGTGAGAGACCTTGAAACTGTTTCACATCCTCCATCTTCTGGAGGTGAGATCTTCCAAATTGTTCGCCAATGGAACAAGGTCATCACAGGGAAGGATTTTACTGAGAATCCATTCCTTGGCAACCACGTAAGGGACCTGTCCTTCCAACTTTTGAATAAAATCCTCAGAAATTGGTCCCTGCTGCATGCTACAGCTGAAGCAGTCAGCCATTCATCACCCAAAATCTCCTTCACAAAGTGCAGTGTCGAGATATCTTGAATGAAAAAAAGTTTTCCTTAAGCATTGATCTGAAACCATGAATTGAAAATCCATGCTTATTGCAGAAGAATTGAAAGAGAGCTAAATGCCTGAAAAGGGAAAATTTGAAGCCATAAGAGTGGACCTAAAAGAGCAGCAACTGAACATTGACAGATGCTGGGAAGATTGAGCTGGGCAGGCACATAAATCAGTCTTTGACATGGGCCAACTAATGCAACATTGAAACCATTAATTGAGGACTTGCCGAGTACTCAGCAGGACTCATGGGGCTCACGAGCCTTGAGGCCAACTGAGTTGACTCACCCAGGATTCACAGGCCGAGTCCTGGCGAGTCTGGCAAGTCTTGGGTAAAATCTTGCCAAGTCTCAGGCTCGGGCTCACAATTTGTTGTCAGACATTATCACGTCTCCTTCTTGAAATAGGATTAAATGGTAATCGATAATAATTAATTTAAACTTTATTGATCACAATTGCAACAGTCATTCAAATGCAAAGAACACAATATTTACGTGGAAACCCTAAAAGAGACAAAACAACAATATGTTTGCTTTATATGAATAATATTTTTTTACGATTTTAGAGGCACCAACCCTTCATTCGATTTGTGAGCACCAACTCACCTAGTGGCACCAACCCCTTGTTCACTTTAAACATTAGAGGCACCAACCCCTCATTTGAATTTCTGCCTTTTAATAGACAATGGATGATCCTATTCTCCTCAACTTGTTCTTCAAGTCTGCTATGAAATGACCACAAAATTCTCTTCACAATGGAGTTTTTTATAACTTTATACCACCTTTGAAACTGGTATAGGTCTGGTCATAAGTTTGCTACAAGGAAATCAGAATCTCTTTTTCAAATCTGCCTATGAATTCTTCCTTAAATCTGCTATAAGTTACTTATAGATCAGCCACAATATGTCTACAATCACTTCTTTATATTCTCCTAGAGACTCCTTACATATTGAAGTCTAACTTGATCTTCTCATATAATCTGTGTTCTATCCTTGGTGTATGCACTCAACCGATCTTCTTTAATATTCCACACACACCCCTCCCTTCCAATTCCAATTTCTTTCTAAATATATGCCTTCTAAATGTCATATTCCATTGAAGAGACACATCCTTCATCTAGGAAGGCAATCTTTACCAACAAACCTGTCTTGAATCATAATGCAGCGGCTAGAGAAGATTCAACCTACTACATAAGAATTGTTTGTCAATCTACACCAGCACTTATTGCGCCTCCTTGAATTCATTTTGTTTTGTTTCAGGTAACCCCTCACCTCTTGGATAATCATGTGTTTATTTTCTTAGGCAATCGCACCACTTGGAATTATTAAGGTATGCATCAGGGACATCCCCAAGCCATCCCTAGATTTTTCCAAAATGTTGGATACGTCCTGAAAACTCAGGGATGACTGGTCGTCCTCGGGACTGTTGAAGAATGTCACAGACGTCCCCCAACCATCCTGGGGACAGCTGGCCAACCCCCTTGTCCAAAACAATTTACAAAAAGCCACTCAAAGCACCTCAAAAAACTGTAAAGGAGATCTTTTTAAACAAATGATAAAGAGAACTTTATAGGTAGGTGAAATAATTTCAAATAAATATATTAGTTTGGCTTTTCGGTTATCAGAGTTACGTTGGCAGCCACAAAATAAAGTAAAATGTACTACCGTGCATTCTTTGGGTTTGTTGTGTTATGCTAGCTCAACTTTCTGAGTGTTCTTTCAGCAGCTTTCTTTGACTCCTGGATTTCCAGATCGTTCCAAAACCATTTTGCACTTCTGTCTTGTTTTTGTGTCTTCTGGGATCTCTATTGTCTGTTGAATTGCCACACACTGTTTTCTGAGTGTCTTGAAGTTTCTTACTTACTTAATTTGAGTATAAGATTGAGATAAGTGGCTTCGTAAGCTGAACTTACTGACTGGCATGATCTAGCTTTGATGAGCATGGCTCTAAATGCACAAATTTAACATGCAACGTATTAACCCTAAAAAATTTATGCATAATTTTATTAAGGACGGATTGTGGGACTAAGTCATGCGTCTATTATCTGGGGCAGTTTCCCTTTATCGGATACCAATGAAATTCTTACAAACAGTGATATATGCAAGCATATTTACCTACGTTATTACATACAAAGATTATTCTTAAAATATCTCAATATGAAGTCATAGTAAATGAATTAACACTATTAAGTGAAATAAAGAAAAGAGTTTGCCAGAACAATGCAGTAAAATGTAAAGTATCCTCTCAGAATAGTGGGGGGTTCCTAATAGAGATTGATTTATTTCATTGACCAACAAATGCAGTATAATTATAGGCAAGAAATGCTAAAATAAATTTTGTGCTCAGTTTTTTCCCATAATTCCTACATCATTAATGAAGCTTCAGCATTGCATTGGTTACTAACTTAGTACTGGAGCTTTTGTTATGTTAAATTGACTATATCTTGTTAGTTATACTGAGTTGGGTTGAATAATCGAACTGACTATAGGTGAATTTCCTTGCAGAGAATTACATATATCCCCATACCTTTCTACACTTTCAGCTAGATTGCCAAGTATCTTTTGTGTTTCATTAAATCATGATGGTTTATGTTCATCATGCAACTTTCTGCATGCATTGATTGCTTTCATTGACTTGAATTTAATTTTTCTATAAAGTTGGTATGCAAGAGATTATAACCTGGTTTCCGGATAATTTCAGAATTCTATTTGGAACTCAATCTTGTTGCTTTTTTTTGCAGATATGCTGTTGGTTTGACCATGGTTTTGCGTGGTGTAAATGCAAATGATCATTGTGGTTGGTGCCACTATTTAAGTTGTGTGCCAACAAGCAAGTGGAGTTGCAAGGAGAAACCAGTTTATTGTTTGGTAATTAAATTGCTCAAAGTTCTCTTAACAGCCTAATATTGTCTTTATGCATATTCAAAGTTGAAAATTTTGAATATATTTCACATAGAGCATCATCTGTTTATTAATTACTATAGTAATTGATATGCTTACTTGTAATGATGCTTTCTTACAGTCTTCACAAAGCCAGACCGAATTGACTTTAACATGCGAAAATGGTGGCAAAACAAAGATATTTCCATTTGGTAATGTATCTGATGATAGAATAAGAGATCTCTGTACACAACTCTGTGCCTAACTCGGCAGTGCCTCATGTTTCCCATTGATGAGATATTCTCTGCAGACAATAATGGTCCCAGAGCTGACAGATGATTATAAATCTACTGGTATTCTTTGTGTATATTTTGTAGATCATATTCATAAAATAACTGTAGATCTCTCTTGTATATCATTTTTGAGAATTCATTGGTATCCGCTTCTCTGCTTCTGAAAGGTTTCATGGCCAGCAAAAATGCACAGATTTGATGTCCGCTGTTTGCCATTTTCTACTCTACATCTTGCCATAAGGTTCGTGTGGGCAAAATTTTCCATGGGAATGATTGGACAATGTATGATATTTAGATTTCACAAATTCTGGTTTTGGTTACTGTACCATAATACATTGGGTATTAGTAACAACCTCTGGAGATGTTCTTGAATATTTGTCAATATGACGCCCCCATGACTCTCATACCGGTTTCATTATTCATCTTTACTGCACAAATTATTTGATTCCAGGACAGTTAAAATGGTGCAGACATCATTTTGCATCCACAAAAGATGATAAGTAAAAAATGAAAAATAAATTGATTTAATTTGTCTTATTCAGAAGGTATCATACTGAATTCATGTGTCTAAATGATTGGCTTCTTTAAGAATAGTTTTTTGTATTATGAACCCTGGGCTTAGCTCACTTGGTCTCGGCTGCTGCTTTAGGTAGCCTAGGTTGTGGGTTTTACTCCTGATTTGCCATGGTGCGGATGAGGGTCCATTTCACATCACTTGAGAGGCTGGAGGGGGCTTGCCTGTAAAGAGCTAAGGTCTAGGTCACTTGGCTTAACTTTTGATTCCTTTTGGTCAAAAACAATTTAAAAATAGGTTTTTCTATTATACACTCTGCTATGGACTCTTGATATGTAGGTTTGAGAGCATTTGGATTTATCTTTTTGGGAACAATGCATTAAAGTACATTTTGTGAGATAGAACATTTGTTAAATCTGAAGGAAAAGCTACACTATCATTAAAACAGCTTAAAACTAGACTAAGGATGTTAACATGTAATGAGAAATTGTCACATGCAATTGAAGATTTTTTATTCCTTGCAACCGATCTTAAGCTGAAACAATATTTTTTTGATGAATAGTCCTCTACTAATTGAAAATATTAAAGTTATTCACAAGAAAAAGTCGAGGGATACAGGATTGCCCTACGAGAGTCAAATGGCCCAAGAACGGAAACAGAGTACAAATCAGCTATTCATAAAAAAAAACCTAATGGGCAAAGCCTGGAACTTAAGCCACCTTAGGCGGCCAAAGCAGTGCTAGCCAGGGTGGGGGGGATCCTAATTATCTTTTTTGCCCCATATGTCAGCGGGGCTAGGGGTCGGGTCAAGAAGGGACCACTCATCTTCATCTTTCTCCTTCTCTTTGTCTTCTTCTTCCTCCCTCTTGGAGGGCGAAATAGCCAGGGCCAAGCAAGGAAACCCCTTGGAGGAAATGGTTGTAGGCCAGGCAGAGTTACCTTCGGTATTAGGCTAGTTGGAATCACCAGGTGCAGGAGCAGCAATAGGCCAACCCGACGCAGAACCACAACGTGGTGGAGAAGCCGAGCGACGCCTCTACGCGTCACCTCACCCACTAGAAGAGCGGCGAGGGGCTTGGGACTACGGGGTCTGAGAGCGGCGAGCTGAAGAATTGCGGCTACGGGGTGGAGTCCAGTCTGTAGAAGCAGAATCCGGCGGCACTCTGGCCACTATACAGGGGGCATTGCCCCAAGGCTGAAGAAGCTCTTGTAGGTGGGCCACCTCCAAAGCCACTTTATTGGCTTGCACCTAAAATTGCATTATCACATTACAAATGCACGCTTTAGTGTACATAGAAACATTTATATCCAGAAAGATGTGAGTGAATAAAACAACATTTCTATCTTTCCATAAAGTGAATAAGATCTCCATCTTGAAAGCATGCCAGATCTACTAGAATTTGAAGGGGATCCTACGCGAATCACCCAGCAAGGCCATGTGCCAAGAAAAGGGTTCTGGCCTAAAGGGCCTGAAAAAATCATGAATCCATCTCCAATATTGTTGAGCTCTTTTGCAAAACCAGAAGATATGAAGAAAAGTCTAGTTGCCCAAAAAAAGGGCATCTAGGGTCAAGAACCCCCAAATGCTTGAGTCTAGAACCCAAAGGCAACCCCTAAAAAATAATGCACCAAGCAAAATGTGCAATCCTAGGTTAAGAAGTGGCAGACCAAACAGTAAGAAACCGAAGTCTCCAAGCTTTCTGAGAAGATTGCAAATGCCATCGTTGATTGAGAATGGTGACCATTGGCAAATGGGGAACTAGCCAATGATAACCCATCTTGGGTTTGTAACTGGAAAAAGGAGTCCAAGGACCACTTCCAATCCTTCCACCATGGCCTGACAAATTGAATGCCAAGCTTATGTAACATGTGTGAAGGCAAAGTCAAGACCAACAGGTCATAAGTCTATCAATTTGGATGAGATAGACGAAATTGGACTTGAAAGTCATCTGATGACCGAAGGTTCATAGTAACACTGGAAAATAAATCCTTAGGCATTTGAATGCTAGGTTTGTGAAAATCCAGAGCATGAATACCCTGGATTTTAGCAAGAGGGAGGCCCTTGTGAATGAAATAAAGGCAACCACTAGATATTATGCTTTCTAGGCCATCTCGAAACCCATCATGGACAACACCTCAAGAAACCCATCTCTCGCCCACCAAAACCAAGGCTTAATAGCTTCCCAGGCTCTCCATATACTTTTGGCAATAAAGGTGCCCTAGATCTGAATTGGGTCTTCCATAATAAGAAGGGTTTGGAAACCAATTCTCTTCCAAGCAAGTCTATTGATTGGAAAGCTTGAAGAAATACAATGTTTGAGAAGGATTTTACAAGCCTCATCACTAGCGAAGGATCTGATGACCCATTTGGCACAAAGAGCCAAACCCTGCTTCTAAGTAGAAAGAAGACCTAGCCCTCCAGAATCCTTGGGAAGACAACAATACTCCCAGGCAACTCTATAAAACCCATGATGGTCAACTCCAGAAGCCCATAGAAACTCCTGCAACAACTTTTCCAGCTTCATGTATGAGGCCTTGGAAGGAGCCCAACATGAAGAGTAGTACACATGGGTGGCAACCAACACTTTAAAGAAAATCTGGAGTTTTCTAGCTAGAGAAAGAGGCTTGGTGATCCAATAGGCTAACTTTTTCTCAATCTTGGCTAAAACCGTATTCCACAGGTCCACTGGCAAAGTTTGGAAGGCAAAAGGAATGCCCAAAAAGCAGAAAATGTCACCATGTTGTATCCACTTCCATCCGTATTGGAGAATCTAGGGTGGGGCTAGAAGAAAAGATTGTTTGTAGCATTGAGTTTTGTGCCACTGAATAGTTGAGCCAGAGGCCAAACAAAAAGTGTCAAGACATTGAAGAGCTGCATGAACATTTTCTTCCACCTCGATGAGAGTGAGAAAGGAGTCATTTGCAAAATGGCCATTGACAAGTTGAGCAGGTGACCGAGGTAGGGAAATTTCTCTAACACAACCAACAGAGATTGCATTGGCAAGCAAGTATCCAAAGCCTTCAGCAACAAGAACATATAATGAAGGAGCCAGAGGACAACCTTGATGAATAGATCTGAAAAGGCCAAATGCATTAGATTGGCGGCCATTGATGGTAATGCAAGCAAAAGCATCCCCAAAGAGCATCTGGACAGATTGGATGAATCTGGGTCCAAATCCTAGGGCTTTAAGCATGGCAAGAATGAAAGGCCACTCAATGCGGTCATAGGCTTTAGCAAAAGCAATCTTGAGAAAGATTGCATTCTGCTTAGAGCGTCTAGCCAATCCATACCTTCCCAGACAACAATAATGTTGTCAAGGATGAATATGGATTAATAAATCCAGTTTGCTCTGGCCTGACAATAATAGGCATGATATGACAAATTTTGAGAGCCAAAGCTTTGGCAATGATCTTGTAAGAGGCATTAAGCAAGGTAATGGGCCTCCAATTACAAATATCTTTTGGGTCTCCAGGCTTACAAATGAACTTGATATTTCCCTTGTTAATAATTTCTCCCAGAGACTGGGAATGAAAGGCTTCAAGATAGACCTTATGAAGGTCATGACCAACACAAGACAAGAGCGCCTTGTATAATTCACAAGGAAAGTCATCACACCTAGGGGCTTTGTCATCCGCTGTGGAGAAGACAACTTCCTTGAGGTCTACAATGGTAAGCATTTGATCACAAAAAATCTGTTGATCATCTAAAAGTCTTTTGGGCACAACAACTAAATGATCCTTCAAAGCTTGGTCTCTGGCAGGAGAGCTTCCCTGCGTTGTGAACACCTTCTCATAGTGACAGACAAGGGCTTGAAGAATGTCAAGTTGCACAATGAGAATAGATTGACCTTCCTTAATTCTCTTGATCCCCGTAAAGGTATGACGATCTCTCAAAGCCAGAAAAAATTCCTTTGAAGCTTTGTTACCCACCTTAAGCCAATGGAGTTTGGCCTTAATCTGAGCTCCTTTGGTAGAATAATTATTTGCAATTTGTTTTTGGTGCCTAATTTGAGCCAACCGAACTTGCAAATTTGCATTGAAAGGATTTGAAGCCAAAGCTTCGGTGGTAGCATGGAGGTCCTTGGTAGTTGTGTCACATGAACGTCGACGATACATAGCAAATTGTCTACTATAAATGCAGAGGAACCTCACAGTGCAAGTGATGGCGTCATTCCACCACGCAATCCAACCTATGGGCTGATGTGGCCTAGGCTCTAAGTTCCAAACCCTTCGAATGTGGGCCATAGTGGCTTGGTGCTTCAACAATGACGTGTTTAGGTAGAACTACGTCTTGGAAGGACGTCTTGGAAGGACCATTCAATACAAAATTTAATCAAGTAATGATCTGACATGACATCAACAAGCGAAAAAATAGGTAACTCTTGATCTTCGGAAAAAGAGAAAAAAGATTGCACAATGATCATGGCACGATCAAGGCTTTTAAATATCCTATTAGAACCAGTTGTAAAATTAGACCAAGTGTGCTAGACCCCATCAGGACGTCAGCGGTTAGTTTTGGGATGAAAGGGACCCAGTTATTGCACATGTAGTACTAGGCCTCTCTCTCCAGCTGTTTAGCAAAAAGGTAAAACCCTGTCCTTATCTGAGGCCACCTCAACTATATTGAAGTCCCCACACATGACCCAAGTTGCAGGTGGCAAAGAATCTGCTATCCAACACCACAATTGAGATCTTTCTACAACATCATTGGGAGCGTAGACATTAACAATCCCAAAGGAATGATTATCTACTGACAGCAAAACCCATACAAGTGTCTGCATGGGGTCAGAACCTTGATCAATAACAGAAGAATGCTAGCGAGGGGAAATGAGAGTAGTGACTCCACCTCGACCAGCATCATGCTGAGAAGAAAAAATGAGGCTATTCAGCCAAATAACAAGTCATGCATCAACAAGCATGAAACCTGCAACAATTTTAACCTCTCGAGGCAAAAAAAATCCAAGCCAGAAACACGTTGACAAACATCTCTAACATAATACTTTCTATGAAGGTCTGTAAGACGTCAAACATTCCATGGGACATAATTCATGAAAGAAATTCTTGCATATCATCCTCGTCCTATAGAGAGGAGAAACTATTATGCAAAAAATATGAACTGGTTCTGAAGCTAGGAAGAGAATCCCCTCCTGAGATAACTCTTTGCTTTTCTAAGCCACCATCTACATTCTCAGCATGCCTAGGAGGGCCACAAGAGCAGTGTAATGACTGTGGAACAGAAACAACTGACGCAGCCTGAGGAGTGCAAACCCAAAGAGGTCGGGAGGCACTCTCAGCTGAATCCTTCCCCTACTGGCTAGGGTTTGAAACAAAACTTTTGGTGTTGAGACAACCTGGATATGCAGAGATTGGGGAGGAAACTCCGCCGATGGCTGAGAAGAGGAGCTAACTGGTTGTTTTTGGGCCGAAGCTAGAGAGTTCTTGCCTTTGCGAACCACAGTGGTTTATCCTTCATCTTTCTTTGCTCCCTCCATAGGGTGAGGGTCGGCCTCCTTAGGAGGGGATTTCGTCCTTGGCACAGCCAAATGATAGTACTTGATCTTGTGCTCAGCCGATTGACACCTGTAACAGGTGTTGGGTAGGTTCAAATAGAGCACCTTTTGGGTGAAGGTATTGCCACCCACTTGAATATCAACAATATCTTTGAGGTCGTGAGACAAGTCGACCTCAACACAAACCCTCTTTTGAAGAAAAGCATTGAAAAAAGGGTCTAGTTCAAGATAAATTACCTTACCAATAGACTAAGCAATGGTTTGCATGAATGGCCAACAAGGCAGAGGGAGACCAAGAAATTCAACCCAGACCGGGACCTTTAGCTTTTTTTTCTCTGAGACAGTGAAGTCTCGAGACCATCACTGAAAAACCAAAAGGGAAGACCAAACGGTCCATGACCCATGAGAGAGGATAGCCTCAACATGAATAGGGTTCGAAAAATGAAACAAAAAAAGCCCTTGGTAAGGCTTTGAATGCTATCAAGTCGGACTCCAAGAAGGAGACCAGGCCTTGGCAACCCATTCTCGCAATATGCTTTCAGGAGGGACCCTACCCACAAAATAACCTATCAAAGTGCATTTCTCTAGCCACTCACAGGGATTATCAAGATCTTGAATAGGAAGTACAAATATCGGGTGATGACATACTTCGTGAAATACTTTCAGAACGAATTTGCAAGGACGTTTGGTCAGGGGCGCCATGAGTTTCCGTCACAACAACTCCAGCACTAGCATGAACTGCTGGACCAAAGTTGGCCAGAGCCATAATAAACCTTATAGATCCTGCAGTAAATGCAGTGTGACACACATATACACAAGATTCAAAAAAAATAGTACACAATCCAAAACCCTAGCAACAGCTGAAACATTATTCAACTCCGCATGTTGCTATTTTTATAGGTCTATAGAAATTGAAGAAACACATCGAACAGTGATCGATGAAAAGTATAGCTAATTTCCACAAAATTCCTCAAATTAAACAGTTAATCATAATGAAAAGCAAACACTAGTTGAATAAAAGATAATTCAATACAAATCCTGAATTAATCACCAACTCTAATTCATTTTGCGATATCTTCACCCATAATAACGAACAAATTTAAAGGATTGAAAATTGCATGGTCAAAGCTCTTAGCAAAATTGAATTTATTTTGACTCTCTTTTAATGCTTCATTTAAAAATATTCATAGTCCAACAGATGTCAAGGTAGATCACAAGTTTCCAAACATGGTGGATTTGAAGAGAATGTGGAGTTGGGCTTCACGAGATGTTCAATACATATTGTAAGCTTCTCGACTTGTTCTTTTAGCCCAACTTCGTCTCTCCCTTTATGTTTATTCTTATAGAAAGTGATTTAAAATTTCCCGACGTTCTAAGGGTGCTTCTCTCAAACTGTAATCATCAACTCGCGCTTCATGTGAATCCTTTTCAATTGGGATGGTTGTTTACCCATACACATTTCCTTTATTATCTATCCACCCCTGTTTATCCCTTTGCCTTCTTGGTCAAACAAATTTTGTAGCAAGATAAAATGCTGCCATGATAAACGAAGGCAGATTAAACTATTTTCCTTTTCCTTGTGGCGAATTCTGTTAACCAGCTGGGAGTACCCTTTTAAGCATTTGTGATTCCTTTCTTATAAGTTGTTCCTTGTTGGCCAAAACTCGTATTTGCTGACTGAGTTGGGTAGATTGCAGTGATGGAGAAAACAATGGAGTAGGATGAGGTAGAAGAGGGAAATAATCAACATGATAAGGGGACGATGAGATCAAGTATGGGCAAGGTGGAGGGGAAATAGTTATTTGGTTTGTAGGATGCACCAATGCATAAAGTTATCTTTATACATCATAACTTATATATTAGTGTATCCTAGGAGCTAGATTGACATTTCTAGATAGAGGTGTAGAAGGCGGTACATACAAAGAGATGGTATAAGTGGATGAAATGATAGAAGGGCTGGTTGAGTATGTGTTAGTTGTTTGGAAATGAATACAAGGAATAGTAGTATGATTGTTTCACCATAAATAGTGGCATTAGGAATAGAGGATTATTTTACTTGGTGATTTGAGAAGCCAATCTTATGGGAGGAGGATATTTCACCTTTTCCTTCAAATAGTTTTGAACTTCTTTGATTGGAGAATGTTGTAACTTAAATGCCGGGCTTTCAAATTTATCCTTCATTGTGATGCTAGAAACCAATCTATGTTCCTAGGTTGGTGTCATCACTAGGGCTTGAGTTATTGTTGCATGTTGTGCAACACAAGTAAGTTCTTCCTTTTCCTTTGCGTCTTAATAATCATAAAGATGTTGACAACTTTACTTGAACATGCCATAACAACTTTCCTTGTCAATTCAATTGATATGTAGAACAAATTTAATTCTCTGCAATTGAGACAATTACCTTATTGGACTAATTTTGGTTATATACTGATAAAAGATAAAACAATTTTGGCTATTAAAACAAACCTTATTGAAACTAGGAAAATAGATTCGAAGGATTTGATTCCCTAGCTCCTAAAGGTCTCAATTCATTTATTGGCTCCTACATTTAACCCATTTCTAAAATGACCTCAATCCCAAACCTCAAAAGAATTAGAGAAAGTGAACATTTTTCTAAGAAAATTTTCTAATGGACTTGTAGCCCTCAAAAGACAATAAGCATAATGTCCTCCTAATACCATATTATCATCCTAATTACAAGTTCAATTTTCAATGTAATGTCCCCTTCTCACACATAAGAAAATTAATGGCCATAAGCTTATTTCCCATAATTTCTTGTAAACTAATTAAGTTGTCAAAAGTAGTGTTTCATATATTTTTAAATTGACAACTTACTTAGTTATTTGAAAAGTGAGAAGTGACTTCAGTTGTGAAAAAGATAGGAGTTAGGCTAGCAGGGGAAGGTGGTCTTTTACACACTTAAAAATGGGCTTAAAATTATTGAAGTGAATATGGAGCCAAAAAATAAAATTATTTTTTTATTGTCCAAGAAAAGTTATAGGAGGAGTTCTAAGGAGAAAAGGGTTAGCATTTTTCATATTCACTTTTTCTTTGAGGATATTTGAGAG
This sequence comes from Chamaecyparis obtusa, assembly GCA_027943335.1. Taxonomy (NCBI): domain Eukaryota; kingdom Viridiplantae; phylum Streptophyta; class Pinopsida; order Cupressales; family Cupressaceae; genus Chamaecyparis; species Chamaecyparis obtusa. Next base: position 570,663 of record BSBK01005217.1, read on the forward strand.
TTTCTTGTTTCTTTAGGCAAAAATACCTTTAAGAAATATTAGTTTTGAGGATGATAACCCTCCTAACTAGATTTGGTGGTTTCATCTTGAATTCATGTTTGTGTCTGTAAGTGAAGATTTTCTAGTTTGTTGCAAAGATTGACATTTTTTATGTGTTTGACAAGTTAAAGAGTTTGCATTTGCAATTTGATGGTAGTAGAGTTTTGGACTATTAGAGTTATCTATTATTTAGAGGTGTTGGAAATGGGCCATACCTTTCTCATGCTAGTTGTGCCACTTCCTTGAAATATCTTTCTTAGCTAGCCATAGAGTCCTATTTTGTTGTTTACTCTGAGTGATGAAGTTTATGGAGTTCAAAGCACACCATTGATTAGGTCGTACATAGAGGATCATGTGAAGTGGGAAGATGAATCACTAGGTCTTGTTCCCTATTGTTTGAGGTGTCTTGATCAAGTGATATTATAATTGCACTTTGGTGTTGAATTTAGTACCTATGCAAGCTCATTTCAGGGGTTTGTATAGTAATAGTACCTATTATATCAACAATGAAATACTTAGTTACAACCTTGTTATTGTTTGATTTTATTTATCAGTTTGATATAGTGATTTTTGAGTGCATTTTGGGCATGTTTAGAGGAGGCTTAAGAGTGTGTTTTAGTAGTTGTTGGTTTGGTGGTATTGGTGTGCTTCTGGATGGTGGTTTCTATATGTTGAACATGTGTTAACATTTAATTTGAGCAAGCTTTTCAACATAACAAATGGTTATCCAATCTACAACTAGCTTCTAGCATCATCTATTTAAGGTATACTTAAGTTGGATTAATGAATTAATGTTATGAGAATGCTATTCTAAGTTTTTTGGGCCATTTATAATAGATTGATTGTTGCATCAATTTTATAGTGAGCTCCAAGCGGTAGTATTGTCAAAGTTTTTTATTTGAATGCATTTCAATTTGGTAAGTTGGAGGATTTACTACAACACATATAACATTTTTCATTCAACCTTTTTGGCATCAACGAGTTGACATTATCAACTATTTTGGCTTAAGTGAAGCTTAAAAATTGTGTGTGTGGCTTGCATTGCATACATGTAGTCCACATAAGAGGTGTCAATCATGTTGGCTTTGTTGCTTGTCAACTTGTCACCATATCATTGTGATCACATTTTTGAGATTAGATTGTGTACCTGGATGTATGGTGTGCTCTTACTTTGCCCACTTTGGGATATGGGCGATCAAAAAGTGTTGAAGACATTGCATCTTTAATAATGCAAAAATAAAAAAAGTAGGTTAGGTTGTTCCATTTAAATAGCCTTAGAAATCCTCAAGTAAAATTAGATGGACCACTCAAAAATAACTTACACATGCCTAGGGAGATGGTCCATGGGAAGAATAGATTGGTAAAAGAATGATATTTATGCTATTTTTCCTTGGGTTGTAATAGACTTCTAATTTTTCCCTTGTTGCAAATTAATTAAGTCAAAAAAGTTAAGAAGAGATTTAAGAACTCATCACTCTGAGAAATTATGATGCTATGGAGGAAAGGAATTTTTTTAGACATTGACGATCCAAGCCTCAAGTTCAATTTTATCACTTCACAAGAGCAAAGAAGAAAAATATTGAAGCTCAAGGAGCTAAAGTTATATTTTGCCCACTTTCGAAGTGTGTTTAAATTCATAAAGTAAAAAAACAACTATTGTAGAAGCATCAATCAAATTGCTTGCATTTGAATAAAAGTTTAAAAATATTCCTAATGGATCTTGAGCCCCAAAGAACACCTATTTATTGGTGGAAAATCCAAGGAAGGGTCATGTTCATATTTCTTTGCAATCAAGACCTAGCTTCATAGACCATTGATTGTGGTGAAATAAATAAAAAAGGTTGCAAATAACATCACTTTATGAGATGCATTAGCAATTTAAAGGTATGCATGCTTATTGCAAGAGATTATAATTATATGTAGAACTTAAAATGAAAATAATTTGCATCCAAAAGGAAACATCCACCCCTTGAGAAAATATCTTCATGTTGGGATTATAGAGGTAAATAAAAATAACTAACCTCCATTTTATGTCACAACGCTTATTTCCTCTTGTTTAGAAGCCTGTGATAGATTTTGATGTTAGTGGTATAGTCATGCCAATAAAAATATATAATGCACTAGGGATCAAGCACATTCGTATAGAGCAAGGAGCTACTCAATTAGATATGACCCATAAATTAATAAGAATAATTAAAGAATTACTTTCACCTCTACATGCTTGTCCAAAATTTTATGTTTCTTAAGAGAGTTTTTGTGGAGCTTCCTTCTATGTTTTGTATATGTTTATCTAGAGATTTTAAAACTAAAATAAGAGGTTTTTACTATGTATCCCACCAGATTGTACCATATAGTGTCTTTGAAGGGATGCTACAATGTCATATTGAAGGAAGAATTTTTATAAAGCTTAGATAGGAAAATGAAGCTACTTGATCATTGATGCAAGAGCATCTACGGTGTAAGAGCAATCTTGCATCATTCAAAATAAAAAATAAAAAATACACATGAAGCTTACTTAGGCGTAGTTGGCATAATTTGGTTATCACAAAATTACTTTTTGTAACTTATCATTTAATAAAGTGCATAGGATTATATTAGGTGACATTTTAGAAGATGGAAGATAATACGTTATTTAATAATTTTCTTTGGCATTTATTAAATTACATTATGCATTTAATATTTGTAGCAGGGTAGTTATACCTACTCTCTCCAAACTTTATCACACATTGGTTGTGTTTGTAATCTCTTGGGTGGTAAGTGTCTAGAAATAAATACATTTGAGCATTTGTAATCTCTTGGAAGAAAATTTCTCATCCTCAAGAAGTTGTAAGCATGCTTTAGCATTTGGAAGCAAGGATTTTCAAGTATTATGAATTTATGCTTTGTGAAGTATTTTGTTCTCTCTTTGCCTCTATGTTGTTATGTTTTTGTGTATGAGTTTGTAAGGGTGGTGTGGTCCTTCATCAAGTGGCATCAAAGCTAGTGGTCTTGAGTGTATAGATAGATTGTTGAATGTGAGGCAATCTACACCTGAAATCTGGGTTGGATGAATTGTTTTTGAGAGCTTGTTGGTTGTCCTTGTCCTCAAATAAATAATTGAAGTTGGGTAGAAGGTGCACATAGTTCCTCCATTAGGAGAGAGTGGGTAGAGGAAGTGAGAGGCGTGTCTTCTAGAAATCTTTGTTGGCTAGAGGATAGATGCATGTGAGTTTGATGAAAACATATGAGCAAGTTGCAAGAAGAGCTACATAGCAAAGTTGTAGAGAAAGGTTTATAAATTGAAGGTGTCAGGAGATACAAAGTTCTAAAAGAGATTTTGTTGCAAGTAGGAGGAAATAGAGAGAGGATTTGTAACTATATAGAACTTGTGTATAATGACACATAGAGGATGTGACAGAGGAAGAGGGGGATGACAACAATAGAGATGTTGAGTGGAATGACGACTAGGATTGAAGCCATTGAGATAGCACAATGTAGAGGTGTTCATATTGAAGATGCCAGTGAGGATGAAGAAGAGGTTGAATTACTAGAAGGATATGTTCAACCTGGGGTCGATCAAGGAGAAGAAAGGTTCATTTGAGCCATAACCAGAGTCAATACTAGACCACATTTTAACCCTCTAAATTATAAAGATAACCTGGATTCAGATGAATTACTGGATTAGATCTCGGAGATAGAGAAGTATTTTGATTTTGAAGGTACAAATGAATACATGAAGGTGAGATATGCATGTACAAAGTTGAAAGGACATGCATCCCTATGGTGGGATCATTTCCAGACTGATAAACAATGAAGAGGCAAGGAGAAGATAGGATAGTGACCAAATTGAAAGCAAAGGTTTTGCCTTTTGATTGCCACATAAGTCTATTCAAGAAATTGCATAACCTGAAACAAAGAAAAACAAGTGTCAAATAATACACAAAGGAATTCTATAGATTGAGCATACGAGTAGGACATGCTGAAGATGAAATAGAGAAAATGTCAAGATATTTGAATGGCCTACACATGTCGATTCAAGATGAAATAAGTCTACTTATATTGTAAAATGTAGAAGAAGCCTATCAACGTGCTTTGAAGGACAAAGAAAAATTGAATATGAAGTGACAAAATAATAAGGGTAGAAGTAGAAATGGATGTGGTAAAGGATAGAGTAGTGATAGAAGAGGAAATTATACCAAAGTAGATGAAGCTAGCTCCTCTCATGAAGGAGGAAGTAGAGGCGATTCCCATGGAAGAGGAGAGTCTTTCAGAGGAGGAAACTTCATAAGAGGAAGAGGTAGAGGATTTACTGGCACATGTTAGTGTTGGACTAACCGCCAACGTCCCCTTAAGGATTCGTGACATGGTTTAACAGCCTCATGTGTCTTCTATAAGTCTAGTGGTTGTATCAAACATCAACAGGTTGATGTTTTGGTACAATGACAACCGCTACTTGTAATAGTACCAATGTGGTGAAACTAGGCATAGAGCATTTGAATGTGCTTAGATGCAACAAGGTGGAAAGGAGAAGGAGGCCATCATGTGGCCCAAGTAGAGGATGAAGTTGTGGAAATTTTGAAACATGGAGATGATCTAGAGGGTGGAGAATCCTTGATGTTGAGTATAACTCTATTATACCAAAGAGGGTGGAACCTGAACTAGTTCAAAGAAGAAATTTATTTAGATCTAGATGCAATTCTAGTGGCATTGCGTCTGAAGAAATGGTGAAGAAATTGAAGTTGAAATGGATGAAATACTCAAGTCCATACAAGGTTTTGTGGTTGCAAAAGGAACATCAATTAGTGGTAAGGGAAAAATGTCTTGTTAATTTACAAATAGGAAATTACAAGGATGATATATTATGTGATGTGATGCCAATAGATGCATGTCACATCTTGTTTGGAAGACCGTAGTAGTATGACATACAAGCTATTCATGATGGGAAGAATGGTCAAGGATATCACCTACACCATCAAGAAGGATGGTCAAGAATTTATTTGAATCCTCTAAAGGATAAGAAAGGAGATGTAGAGGGGACTTACAAAGTGTGTTTGGTCTCAGGGAAGAAATTTCTGGAGGATTGGAAAGATGACAGAGCTTGTTATGCCTTCATCCCTCAAATGACACAAGACATAATAGTAGATAAGGAAGAGAAGTTTCCCTTAGAAATTCAAAATTTGATTGCTGAGTATGCTAAAATAATGATGAAAGAATTTTCATATGGGCTTCCACCAATAAGAGAAATTAGTTATTGTATGGATTTGATTCCAGGTGCAAAATTTCCAAATAAGGCACCATATAGGATGACACCTCAACAAAATGAGGAGATAAATAGACAAGTCTAGGAATTGTTGGACAAGGGAATCAGAGAAAGTTGCAATCCATGAACAATACCTGCAGTATTGGCACCTAAGAAGGGAGGTGAGTGGAGAATGTGTATTGATTCTAGAGAAATTAATAAGATCACCATTAAGTATAGGTCTCAATTTTCTAGGATGGATGGTTTAATGGATTGTTTGAGGGGGGAAAGGTACTTTACGAAGATTGACTTGAAGAGTGGGTACCATCAAATCCAAATTCACAAAGGGGATGAGTGGAAAAAAATATTCAAGACAAAGGATGGACTATATGAGTGGCTAGGACCATGCCATCTAGGTTGACAAATGCACCAAGTACATTCATGAGATTGATGAACCAAGTGTTGAAGCCTTATCTTAGAAAGTTTGTTATTGTCTATCTCGATGATATTTTGATTTTCAATAAATCAAAGGAAGAATAATTAGAACATGTTAGGGCTATATTACAGAGACTAAAGGAAGAAAAACTGGTGGTGAATTTGATAAAGTGTACCTTCATGAAGGATTTAGTTTATTTGGGATTTGAAGTTTTAGAGGAAGGGTTGAAAATGAACCCATAAAAGGTGAAATATATTATTGATTGGCCATCACCAAAGAGTATGTTTGAGGCCCGTAGTTTTCATAGATTGGCGAGCTTCTAGAGGAAGTTCATAAGGAATTTCAGTGGGATATGTGGCCCCATTATTGAAACAATAAAGGGGACAAGAAAAAAGTTCAACTAGATAGCTGCAATAGAGAAGAGTTTTCAATTGTTAAAGAGTAAGGTGACGAAACTACTAGTGTTGGCATTGCTATATTTTCGAAAGTTTTCTAGGTTGATTGTGATGCAAGTGGAACAATAATAGGAGGCGCTCTTAGTTAAGAGGGTAGATCAACAACATACTTTAGTGAAAAATTGAAGAAAACAAAAGGAAAGTATTCATTGTATGATCATGAATTTTATGCAATTGTGTAACACTCAAAAAGTGGAGACATTATTTGTTGCTAAAATAATTTGTGTTCTATATAGATCATCATGCCTTGCAGTTTACCAATGATCAAGGTAAGTTAAATCAAAGGCATATGAAATGGATTGAATGCTTACAAAGTTATTCTTTTATTTTGAAACATAGGAGTCGTAAATCCAATAGAGTTGTTGATGCACTAAGTAGAAGGAGTTTTTTGTTGAATGAGTTGAAAGTGAATGTTGTTGGGTTTGGTTCTTTGGGTGAGTTGTATGAACAAGATCCATATTTCAAGGAAGCATGGATGACATGCAAGAATTTGATAGGAGTGGATTGAACTCCATGGTTGGAGTATTTCATTTAAGAGAATTTGATGTTCAAGGATAAAAGGTTATGCGCACCCTGAGACTCCATGAGGGAGAAATTAATAAGATAAAAATATAGTGGTGGATTAGGTGGATATTTTGGAATTTGATAAGGCAATAACTCTGTTGAATGAGAGTTACTATTGGCTAGGAATGAGTGTTGATGTCAAGAAGATGGTACAATAATGTAGAATATGTTAGCATGCAAAAGGCATAAGGTAGAACACAAGGTTTTTCCAACCATTATCAATTGCAGAGAGACCATGGGAACAGGTTAGGATGGATTTTGTTTTGGGGCTACCTCAAACTTGAGGAGGTAATGATTTAATTTTATTTTATTTTTGATAGATTTTCTAAAATGGGTCATTCCATTCCCTATCCAAGGACTAGTGATGCTTCCCAAATTGCAAATTTTTTTTTTCAAAGAGGTAGTTCAGTTACATGGTTTTCCTAAAAGTATTGTATCTGATTGGGATACCAAGTTTATCAACTATTTCTGGTGTACATTATGGAATAAGTTAGGCACACAGTTGGGGTTCAGATCAACATACTACCCAAAGACTAATGGTCAACCTGAAGTTATCAATATAGTTGTCAAACTGAAGTTGTCAATAGGTGATAAACCAAATCATTAAGACTTGATGTTGCCTCAGGTAGAGTTTGCCTACAATAACTCAATTAACAAGAGTATGGGTAAGAGTCCATTCAATAATGTGTATGGTTATAACTCAAGAGGTGTAGATGAACTCAAGGACAATATCAATCTAGCAAGGACAAGTGTTGTAGCAGAAGATTTTGTAGAGAACATTAGATATTTTCATAAAGAAGTAAAATAGAAGTTGGAAAAGAATTCTGCAATGTACAAAGATTATGCTATCTTGCACATAAGAGAGCATGAATTTTAGGTTGGTGAGTTAGTTTTTATTCATTTGATTAAGGAAAGGTTTCCATAGGGAACTTATAATAAGTTAAAATGGAAAAAGACCATTAATACCTTTCCTATCTTTAACATTAGTGATTTATATAAGTATTACAAGGGAGAGACCTGTGCTTAGACACATCTTCCTACGTATACGTTTAATGGAACAACATGGGTATATCAACTACCCAAGAAACAACCTGAAGAGGTGGATGAAATCATAGATTTCATGGTTGCCAAGAAGACACATGGAAAATAATACATGAAATACCTAGTTCTTTGGAAGGGAAGTTAGTTGAATTGAGGCATCTTGATTGAAGGCAGATGAATTGGATGAGTTTGGAATTCCCATTCTAGGTCGGCCTAAATGTTCATGAGTTTCCTCTGATGGGACATTTCTCTTACTAGGGGTGTTTGATGTAGGAGCATCCAGGGTGTAAGAGCAATCTTGCATCATTCAAAAAAGAAAGGAAAAAAATAAAATAAAAGAAATGTGGAGCTTACTTAGGTTTAGTTGACATAAGTTAGTTATCATGAAGTAACTTTTGTAACTTATCATTTAATAAAGTGCATGTGATTATATTAGGTGATAATTTAAAAGATGGAAGAAAGTTCCTTAATTTATATTTTGCTTTAGGCATTTATTAAATTACATCATGCATGTAATATCAAGACATTTGAGCATTTGTAATCTCTTGGATGAAAGGATCTCATCCTGAAGAAGTTGTAAGCATGCTTAGCATTTTGAGGCAGAGATTTTCAAGTATTATGAATGTATGCTTTGTGAACCATTTTGTTCTCTCTTTGTCTCCATGTTGTTATGCTTTCGTGTATGAGTTTGTAAGGGTGGTGTGGGCCTTCATCAATTATTAACTTGTTGAATCGATAGTTGAAAAATAATAGTTTCATCCCTATGAAGATTTATATGCAAGAAACATGGGAATATACTTTGTCCATGTTTAAAATTATTTAATTTTCAAGGTTCTAAAAGAAGAGCACAAAATATAACTAGTTTAGAAGCTCTATTTCAATGGAATCATTTGTAAGAATCTAAGGGACAATAGCAATACAAGTTTTGAGGGAGAAATTACAACCAAGAATGCAAATGATAATCTCTAGCATATGATTAGGGGTTCCAAGGCCTATATATTGCATAACATAGATGTACATAAATAAATAGGGGCACACGTGTAAGCATACAAGGAACAAGACCTACAATCAAAGAGTATGGATGTAGACACATAGAGTATACAAAAAATGTTATTGCACATGATATAATATAGTCTAGAGGTTTTATGATGTATATGTAAAGGGGTTGTTGGAAGATATGATACCTCTATGATGATCTTTTAATCTATTTTATGTAGCTCTGTGTGTGTGTGTGTGTGTGTGTGTGTGTGGAATAAAATACATTTTAGACAATTCCAATTGATTTTGTACAATAATGGGTGAATTTTTTATGTGAATATATTAAGTGTATGTATGAACCTAAACTAATATATTTTGGCATGATGATTTTGTTGGAGAATGATTTTTTTCTATACTTAATGCTAAATAAAATTGTCATCTTGGTCTATTTGATTATGATATGTAAGGATGTTAATTTTATACCAGTGAGAGTAGAGATATATGGTTGATTCCATATAGATGTAGCAACAAAAACATTAATAGACTTTTCTTGAATAAATTTTCCTCCATGATAGGGTTGGAGAAAATTTGTAGTGTAGACTTAATGTTAAATGAAATTATCTTGGTTTATTTGATCATGATATGTAAGGATGGTTATATTTACTTCAAGTTTTGAGAAACACCATCAAAAGTAGAGATATATGATTGATTCTATGGAGATATAGCAACAAAAGCATTGGTGCCCTTTTTAGAATAGTTTTGCCTACAAGGTTTAGTTGGAAAAATAATTTTGTCTATATACTCATCTTAAATGAACCTATCATCTTGGTCTATTTGATTATGATATGTATGTATGGTTGTTTTTTACTTCAAGTTTTGAGAATAATTAGTGAGAGTAGTTGATTCAACATAGATGTAGCAACAAAAACATTAGTATCCTTTCCTAAAATAAATTTGCTTCCATGATATACAGGAAAATATATTTGTCTATATTTTCTGATCAATGAAATTGGCATCTTGGTTTTTTTTTTAAATTATGGTATGTAAGGATGTATTCTATACTTGAAGTTTTGAGAATCACTAGTCGACAACAACAAAAACATTGGTAGCCCTTTTTAGATAGTTTTGCCTCTAATAATCAATGCATCACCTCTAAATTCTTGATTGATTATTTTCACCCACTAAAAACATGCTAGTGGCAAAGGCAACTAGAGATTGACCTTTAATGCTAAATCTTTTTTCTTCCCTTTTCCTCTTCATCAATTTATTTATTTTTAAAATGATTCTAGAGAGATTGGAGTGCATATGTAGTTGCATATTTTGTACAATACTTGACCTTGTAACCTCTTGTTTACAACATGATGCTTTAGCCAAACCAACCATAGCCCCCACCCTTCTTTATTTCCTCTATTTTTTAACCTACAAGAATCAGGTGTAGGGTATATCACCCCCTATACCCCCTATAAACTGCAGTGCATTGGACAAACTTTTTAACATGACTGGTGACACTAGTGCGACATGACCTTTGGTACCACATGGGCTAGGGGGATTGGACCTCGTGACCTTATGCTTCACAACAAGAAGCTCCTGCCAATCGAGCTAGGCCCCTAGCCCTAAAACTTTCCAAACCATTTCTTGATTTATGTGTGTCATCCTTGTGCAGGGGCCATGCTAATCTTCTATGTATCGTTCCAATTTTATCATGCCTCTAAAAAAAACTCTTTATTTCCTTTATTAATAATATATTTTGATATTAATTTTTCTTATTAATATTGTAAACACCTAAAAATCCACTTGTCAATTAAAATTATTTTTAGTTGACAAAAGACCTGATGACATCATCATTAATTAATTAATTCTTTTTTATTCTCATTATCCCTTCTCCTATTTTAGTTAAAAACATTTAATTAAAATATCCCTACCAAAAATATTTAAATCCAATTTAAATATTTAATCCCCTATTTATTAAATTACTATTTAATAAATGAAGTCACAATCCTTAAATAAATTTATTTATTTATTTAATCCTCAAAACCCTAGAATCTTCTAGAAAGCCCTAAACCTATCTACCCATCCTTAATCACTCCCTAACCCAGCTTAGGGAGGGATTCCTAACCCTCTTAGGCTAATCCAACCTCTTTGACCCCAAAGTCAACCCTCATTAATGACTTTGTAAGAGTCATTAATAGCCCTCTTACACCCTCATTTATGGCTCTTATAGCCATAAATGAGAGACCATGACCCTTCTTCCACCTTGGTCCCCTAAGCACACTTCCCAAGTGTTGCTCATGGGGCATTCAACAATGAATGCAATCTCTATCCCATCTAACTCAACCCCTAACCAAACCCCTAACCAAACCCCTAACTCCGACTCTCCTTCCTAACCCAAACCCTTAGGATAATCCTATAAATACCCTCACTTCCAAGAGCAAATTATTACCTTAATTTTTATCATTCCTTGCATTGTTATAATGAACATTTTTATCTTGATTCTTCATAGCATAAGCATGATTGTTAGATTTTCTTCATGATTTCATGCTTTTTAGCCCATCTTAGCATAGCTTAATGGATTAACTTAGTTCATTCTCAAGCTTTACATATCATTTACATATCATATCACACTTATCTTTTGGCTAAAATCAACTCTGCATCTCATCCTTAGCTCAAATATGCATCTGGCTTCATTTGAACCCTTGGGACTCTAGGGCCAAAATAGGTGTTCCATACCTGGTTTTGTGCCATTATGAGGTATCCATGGTTCCTAAATGATCCTAATCCTTCCTAAACAACATTGGGAACAAGCTTGTTGTGCTTCGAGAGCACACCCATATCCCTCCTATCAGAGCAAATCAAACGGTGACAGGGTGCTCCCGTTTAAGCTCAATCTGAGGTGTCTTGCAAATAGTTTTTCTATATGTTTGGTATATGCTGCTCTCACTAATGTTTGACTGTCTACACTTGTTCCGAACATGTTAGGTTTGCATTGATCACAAATACCATATAATTTTATTAAAAAATATAAATAAAATAATACATCTCTTGATAAGTAGAATATATTTTCCACAAGTTAAATTGTGGTATTGCTATTAGGATTCAACTTAGTAATTTTTTGGGTCAATGAGTTTGACCCCAAAAGCTATAGAGTTGAATCCTATACCAATATCACAATATAGGGGAGAGGACCCAGTAGTTGAGCACCCTAACTTCGGGCTTCTCAAAATCCTACGTAGAAATTTCAATTCACTCCCATTTTTTTACAGTAGCTTACTTGGCGAGTCTCCTGCTTATAACTAAGGTTTCAGAGCCACATCATCAAATATGATGCCATTTTAGCATGCTTTTTGCCAAGGTGTCCAAAACAGCCCAAAAAAAAAGTGAGACCAATCATAGTGAATTAGGGACCCCAATACTTGTGCAGCTGATGTGGCATTACACTATTCGCTGCTTTTTAGAACAAAGGGCACATTTCATTCAATTATGAGTAGTCATCATTAACAAAAATAACTTTAAAGTCACAACTATTAGTACAATGTTGTCAAAAATATTAGATATTAAATCAACAACTATTAAGTTAAGAACTGCTATCACAACCATTGAAACGTGTTCAAGTAGTGGGTCCTCCCCCTATCTCTTCCTTACAAATACCAATATAAATTTTATTAAATCAGTCAAAATATGAAATCAATTAAAAGGAGGAAGACTAAATAGCTACGTATCTATTTGTAAAATAAATATCTACTTTTGTAGTACAAACCATCTCACCCCGTTTATTACGGAGATACGCTATGCAATAAATTGTTTCTGATCCTCGCATTCACAGCGAAGTGGTGCCCTAGCAGTTTTTAATTATATTTGGGTTTAGGGTTTCTCAAGGATTAGGGTTCTGGTCATGTCTACAATTTTGGTTTGTTTGGATAATCTTCTGGGCTTGATATTTCGAAAACCGGCTTCAATATCCACAACAATCAATTTTTCTCTCTGATTGTTTTTACTTCAATGATTTTTCTTAGGAAATTGTTTAGAAGTGTTTGAGAGAAGATTTGCTTAATTATCTGTATCTTTGGATTGTCTTAAAAATGGTTTCGGTGGGTAAACACCAACACAGATAATCCAGAATTACAGATATATTTTAGTCCTTTGGTATTGTTGGTACTCGGACATTTGCTGAAACGAGCATTCCTGTGATGATGGCAGTTGATACTTTTAATAAATCGTTCCAATTACTGAATTATCAATGTGGAACTGAAGAGACATCTGAGGAACAAATGATTATATGTTTTCATTGAGTCCGATGGTATGCTTTTATCTTGTTTTCTAGTTTGAGGGTTTTACTGGCTGTTTTTATATATCTTTATATTTCTGCGATAAACAATATTTCCTAATTCTGGTTATAGGCATAGCATTACAAAAGTGGTAGCATAGAAGTTGTGGTAATTGTCTTCTTTTCTATAAATATGTTTTTGTCTGTTCCTTTTATACATCCTTCTAAGCTGGGAGGCATTTGACAAACTATTGAATGCTTTAACTAAAAACTCTCTTAACCCTTTTCTAGGGTTATTTTACAGTGATTTATGTTTAGGCATAAACCGTGATTTATTTAGCAGATGTCACAGCATTTAATAAAAAACAGTCTCATAACCAAACTTAGGGTGTTTGTTTTCTATAATCTCCCATAGTTAGTTAAGTAGCGTTCCATTCACTTGAGTTACCAGGAAGGTATTGTTTTTGGCCTTGGTGGAATCGCCATTTATCATGGTTTTCAATGTCCATATAGATTTACTGTTTGAGATAATCCCAGTCACAATGCAATGATGCTATGACAGTCACCTATGTTGCTAAAATTTTATTGTTTCCTTGACATTTTGATTTTACTGTGCTGTCTGCTAAACATTGAAGACCTTCGATATGCCCAATACTTTGGGAGTCCTCAAATATGAGCATTGATACTAGCCAAATTTCCGAATTTTGAGTTTTGGCATTTGAGAAACCAATCTATCAACCTTTCTACTTGTACTTCTATCTTTTCTTCACATCAGCTTCATCTTTCCATATTTTGTTTTGGTGCCCAAATTTTTTCGATCACATCTAAATGATTTCTGTCTCTTTCATAAATTACTTAACATGTGCACAAACCTATGCATTTGTAGGTAAATAGCTCAATTCAGTCATTCTACTTTAACGAGGGACTAATCCTCCAGGGACCAATTAACTGCCTGAACCTATTTGCCGGCTTGAGGATGATATGCAAAACTATATACAAGTTGTATTTCTAACATCAGACATAAATCCCTGCAACCAACCGTTTTTCTGAAGAAAAGCCTTATAATATGCTATACATAACCTTGTTTAGTACAGGCTATGGAACCTGACATTCTAGATGTTGTAACCTGTAAAGAACAATAAATACTCAAGTACGATTAAAAACTATCCTCGGAGATTTATTGTAATTGAGTATTTGTAACTCACCAAATCCAAGCCAAATATCCATGTGCTATATGCTTGTCATTTACTCAACCTATTCTGTAAGGCTTTGGTTGAACTCAAGAATGAACGGCATGAGAATTTATTGCAACCATCGAAGTCTGATGTTTTCTTGGTTTTCATTTACTAAAATATTCTTTGTTGTAGCTATGTCTGTTCCTCGTCTTCTTTGGTGCCTATAACACGCTTCTGCAGCTCAAGATTTTCTTATCTTCCAGTACTGTAATTTCTCTATGTTTTGGTCATTTCCCTGCATTCAACTTGTAAATTTTTTGTTGGTGCTCCTTCTCTCCTAATAGCTATTGCACTTGTTTCTATGATTTTTGGCCAACATATTGATACCATATAACAGGGCCCCTCGAGCAATGTCTTTGCCTTTACAACCCCTTCCTTAACAGATACCTGATTTTGGCATTTCATGATTTCTTTTCCGCAAATTGTGTAGCTGACCTTGTTGCCTGCATGTTTATTTTGTTTTGGTAGGATCTGCTCAAGCCCTGTTCTCTCCAGTGTTCATTCAACAATTCTCTCTACCTGTAACATGATTTAACTTGAATGCTTTCCTGAAGGTTTCAGGCTTACGAACCTCATTTTGGAAGGTGAATCTCAAATCTAAAAAAATTGTAGCCAATGTTTCAGTTCCCTCTTGGAAACTTGTTTTAGTGCTTGGACTGTCAAAGCCATTAATCAATTAATAATCAGTTTGTTTTGTATTGTTTTCTCTTCTGAGACAGTTCTAGTAATTTCTTTTTAAATTTGGATGCCATTACGTTTTTTTCGTTTTCCTATTTAAAGTTGAACTCTTCCCATGTGAAGGAATTTTTTCATCCTGGTGCTGTAACCATTTTTCCTAACTGTGAAACTATCAATATGCACTTTCTCTGAATTTGCTAAATCAAAGGTAACGGCATCTCAATCATGAATTTTTGTTGTTGCGGAATTTCTGGCTTAAGATTCCCTTATTTTTGGGCTCTTCATATCCTCATGTAGAATTATTAAATTGCATATTCTCAGTATCCGGTAAATCAATTGTGAAAGGGGCTTTTCAGTTGCCATATTCTAGTGAAGCAGCATTACATGCTTAAGATCATACATCTCTTTCCAGTTACAACATTTATAAAAAGCATTTCAATTATGAGGTCACTGTAGGATGACGTTTCTTCTGAATTGTTTGCAACACTGATTCTAGATTAGTAAGGATTTAAGCAATATTACTTGATGGTTTTTGTTGAGTCTTACTCTGACTTTATTTTCAGTTAATGGTCATTTAGAGTCAAGGTCTTACTTCAGATAAAATCCGCGCCCTTATTGAATGTTGTACTGCCTCAAGCAATATATATTCCCATTATTGGTTGAAAGGTAATGCAATCGGACAGGTAGTTTAAAATGTTGAAGAATGTTTTATTTGATTATCTTGCTTTTATGCCATCTAACAATTTTAGATCATATAATTTTGGTATCTGACAATGTGCTGTTCTTAAAGATCTGAAATTCTTAGAAGCAGTATCTAAGATTCTTGTGGCTGTCGTGTTCTTCAGAACTACTTTAGAACTGCATTTAAAATTATTTACAAGTATATGCAATAGCTGTGAAATGAGTGCACAAAAGGATTCTTAATTGCGTGGAAGTGAAGAGTGTACATGAGAACATTATTTCTCATTCATAATCTTGAAGCTGATAACAGAAACAAACCAGTTTATGAAGGCTATAAAAACTACACACAATTATATCTCCTTTGACGAAGAAGCTTAATCTGCATTTGTTCTTTGATTTGGTGGTAGAAAAATGAACATAAATAATATGCATACCACAACACTGATTTTTGTGGGGACCCACTTCAAAAGCTGTCCAATATATTATTCAGAAATCAATAACAGATTACAACATACTTGCAGAACAGGAGTATCAGCAATAGAGATCCAGAGGCAACTCGACAGTTATCAAGCTCTCAAAATACATCACAATGCATTTCACATGTCTAATATATAAGAGATGCAAAACAGGAAATCGTCAAATGGTACAAAACCTAAAACCACTGAAAAAGAGGTGCACAAAATATCCATTGCGAACCTTTTGCAACCCCTGTGGTTGGGGGTGCTACTTCCGAACCCCTGTGGCTCATGTATCAATAATTGTTCATGTATCAACAGTAACCTCTTTATTACTACAAGGTTAAGACACCCTTTTTCTAACAAGAACACTCTTATCAACAGTAACCTCTTTATTATTACAAGGTTGAGACACCCTTTTTCTAACAAGAACACTCTTAAAATAATGTACTCGTATGTGGTCTTTTCATCTTAAACTCTGTTGCAAGGTCAGATGTCAAAGTTCATATATTAAAGCCCAATCAGAGAAGCACATCTAACCACGAAAACATCTTATCTTATTGATTGTGATCAGCTCGAACTTGAATAATCAGCTGGGGCAAACCCTTGTTTTCGGTAGAGAGCTTTTATTATAGGTTTTCAATATTTGCTGTGGTGGGTTGATTTTTTCCGTGATTTTTAAGTGTCCCTTGGGTTGTTAGTATCCATTGCAATTAACTGACGCCTATCCACCTAGTAAAAATTCTGTACTTGGTTAAGATCCCAGTGAGTGTCTCTAGTAGCTAGGGCAGTAGCCTAGACGAGCGTAAGTGTATCTTAGGTAGATAGTCGGTCGATGGGAGCTGAATTTGTGGTAAATTGTTCGGTCTCTTTTCAGTCAATACAACCCTATTTCGTGCAGTCTTGAATTAGTTAATAAATCTTTAGTCCAAGGCATGATGAGTGGAGTCTATTTTTTAGGTGGCGGCTAAGTTTTCGATAAAAACGTACAAAAGACAAAAATATTCAGAATTTTTTTTTTTCCAGATTTACAAAAATGCAGTGAATTTTTTTATTTTTTTCGATTCAAAATATGCAGATCATGTAGGACAGATGCTGAAAATTTTACAAAAATCTATTGTATTTTCGACCACTTCCATTTTTTTATAAATCTACTTTATATGTAGATTGCATGTGATCACCACTTATCCATATGAAACATTCTGAACTTAGGTGAAATCCCAATGAGAATTTCTAATGGCTAGGACGAGTGCAAGTGTCGGAACAATTAGCAGCAATCGCTGATAATTTGGATTAGCTAGAGTCAGTCAACGGGTGCTCAATTAGTGGTAATTTTTTAATTCTTGTTTTAGTTGATAAAGCCCTTTTTGTTTTTTTCCATCTCTTCTTTATTTGCATTCCCTTTCACAAGGTTGCTGGGTCATTTTTTTTGAATATTGTATCAAAGCTAAGTTAGTAGTGACGAGAGCAAGAGGGATAGAACATGGACTAGAAAAATTAGTAGCTCTAAAACAAAGTTTTTCTCAAAGTGGCAGTTTCAGATTTTTTTTAAAACAGTTGGTCAAATAGGGGAACAAATTAGTATGGTGGAGAAATTTGATGAATAAATGAACATGCTGCTTTTAGGAAGAGATCTATGGAAAGATTGTTCATGTGGATGTTGATGATGCAACATCTTAGTGGGAACAAAGAGATGGCAAAGCTTAACTCACAATCTTGCTCAACTTGAAAGACATACAATCCTTGCAAGTAAGGTGCATGAAACTTGTTGACACCTAAATTGCTCTTAGGTGTAATGGCCTTATTTAGTGTGGGACCTTATGCGTTTTCACTGAACGACCTTCGAGGTTTTAGAAGCCAACTCTTTGTTTTATGTTGAGGGGAAAAGGGTATGAAAACAAATGAATCCTTGAAAGATAAAGGGCTACAAGTATGGTTGATATATTTCATTATTCACAATACTCGTTACAATCTTAAGGCTTGCTAGAATAGCATTTTGCATAAGAGTGAGAGTTCTAAAATCTTCCCCTTTTACATTCTTGCCAAGCTTTTTGCATTGGGCCACCTTATTGGCCGTAAAAAATTGATAGCCATCCCCATTTTCTAGGAAAAGAATTTGAATCCCATAATTACACTAGTTGTCATTCCTCAGCAACCATGGTTGTAGTTTTGTCGAGAACTGGGCTCCTCGAAAACCCTGTGAGACTACCATGTGTCTGGTTTTGAGAAAGAATCGAGCTTGCCAGTGGAAAGAATCACGACTTGCCAAAAGGAGGATACATGGCCACGTGTGGAAATTGCTTTCGAACAAAGCCACAACTTCGATCACTTGTACGGAGGCCGCGTGTCATATTAAAAGAAAGCTCGGGCCCACCATCGAACGAAGAAATTGTTTGGCACTTGAGGACATGTGGCGTGTTGATGGAAATTCTAGTGCAATGAAGGGTAGGCTGTGATTAAAATGTGTGCTGTGCTGACATATGGCAAAGCGTAGTGCTCTTAAACTTGAAATGCTACGTGGAGGGAATGAATGAGGTGCTTGTAGGGACTTTTTTGCGTATGGTGAATTTTCCTTCATGGTTTGTCGTGACTTTCAGGGATATCTTGCCTGTGGGATGTGGATCCAAATCTCTGGCTTCACAGACCATTGCCTTATTTGTTGGTCTCAAAACAAAAGAAACTCGGAACAATGGACGACGCCAAAACATGTGCAAGTGTGCACTTGGAGGAAACCAAAACTACACCAGGCATTCCCTTAAGGAGAATGCACTATGTGCGAACAACACTTTTTAGAAAGAAAACTTCTAACTTACTGCTATACAAATATTTACGAATGTGCACAAATTTATATTATAAGATTTTAAACAAAACCATTGACTAGTTTGTTAAAATAGCTTCCCTTTCTAACTAGCCTTTGGTTCATTACATATTTTTGGACAGTGAGCATGATCAGTGGTGACTTGCAATGATAGCTTTGGGCTAGATGTTTGATGGGACATCCCCTGATTGGTTCGATTGTCTCCTACTTCAGATAACCATTAGAAATAGAGTCTGATGATTTATTTACTGCATAGGAGAGGCCCATCTTTTGTAGCAACTCGCAGTTTGCAGACTCGAAAACCTTTGACTCAAGGTTGACCGATGTGTAAATGGCATCCAATTCACCCAGGAAGTCGTCCTCGAGGTCATTCTCCTCTAGGACCACCAAACTCGAAGATGCCTAAAAAACAAAGAAGTGATGGCTTGAATTGTCTTCTATGTCGGGTCATCGTGATGCTGGCTCCTTTCTATGTCAACAAAAAGGGGAAGTTTCGCAAACATGGGGATTGTGTACTCCTATTCGTTGCCTTCTTTGTTGCATGTCTGCAAAGAGGTTGGTTCAAGAACAAACTTCTTGATATCCTCCTTTGACTTTCTTAGAGCAAAAGGATGCCCATGGCTAGATGAGTTTGCCTCTTTCTTCAAGCCCGACCCTCTACTTCTTTCTTCTTCTTCCTTCAAAGCCAACCACCTGGTCCTTGCTTCATGGGCAACAACTTGCATTGCAAGGAACTACTCTAGTTGCATCTTTAGGACATCAACTTGCTGTTGCAACATGTAAGCTTGATAATCAAGCTCTTCTTGCTGATGGCGATACTCTACTTGAAGATTTACCAATATCTCCCGGTAGCTGATATCTTCTTGGTTTCTCACATTTTGATTGTGGGTAGGAGAGTAAGCATGTTGATAGGAGTTAATAGGAACCCCTTGCAGCTGATAGGTGTATGAGTGTGCAAATAAGTTTTCCTCATAACTGGGTGCAACAATGATATACAGAGCAAAATTATCAGCAATCTTGGCTGGGTATTGTCGGTAGGAAGATGGAATGCATGAATCTTCATGAAAGGGAGGGGGGAAATATTGCTGGCTGTAGTACATCTCCATCTCAACACATAGGGACAAGGGAGGGATTGATGAGGGGAAACCCTGCCAATGTCATTAGGATCTAGCCCTAAAGAAGGCTATATAGTCATTGGGTGCTTAGGATTTGACATCTCTTCTGCAATTTGTGCAAGTTTACATCCCACTGGGTGTACCAGAAAAAGAGTAGTTGACACCCAAAATCGCTCTAAGTGTAACGACCTTATGGGAAGTTTAGTGTGTGGGAACTTATGCATTTTCACTGAAGGACCTCTGAGATTTTAGAAGCCAACTCTTCGTTTTGTGCTAAGGGGAAAGGGGAAGAAAAGCTACTCTTACTATGGTGATCCACCAAAACTTTTGGAACACTTTAAAATGCACATGCTAACTTTGAAACGAGATAGCAAGGCAACCCTCTAGATCGGATAAAAAATTAGTCATAGATATACGAGTAACTATCTAAGCATGAGACATAAAGCAGGAAACATATAATAATAACCATATGTAGAGAAATTTAAAGCATAATCTGCATAGCAGAAATTGAAATGCAATTGCTGAAGTCATGAAACAAAAAAGACATTCATGAAAACAAATGAATCCTTGAAAGACAAAGGGCCACACACACGGTTGATATATTTAATTAATTCACAATACTCATTACAATCTCGAGGCTTTCTAGAATAACCTTTTGTATAAGAGTGAAAGTCCTAAAATCTTCCCCTTTTACATTAGAATGCTCTGTATATATAGCCAAGGCATAGTTTGGGAACCCTAAAAGCGAATCAGAGAGATTGCTACGTGTTTCCATTCTTGCCAAGCTTTTTACGTTGGGCCACCTCATTGGCTGTAAAAGTTTGACAGCCAGTCCCCTTTTTCAGAAAAAGAATAAGATTTCCATAATTACACTGGCCACCATTCCTCAATAATCATGGTGATGGTTTCATCGAGAACTGTGCCCATACTGGAAGAATGATGAAAGTACAGAGTTGGGCGCATGGCAAAATATGGCTATGACATGGAAGATACGCGACACGACAATGCTGGAAGATGTAACCGATCGAGACTGGGCTCCTCAAAAACCCTCTAGACTGCCATGTGTCGACTTTTGAGAAAGAACTAGGCCCGCCAGTGGAAAGAATCATAGTTAGCTGAAAGGAGGATGCGTGGCATATGCACGGGGAAACTGCCTTCGAACAAAGCCACAACAACTCTGATCGCTCGCGAGGAGGCCGCATGTCATATTAAAAAAAAGTTTGAGCCCACCATTAGACGAAGAAATTGTTTGGCCCCTGAGAGACGCGTGGTGTGTTGGTTGAAATTCTGGCACAATGAAGAGTAGGCCATGATTAAAATGCGCGCCATGCTGACAAATGACAAAGCACGTTGCTCTCAATCTTGAAATGCTGCTAGGAGGGAATGAATGAGGTGTTCACATCGACTTTCTCACGTATGGTGAATTTTCCTTCACAAAACCTTCAAAGAAGGTTTGCGATAACTGTCAAATGATCGTGACAAAGGACGTAAAGAGAAGGCTGTACATGTAGAGGAAATTCTTTCATTTATTACCGGTCGATGAGTATCAATGTCATAACACCTCAACAACTACAAAAATCTATTGAATTAGTTGGCCATGGTTGGTTTTTCAATCTTAGAGGAGGTTAGCAATATGAGACTTACATAGTCTTCTACAACCGTTTGATAGCTTGATTCTCTTTAGTCACATAAGCTAGTCTCAAACCGAAACCAATAATTGGGTTATTATTGAAGGAGAAGTTGGGAAGAAAAAGACATGGGAGTGAAGTTCGAAATTGTCATTTCGTTGTACATTGGAAAGACAAGTCACTTGAAGAAATGGAGACCGATTAGCATTTTTGGTGAAAGTCCTTTGAAAGACGAGAAATTCAAATGCCACTATTGCAAGAAATAGGCCACTATGCAAATGATTGTTAGAAAAAACACAAGAAATCTTGTAGGAGCAAACTTCACAAATGATTGTTTATCTTGTAGGATAAAACTTCACAAACTTGTAGGGAAATGTAGCAAATGGAGGAGATGAAGACCACAATAATTGATCAAAACTTCTAGTATATTTTTCAAGAGGCCATATATGCTTATCCATGTTTTAGGGTTAAGCAAAGATTTGTTATATATTAGTAAAATTGCTAATGAGGGAAGAAAAGTGGAATTTGACTCAAGCATATGCCTGCCAAAGAATTGTAATTGTGCAGAAGAAGCTTTTCTATATAAAACCCTTAAAATGTTACAAACTTAGATATACATTCAATATGACATAAACATTAATTCAACATAGCACAACATATTTGGGGAAACCTTGTTGGAGAGAAAGATCCCATACTCTAAAACATAGCCTAATGTATTATCAACAAAACATAACATAATATATTTGGGAAAATCCTTTTGGGAGAAACACTCCCCACTTTAAAACATAACCCAATCTATAATTAGTAAATAGAGTTTACAATATAAAAGTGTACAATATATAAGAATTCACAATTGCATAAATTAGAGGCTACCAAATAGTATGCCCAAGATTGCCACACGTTAGCATACCTTTCATTGCATGCATGCAAAACTAAATCTTGTTTTTAACATTCTCCAAACACCACTAAATCTATTTGTGCTCATGAGTTTTGTCAATGTATTTGCAACATTAGCCAAAATGTCGATCTTTTCCAATTTGACCTTCCCATCTTTCACCATATAATAAACAAAATGAAATTGAACATGAATGTTCTTTGTTATGGGATGGAAAATAGGGTTCACTACTAAGGAATGACACTTTTACTGCAAAAACAAATTGTAATCACCTTTGCATTAAATCTAATATTTAAACACAATCATTTAAGCCTAACGATTTCCTTACAAATATGAGTAGCAACCATATACTTCGCTTTTATCGTGGGTAGAAAGATTACAACATATAGTTTATTTATCCAACTAATATAAGCACCAAACATTGTGAACACATATTCATTAGTGGACCTTTTGCTATCAATATCATCTGTCCAATTCAAATCCACATATCCATGAATACAACTTGACTATTGAGGCCTAATAAGATAACCATAAGAATATAAATAATACTCAAAAGTACCCTAAAAGTATCAAAACACTCTTAATGACATCCTAATTTATTGGTCTAGAATTAGCCATACATTGACTCAAGACTCCCACTATTTGGCCAATGTCTGGTCTCATATAGGCCATGTTATACATCAAATTGTCAACAATACCTAGTTAGCCAACTTGCCCAGTGACCATTTTGTTACTTTAACTCCCTATTTGTTGATGATCAACTTTGGAAACTCTAGAATCATATAAAATACATGTAGACATACTCTCATTTCAAACCACATGTTGTAACTCCCAATTGTGGTAGACTACAAAGCATACCAAGTTGCTAGAGAAAGCTCATTGTTTGGGTAAGTTACCTCATACACTTCTAGATCACCTTTACCAACTAGAATAGATGCAAGGTGATAATACAAACATACTTCATTTGATTTCACTATCATAGCTAGCCATTGTACTTGCAAAACTCAAATGCATAGGGACAAACATGACATAGGCAAAGTAATTATGATAGTTTGATACTCCTTTGACATCAATGACAACATATGTTCAACAATTAACTCTGTCATACTTCTTTTTGTTAGAAAGTAAAGTCCACCAAGATAACTGAGAGGGGGGGGGGGGGGGAAGGGGTGAATCAGTTATCTGATAGTTATAACTTTTATCAACTTCAATAGATTTTAACCATGTAAGCAATATAATTACCAACCATAGAAAGATATTCATACACAATAACACAATGACACAAGATATGTTGACTAGGGAACCTCTTGATCAAAAAGTAAACCCCAGTGGGAATGATGCCCACAAAAGATGCACTAATATGAATATTCCTTGTGAAAGGATGGACTCTGTTAGGAGTCTTATGAAATACATTCAGTTGATATGAATCCCTGTTAGGAGATTTTGAATCCCTGCTAAAAGATTCTAACTCTGTTAGGAGTTACAGAAGACAGAAGGACCCACTACCCAAACAACTTCAATGGCAAGATTACTGAACACACTGTCCAACTGATCTCTAGACTATTCAACAAAATAATATCAAATCATTACTGATCTCAACAATATGTTACCTCTTCTCTGACTGTGCCAAACCGCACTCACTGCTACACCAGATCTCAATTTCAGATCTCTGTACCTTGCATGTCTTTCTTCATAAATTTGCTTTCACAATCATTCACTTTATCAATTCCATTCATCTCTCTTACAACAAGGAAAATCATTCCTTCCTTTATACCACACTCAAGTAATTACAAACGAGTCAGCATCCAATTACAAAATAAAAGTTTCCACATGTTACATTAAAAATTACACAAAATTGTCGGCTTCCAATTAGAATAATTCTTCACTCGTGCAACCTCAAATTTTGCGCTATCATCCATGTCACTATAAACATGTCTTCAACTGCTTTTTAACTGTGCAAAACTAGATTCCATCCCGATTAGGAGATATCATCCAATTTCCACAAACCGCTACTCAGGAACATTGCCTGAATACTGCTTTCACCAAAATGCTCATAACTTTCATGAATAAATGAATTACTGTCTACACTCTTAACCAAGAACATATAACATATCAAAGAGTAAATCCTCAACATCGCATAGCTTGATCTGCAATATCCCATGTGCGCTAATCAAAACACTGTCTGCTTCTCTACTAATCTCCAGTAGATCACTGTGTCGACATCAACGACAATCATAGTCATGAATGCAACAACAATTGCTACAGAATGGTTGCCAATACTCCCATAGGATATATTTAGCATTCATTCCTAACAATCTCCCTTATTGGCATTGATGACAACATAGATGAAAAACATCCAATGTTCTATGAATCCAATACTGCAACTCTGTTGCTCTGAGAAAATATTTTCAAATCCTCTTCATCAATCAAATCTCTATATGCTTTGTTTTAGAATGTAATACATGGTTCTTATACATACTAACTGTGCTAGTGTTATCACAATGTATAACAATAGGTTCAACAAACTTTATTTCAATATCCTTCAACATCTGCTTCATCCAAATTATCTGATTGCAATTGTTTGCTGCTGCTACATATTCTGCTTCTGTTGTGCTATGTGAAATACAACTCTGCTTCTTGCTTAGCCAAGAAACCAATCTTCCTCCAAGGAAAAATGGTCCACCACTGGTGCTCTTTTTATCATCAACACTGCCTCCCCAATCAACATCTGTATATTCACATAGGGTAAAATCATCAGAATTTTCATACCACAATCTATAGTCCATTGTGCCTTTTAAATATCTCAGTATCCTCTTTACTGCTGCATAATGTGATTCTCTAGGTTCAGCTTGAAATCTTGCTACAATTCCAACTGAATGTGCTATATCAGGTCTCGTATGTGTCAAGTATTGCAATCCTCCAATCATAGATCTGTACTTCTTCTGGTCAACTGTAGGAGTCTCATTTGTGCTAGATAATTTATGTCCGCTTACTATCGGTCTTCCAACTGGTTTACAGTTCTCCATTCCAAATCTCTTTAACAAATCATTCAAGTACTTTGTCTGGCTTACAAAGACACCATCACTGTTCTGTGTTATCTGAAATCCCAAAAAGTATTTCATTTCACCAATCATACTCATTTCAAATTCAGTTTTCATTTCATTAGCAAATTTATCACTAGTTTCATCTTCTCTTCCAAAAATAATTTCATCAACAAAAATAACTATAATTAACAAACCATTTTCAATTTCTTTTGTGTATAGGTTGCTATCAGCTGTGCCTTTTGTAAATCCTAATTTTAACAAATACTTATCCAATCATGCAGACCAAGTTCTAGGTGCTTGCTTTAGTCCATATAAGGCTTTCTTCAGTTTACATACCATGTCTCCTTCTTGAGTCAAAGGAAAACCTTTAGGCTGCTCAATATAAACTTCTTCCATTTCTCTATTAAAAAATGTTGACTTCACATCCATTTGATATACTTTGAATTTCTAAAAAGTTGCATAACCAAAAACATTCTTACTGCTTCAATTCTTGCTACTGGTGTAAAAGTTTGTTCATAGTCAATTCCTTCTTGCTGTGAGTATCCCTTACATACCAATCTTGCTTTGTTTCTTACTACTTCTCCTCGTTCATTCATCTTGTTTTTGAATACCCATTTAGTTCCAATAACATTCTTATCTTTAGGTCCAGGGACCAATTCCTATGTCTTGTTCTTTTCAATCTGATCTAGTTCTTTCATAGCTTTAATCCAATGTTCATCTTCACAAGCTTCACTAGTAGATTTAGGTTTAATTTGAGAAATCAAACATAACTGTTCTTGTACCTTATTTCGAGTTAGAACTCCTCTGTCTATGCTTCCAATAATCTGCTCAACAGGATGATTCCTTGATAAGTTCCTGTTAGGTGTCACTGTCTTAGATCTCACTTCAGGTGTCTGTTCTTCAATGATTTCACTGTGGCTTTCATTCAACAAGTCACTATCAGTTTCATAGAATAATTCACTAGTTTCAGTGTTAGGTTTATGATGAGTTCCTTCATCAGATTCATAATCAAGCATTCTTTCCTGAATTTTGAACTTTTCATCAACTTTAACATTTGCGCTCTCAACAATAGTCTTAGTTCTCTTGTTATAACATTTACAAGCTTTTCTCTTTAAAGAATATCCCAAAAATATACCTTCATCACTTATAGGATCAAACTTTCCAATATCATCATCTCTCTTTATATAACATTTGCTTTCAAAAATTTTAAAATACTTAACTGAGGGTGCATGTCCAAACCATAATTCATAGGGTGTCTTGTCTATGTCTGCTATTATTTGTACTATGTTCATTGTATACACTTTTATGTTCACTACTTCTCTTCAGAATATCTTCGCCAAATCATTCTCAAATAACATAGCTCTTGGTGCTTCAGTCACTGATCTGTTTCTTCTTTCTACAATACCATTTTGTTAAGGTGTTCTAGGGGCTGAAAACTGTCTCTTAATACCATTCACTTCACAAAAGGTGTTAAACTCTCTAGAAGTAAATTATCCACCTCTATCAGATCTCAAATGTTTAATTTTCATTTTGGACTCATTCTCAACTTTATTCTTAATGATCTTAAACTTATCAAATGCTTCAGACTTTTCTTTAAGAAATGCAATCCACATAAGTCTTGTAAAATCATCAACAAGAATCATAAAATACCTTTCTCCATAGAATCCTCTAGTCCTTGTAGGACCGCTCAAATCTGTATGAACAATCTCCAATTTCTCTGTAGATGTAAAATTCTTACTGGGAAATGAACTTCTCTTCTATTTCTCCATCACACATTCCTTGCAAATCATATTAGTAGGCTTCATAATTTTAGGCAAATCTCTTACTGCAAGTGTAGTACTTATTTTCATAATGTTATCAAAGTTTATATGACAAAATATTCTGTGCCATAACCAACTGTCATCAATCTTAGTAATCAAACATGTCATCTCAGTAGGATTCAACTAAAATATATTACCTTTGGTTCTAGATCCGGTTTCAATCAAATTTTCATCTTTATCTTTTATCACACAAGTTTTCTCAGTAAACCAAACTTGATATCCCTTATCAACTAACTATCCAACACTCAAAAGATTATGTTTCAAACCATCCACAAAGTAAACATCATCAGTATTAGTCTTCCCATCAAGAGTAATAGATCTTATACCTTTAATCAAACAAGGTGCATTGTTTCTAATTCTAACAACTCCTCCATCATGATTGTTAAACTTTATGAACTTTTTCATGTCTCCAGTCATATGATGTGAACAACCACTGTCTATAATCCAATCAACTTTCTTTTCAACTTGAAAAACTAGAGCTTTTTCTTCTTTAACATCTGTTTTAAGATTTTCTTCTTTAATTGCTACAAATCCTATGTGATCATTATTCTCAGTATCACTTTCACTTAAAGTTCTCTCTATACTAGCTTCAAGATCTTCATCATTAGCATAATAACATTCCTTAGATCTTCTAGGCTTGAAATTATTTCTGTACTTTTTAACTCTCTTAGGACATTTAGATGAAAAATGACCATATTCTTGACAAGTTCAACATTTAAAATTTTTCTTACCATCTGGTTCTCTCTTCACAAGTAAGGCAATACCTTCTTCAATCTTCCTGTCTTCTTCATTTCTAAATCTATTGTTGCTAGCATAATCTCCACTCACACTGATACTTCTTGACAAAGTAAGGCGAACACTAAAAGTACCGAATGCTGTCTCCATTCTAGGAAATTGTCCTGATAATCTCAGGTTCATTTCTGCTGCTTCCAATTTTCCAAGAAGAGTTTCTCTTGTAAATTTTGAAGTACAAGGTATACCTTGTTCAATAATCTATTTTGTCTGCTTAAACGCACGAGTCAATGTCCTCAGAATTTTCTATATAACTTCATTTTCTGTCTTTGTTCCTCCACAAGATTTTATGCCTGCAACAATTTCTGACATTCTACCAATATAGCTTCTAACAAATTCATCTTCCATCATTATTATATCTTTAAATTCACATATGCAATTATGTAATCTAACTTTCTTTGCATGTTCATCACCTTCAAAAGTAGAGTGTAAAGATTTTCAAATTTAATGAGATGTTTTCAAACATTTTACCTGACTATACTCATTCTCCGGAAGGGCCATCAAAAGTGTTTCTCTGGCAAGTATGTTACACATGAATATATCTCTCTCATCACTAGAACATGTTTCAAGATTATCCTCATCAATGATAGTCTTCTCATTCTTTGTAATCAACCAATAAACTGGTCCTAAACACAGTAGATGTGTCTTCATCTTTTCTTTCCAGCTGTCAAAATTTACTCCACCAAATTTAGGGCTTTCTTTCTTGAAATTCACCATGGGTCTCCTTAAGCTGCTAAACTTTTCTTTCAAGGACCTGC
The DNA here is from genome assembly GCA_027943335.1 of Chamaecyparis obtusa. NCBI lineage: Eukaryota > Viridiplantae > Streptophyta > Pinopsida > Cupressales > Cupressaceae > Chamaecyparis > Chamaecyparis obtusa. Next base: position 599,574 of record BSBK01005217.1, read on the forward strand.
CGCTTTGATACCAATTGTTAGAAAGTAAAGTCTACCAAGATAACTGAGAGGGGCCGGGGGGGGGGGGGGGGGGAGGGGAGGTGAATCAGTTATCTAATAGTTATAACTTTTATCAACTTTAATTGATTTTAACCATGTAAGCAATATAATTACCAACCATAGAAAGATATTCATACACAATAACACAATGACACAAGATATGTTGACTAGGGAACCTCTTGATCAAAGAGTAAACCCCTGTAGGAATGATGCCCACAAAAGATGCACTAATATGAATATTCCTTGTAAAAAGATGGACTCTGTTAGGAGTCTTATGAAATACATTCAGTACATATGAATCCCTGCTAAAAGATTCTAACTTTGTTAGGAGTTATGGAAGACAAAAGGACCCACTGCCCAAACAGATTCAATGGCAAGACCACTGAACACACTATCCAACTGATCTCTAGATTATTCAACAGAAAATTATCAAATCATTACTGATCTCAACAATATTTTACCTCTTTTCTGATTGTGCCAGACTGCACTCACTGCTACACCAGATCTCAATTTCAGATCTCTGTATCTCGCATGTCTTCCTTCATAAATTTTCTTTCATAATCATTCACTTTATCAATTCGCTCTTACAACAAGGAAAAAAATTCCTTCCTTTATACCAAACTCAAGTAATTAAAAATGAGTCGGCATCAAATTACAAAATAAAAGTTTCCACACGTTACATAAAAAATTACACAAAACTGTCGGCTTCCAATTAGAATAATTCTTCACTCGTGTGACCTGGAAGTTTGTGCTATCATCCACGTCACTATCAACATGTCTTCAACTTCTCTTTAACTACACAAAACTAGATTCCATCCCGATTAGGAGATTTCATTCGATTTCCACAAACCGCTACTCAAGAACACTGCCTGAATACTGCTTCCACCAAAATGCTCATAACTTTCATGAATAAATTAATTACTGTCTACGCTCTTAACCAAGAACATATAACATATCAAAGAGTAAATCCTCAACATCGCATAGATTGATCTGCAATATCCCATGTGTGCTAATCAGAACACTGTCTTCTCCTTTGCTAATCTCGAGTAGATAATTGTGTTGACATCAATGACAATCATAGTCATGAATGCAACAACAACCGCTACAGAATGGCTACCAATACTCCCATAGGATATATTTAAAATTTATTCCTAACAATCTCTCCCATTGGCATTAATGGCAACATAGATGAAAAACATCCAATGTTCCATGAATCCAATACTGCAACTCTGCTGCTCTGAAAAAATATTTTCAAATCCTCTTTATCAATCAAATCTTGCTTCGTTTTCTTATTCAGTTCTCTCCAATAGATGGTACAAATGGTTTTTCATGTACACTTCTCCCCCATTGACATCAATGATAGAAATTTCATCATTATGTCAACAAAAACTCTAATGTCAAAAGATACTGTTCAAAAAATACATTCACTAGAGTCCTCATGACTCAACTCAGATACACATACTCCCCCATAGAGGAAGTACCAACATCCAATCTAGAAGAAAGATAAAGCTCATATACCACTGGATGGATGAAACCAATCTGCATCACTTCTCAAAAGTAGGCTAGGGCATAACCCCAAGCATACCTCTCAGATACTCAAATGTATCCTTAGGCAAAGACTTTGTAAATATGTCTGCAATCTGCTCCGTTGTGCTTATGTATTCAAGTCTGATTTCTTTCTCATCAACTTTATCTCTTACTACATGATACTTTATCTCTATATCCTTTGTCTTAGAATGTAATACAGGGTTCTTAGACATACTAACTGTGCTAGTGTTATCAGAATGTATAACAATAGGTTCAACAAACTTTATTCCAATATCCTTCAACATCTGCTTCATCCAAATTATCTGGTTGCAATTGTTTGTTGCTGCTACATATTTTGCTTATGCTGTGCTCTATGAAATACAATTTTGCTTCTTGCTTAGCAAAGAAACCAATCTTCCTCCAAGGAAAATGGTCCACCACTGGTGCTCTTTTTATCATCAACACTGCCTCCCCAATCAGCATATGTATATGCACATAGGGTAAAATCATCAGAAATTTCATACCACAATCCATAGTCTATTGTGCCTCTTAAATACCTTAGTATCCTCTTTACTGCTGCATAATGTGATTCTCTAGGTTCACTTTGAAATCTTGCTACAATTCCAAATGAATGTTCTATATCAGGTCTTGTATGTGTCAAGTACTGCAATCCTCCAATCATAGATTTTTACTTCTTCTGATCAACTATAGGAGTTTGATCTATGCTAGATAATTTATGTCCAGTTACCATAGGTGTTCCAACTGGTTTATAGTTCTCCATTCTAAATCTCTTTAACAAATCATTCAAGTACTTTGTGTGGCTTACAAAGATACCATCACTATTCTATTTTATTTGTAATCCCAAAAAGTATTTCATTTCACCAATCATACTCATTTCAAATTCAGTTTTCATTTCATCATCAAATTTATCACTAGCTTCATCTTCTCCTCCAAAAATAATGTCATCAACAAAAATAACTATAATTAACAAACCATTTTCAATTTCTTTTGTGTACAGGTTGCTATCATTTATTCCTTTTGTAAATCCCAATTTTAACAAATACTTATCCAATCTTGCATACCAAGTTCTAGGTGCTTTCTTTAGTCCATATAAGGCTTTCTTCAGTTTACATACCATATCTCCTTCTTGAGTCAAAGGAAAAACTTGAGGCTACTCAATATAAACTTCTTCTTCCAATTCTCCATTAAAAAATGCTGACTTCACATCTATCTGATATACTTTGAATTTCTTAAAAGCTGCATAAGCTAAAAATATTCTTACTGCTTCAATTCTTGCTACTGGTGCAAAAGTTTCTTCATAGTCAATTCCTTCTTGCTGTGAGTATCCCTTACATACCAATCTTGCTTTGTTTTTTACTACTTCTCCTTGTTCATTCATCTTGTTTCTGATACTCATTTAGTTCCAATAACATTCTTATCTTTAGGTCTTGAGACTAATTCCCATGTCTTGTTCTTTTCAATCTGATCTAGTTCTTCTTTCATAGCTTTAATCCAATGTTCATCTTCACAAGCTTCACTAGTAGATTTAGGTTCAATTTGAGAAATCAAACACAACTGTTCTTGTACCTTATTTTGAGTTAGAACTCCTCTGCCTATGCTTCCAATAATCTGCTCAATAGGATGATTCCTTGATAAGTTCCTATTAGGTGTCACTGTCTTAGATCTCACTTCAGGTGTCGTTTCTTCAATGATTTCACTGTGTCTTTCATTCAACAAGTCACAGTTAGTTTCATAGAATGATTCAATAGTCTCAGTGTTAGGTTTAGGATGAGTTCCTTCATCAGATTCATAATCAAGCATTCTTTCCTGAAGTTTGAACTTTTCATCAACTTTAATATTTGCGCTCTCAACAATAGTCTTAGTTCTCTTGTTATAATATCTATAAGCTTTTCTCTTTAAAGAATATCCAAGAAATATACCAAGTCATCACTTCTAGGATCAAACTTTCCAATATCATCATCTCTCTTTATATACATTTGCTTCCAAAAATTTTAAAATACTTAACTGAGGGTGCATGTCCAAACCATAATTCATAGGGTGTCTTGTCTGTGTCTGCTATGATTTGTACTATGTTCATTGTATACATTGTTGTGTTCACTACTCTCCATGATATCTTCGCCAAATCATTCTCAAATAACATAGCTCTTGGTGCTTCAGTCACTGATCTGTTTCTTCTTTCTGCAATACCATTTTGTTCAGGTGTTCTAGGGGCTGAAAACTGTCTCTTAATACCATTCACTTCACAAAAGGTGTTAAAATCTCTAGAAGTAAATTCTCTACCTCTATCAGATCTCAAACATTTAATTTTCATTCCGGATTCATTCTCAAATTTATTCTTAATGATCTTAAACTTATCAAATGCTTCAGACTTTTCTTTAAGAAATGCAATCCACATCATTCTTGTAAAATCATCAACAAGAATCATAAAATACCTTTCTCCATAGAATCCTTTAGTCCTTTTAGAACCGCTCAAATCTGTATGAACAATCTCCAACTTCTCTGTAGATGTAAACTTCTTACTGGGAAATGAACTTCTCTTCTGTTTCGCCATCACACATTCCTTGCAAATCATGTTAGTAGGCTTCATAATTTTAGGCAAATCTCTTACTGCAAGTGTAGTACTTATTTTCACAATGTTATCAAAATTTATATGACAAAATCTTCTGTGCCATAACATACTGTCATTAATCTCAGTAATCAAACATGTCATCTCAGTAGGATTCAACTGAAATACATTACCTTTGGTTCTAGATCTGGTTCCAATCAAATTTCCATCTTTATCTTTTATCACACAAGTTTTCTCAGTAAACCAAACTTGATATCCCTTATCAACTAACTATCCAACACTCAAAAGATTATGTTTCAAACCATCCACAAAGTAAACATCATTAGTATTAGTCTTCCCATCAAGAGTAATAGATCCTATACCTTTAATCAAACAAGGTGCATTGTTTCCAATTCTAACAACTCCTCCATCATGATTGTTAAACTTTATGAACTTTTTCATGTCTCCAGTCATATGATGTGAACAACCACTATCTATAATCCAATCAACTTTCTTTTCAACTTGAGAAACTAGGGATTTTTTTTCCTTAACATCTGTTTCAGGATTTTCTTCTTTAATTGCTACAAATCCTATGTCATTATTATTCTCAGTATCACTTTCACTTAAAGTTCTTTCTATACTAGCTTCAAGATCTTCATCATTAGCATAATAACATTCCTTAGATCTTCTAGGCTTGAAATTGTTTCTGTACTTTTTAACTCTCTTAGGACATTTAGATGCAAAATGACCATATTCTTGACAAGTCCAACATTTAAAATTTTTCTTACCGTCTGGTTCTCTCGTCACAAGTAAGGCAATACCTTCTTCAATCTTCTTGTCTTCTTTATTTCTAGATCTACTACTACTAGCATAATCTCCACTCACACTGATGCTTCTTGACAAAGTAGGGCGAACACTAAGAGCACTGAATGCTCTCTCCATTCTAGGAAAATCTCTTGATAACCTCAGGTTCATTTCAGTTGCTTCCAATCTTCCAAGAAGAGTTTCTCTTGTAAAGTTCAAACTACAAGGTATACCTTGTTCAATTATCTGTGTTGTCTGCTTAAACGCAAAAGTCAATGTCCTCAGAATTTTCCATATAACTTTATTTTCTGTCTTTGTTCCTCCACAAGATTTATGCCTGCAACAATTTCTGACATTCTACTAATATAGCTTCTAACAAATTCATCTTCCATCATTCTTATATCTTCAAATGCACATATCCAATTATGTAATCTAAGTTTCTTTTCATGTTCATCATCTTCAAAAATAGAGTGTAAAGCTTTCCAAATTTCACGAGATATTTTTAAATATTTTACCTGACTATACTCATTCTCTGGAAAGGCTGTCAAAAGTGCTTCTCTGGCAAGTATGTTACACATGAATAGATCTCTCTCATCATTAGAACATGTTTCAAGATTATCCTCATCAATGATAGTCTTCTCATTCTTTGTAATCAACCAATAACCTGGTTCTAAACATAGCAGATGTGTCTTCATCTTTTCTTTCCAGCTGTCAAAATTTACTCCATCAAACTTATTGCTTTCTTTTTTGAAATTTGCCATGGATCTCCTTAAGCTACTAAACTTTTCTTTCAAGGACCTGCCGCTCTGATACCAATTGTTAGAAAGTAAAGTGAACCAAGATAACTGAGGGGGGGGAAGGGGGGTGAATCAATTATGTGATAGTTATAAATTTTATCAACTTCAATAGATTTTAACCACATAAGCAATATAATTACCAACCATAGAAAGATATTCATACACAATAACACAATGACACAAGATATGTTGACTAGGGAACCTCCTGATCAAAGAGTAAACCCTGGTGGGAATGATGCCCATAAAAGATGCACTAATATGAATATTGCTTGTGAAAGGATGGACTCTATTAGGAGTCTTATGAAATACATTCAGTACATATGAATCCCTATTAGGAGATTTTGAATCTTTGCTAAAAGATTCTAACTCTGTTAGGAGTTATGGAAGACAGAAGGACCCACTGCCCAAAAAACTTCAATGGCAAGATCACTGAACACACTGTCCAACTGATCTCTAGATTATTCAATAGAATAATATCAAATCATTACTGATCTCAACAATATGTTACCTCTTCTTTGACTGTGCCAAATCACACTCACTGCTACACCAGATCTCAATTTCAGATCTCTGTACCTCGCATGTCTTTTTTCATAAATTTGCTTTCACAATCATTCACTTTATCAATTCCATTCATCTCTCTTACAATAAGGAAAAACATTCCTTCCTTTATACCATACTCAAGTAATTACAAATGAGTGGGCATCTAATTACAAAATAAAAGTTTCCACACGTTACATAAAAAATTACACAAAACTGTCGGCTTCCAATTAGAATAATTCTTCACTCGTGTGACCTCAAAGTTTGTGCTATCATCCATGTCACTATCAACATGTCTTTAACTGCACAAAATCAGATTCCATCCCGATTAGGAGATATCATCCGGTTTCCACAAACCACTACTCAGGAACATTGCCTGAATACTGCTTCCACCAAAATGCTCATAACTTTCATGAATAAATGAATTACTATCTGCACTCTTAACCAAGAACATATAACATATCAAAGAGTAAATCCTTAACATTGCATAGAAATATCCCACATGCGCTAATCAAAACTCTATCTGCTCCTCTGCTAATCTCTAGTAAATCACTGTGTTGACATCAATGACAATCATAGTCATGAATGCAACAACAACTGCTACATAATGGCTGCCAATACTCCCATAAGATATATTTAGCATTCATTCCTAATAGTTTTCTATGCATAGTATGGTAGTTTATGTCTTCTATCTAGGCTCATAGAAAATTAAGTTATGCAGGTAGTGTGTTAAATCATCTTAATCTTTCATTACAAAAATATATCCTTAATGAGGGTCGAACCTTAAGGAGACCATCCACGCACTATTATATATCTTTGTCACTTCCAAAGTAAGATCAATGTGAGCACATGCTACTATATAGCATTCAAATCTCATTGACCCATAATATTATAGGAAACATAACATATTCTTACTTATCCATGAGTTGCATGACTCAATGCAAAGTTGAAGACCCTTATAAGAGTCAGTTTGGGCAATTGCGTAACCATATTTTTTTTATGTCATCCAGATGTAGCTTTGGTATATGTATTGTCAGTCTGAGACATATAGGTGTGTGTAGGACCATGGGGTCCAAGCTAGGCCCCTAAGTGACAACAGAAACTTAGAAAAATAGTGTTACACAACTTGACATAAAAAAATGAATAGGTTATTAACATAATATGAAAAATATGTATGAACAAAATTTGTAGCAATTGGATCAAGTTTCTAAGCTACTAGTTGTTTTTGTGGAAAAAGTAAATTTATTTGGTGAAAATTTGAAATTTTAATGCAGTACAAGTAAAAAAAATATTTTTTTGAAACTTTGAATATATTGATAAGTAGGAGATATTTTCCACAACAAGTCAAATTGTGATATTGCTACTAGGACTCATTTGTGTAGTTTTTGAGTCAAACTCATTGACCCATGTTTCATGAGTAGTGGTTCACAAGAACCCATCTCTCATGAGAATGAATGGAACACATAGCACTCATTGCATCTAGGTGATGTTCACAGAGGTGAAACACTGAGACTTCCTAGAAGGTCACCCATTCCAGTGGTACTACAACTCAAGCATGCTTAACTATGGAGTTTCCTCCATGGTTAAGATCATATTTCTTGCAACCCCATTTGCAAAACCTTTAGCAAGTGTTGTGCCTTATGAAACATTCATTAGAAAGCCTCTTGTGCTCATCAATTGATAAGTATGAGATATTTTCCATGACAAGTCAAATTGTGATACCTCTATTCGGATTCAATTGTACAGTATTTGAGTCAAACTCATTAACCCATGTTTCATGAGTAGTAGTTCACAAGAACCTTTCTCTCATGAAAATGAATGGAACATTTAACACTCATTGCATCTAGGTGATGCTCACAGAGGTGAAGCACCAAGACTTCTCGGGAGGTTACCCATCCTAGTACTACTCCAGTTCAAGCACACTAAACTATGAGGTTTCCTCCATGGTTAAGCCCACCTTTCTTGTAATCCCATTTGAAAACCTTAAGAAAGTGTTGTGCCTTATGAACCATTAATTAGAAAGCCCCTTAATCTCATCAATTGATAAGTAGGAGACACTTTCCATAGCAAGTCAAATTGTGACATTTCTATTAGGATTCATCTGTGTAGTTTTTGAGTCTAACTCATTGACCCATGTTTCATGAGTAGTGGTTCACAAGAACCCATATATCATGAGAATGAATGGAACACACTTAGCACTCATTTCATCTAGGTGATGCTCACAGAGGTTAAGCATCGAGACTTCGTGGGAGGTTACCCATTCCAATACTACTCCAACTCAAGCACGTTTAACTATGGAGTTTCCTGCATGGTTAAGCCCACCTTGCTTGCAACCTAATTTTCAAAACCTTCAACAAGTGCTGTACCTTATGAACCATTCATTAGAAAGCCCCTTAAACTCATCAATTGATAACTAGGAGATACTTTCCACAAGAAGTTAAATTGTGATATTGCTATCAAGATTCAATTGTGTAGTTTTTGAGTCAAACTCATCGACTCATGTTTCATGAGGAGTCATTCACAAGAACCCATCTCTCATAAGAATGAATGGAACACTTAGCACTCATTGCATCTAGGTGATTCTCATAGCGATGAAGCACTGGGACTTCCCGAGAGGTCACCCATCCCAGTACTACTCCAAATCAAGCATGCTTAACTATGATGTTTCCTCCATGGTTAAGCCTACCTTGCTTACAACATCATTTGCAAAACCTTCAACAAGTGTTGTTCCTAATGAACCATTTATTAGAAAGCCCCTTAAGCTCATCAATTGATAAGTAGGAGATATTTTCCACAGAAAGTCAAATGTGATATTGCTATCAGGATTCAATTGTGTAGTTTTTGAGTCAAACTCATTGAGCCCTATTTCATGAGTAGTGTCACAAGAACCCATTTCTCATGAGAATGAATGGAATGGCTTAAAACTAATTGCATCTAGGTGATGGCCACAAAGGTGAAGCACTAGGACTTCCTAGGAGGTTACCCATCCTAGTACTACTCCATCTCAGGACATATATCTTGAGAAGAGGACACATATAAGTAGAGGACACATGTATACTACAACTTTCAATATAAGTAGAGGACACATGTATACTACAAATTTCAATATAAGTAGAGGACACATATTCAAATATCCCACATATTTTTTTTGGAATTCTTATGCAACTAAATAATTAATTATGATTTTTTTTGCTATAATTTTTTAAAAATATTAATACTTGTTTGTTTGTTTGTGGAACATAACTTGGTTTTATTTATCCTTTAGTACGCAAAGCATAGAATGTCCAACATATTTTGATTTCAAAAAATATGTAATTGTTTGAAAGTTATAGATAGTCATAATGCATGTAGAACATCAATAATAATCATCTGTTATGTAAGAATTTGCCTAAGGAAAAGAATAAATGCCAAGATCTAGAAGCTCAAAAGATAGCACAAGAGAGATACGAAAAATGATCAAATAATTGATTATAGCCAATTGAATTGATTACAAAGTAGGAGTGCCTAAATATATAGGCAACGTAATAAGATTACATGCTAAGGAGATGATAAGATATCACCCACACAAGGTGGAATCACATGTCCGCCAAAGGTTGATCATCCTCCATTGTACATGAAAGTATGAGAAACATGTGTAACAATGAGAGGATGATAATGTGATAAGAACACTAAAGGTGGATCTCACACACAAAGATGTATGTGATGACAACTATCACACCTAAAGTGGAAATTCTCCTAACCATGTGCTAAAATGAAATGCAAACTCCTAGGTGTCACAATGACAACTAATATGCAAATGCATTATCCTAAGTAAACTTAAGTAAAGTGTAATTAGTAATATTTAATTACATCAACACCCCCCCTTAAGTGCAACTTAGGGGAATGCACTTAAGCTCATAGTGCAAGATGGGTCTCGACTACTAGGCCATGTTAGGTACCCATGTACAATATGCAACAGCAATAGATAATGAAATCTCTCATAAAATGGAGAAAGAGGGAAAACCTCATGAGAAAAACCCTCCCCCAAAAGAGATGAATACAAGATGCATGCATGGATGGAGTAATCAAGACCCCCCTATTATGACATACATCATGCATATACAATAAAGAATCCCCCCATAGGAAGGAAACAAGGAGACATGATATCACCCCCATAATGAGTAATCTCCTCCAAGGATGGTGAGTGCTTGAAGACAAAACATATAACCATGCCTACAAACAACATTTCTCCTCTTAGGAAGAAGATACACCAAGTATAGATGCAATAAGGCTTCCCATTGTGGATAGGAAGTAGGAAGGGGAATCCAAATGAAGTATGATGTCTCTGAAGTATGCTCATGTGTCGCCATGTCCTTGGTTGAGGAAGATGTCATGAACCAATCAGGAGAAAGCCCAGTAGAAGAAGGTGACAAACAAGGAACCAATGATAACTGATCCACGTAAGAATTTGGATCAAACTCCAAAGAAAAAGATACCTCCTCAAATGAAAAAGATGGAAGAGAATCAAGAAAGCCTCCCCTCAATGTAGAATATACATCCATGATAGATGCACCTGGATCAATGTAGAAACTACACCAAGAAAACTGAATGATGTTCCTCCCCTTAGGAAGAAACAAGTCCATAGGTGTATCAATGAATCCTCCGCAATCTCTATGAAGAATACTCAAAATGTATGATATCTCAGGAAACTGAATAGGAATCTCCAACACATGAGTATGATCAACCTGAACCATGCAATGTGACATCTCAAGTGAAGTTTGAGACTCATGAAAACCAATCTCCAAAGACTTAAATGTCTTCTTTGAAGTTAAAGAGACCTCCTCCAAATTTTGTTTCAAAGGATCCACAATCATGTCAATCTTAGAAGAAGGATCAAGTGGAGAGTGAAGATGAGGGTCAACATGCTCCCTCAAAACAACTAAAGAAGGATCACCTTCAACAAAGAGAAGATGAATATCATCAATGAAGTCTCCCAAATCTGAAATGTAGGACTCCACAAACAAACCTGCAATGTCTGTCAAGTAGGCATCCCTTGGAACTATAACTGGAAGACAAGGAATATCTTGCTGCACTGAATCACCCGAACCCATGACTATGTGAATGCAAGCATCATCAAGAGAAACACTAGATGTGATATCAATAGGAGGAGAAGGAGCTACAACCGGAGGTTCTGGACATTTTGGAAGTGGAGGAATATGTGGATCTCCATACATTTCCCAAAGAATAGTCCAAAGATTATTCATTGTTTCATCTTCATAGTCATCAATGGAATCCATAACATCCATATCCATATTCAAATAGATAACCTTAACAACTTCTGAGTAAGAGTCACAATTGTAAGAAGGACTTTTAGGTCTATACTCATACAAATAGGACAATAGGTTATGCTCACTTAAATGAGCAAGAACCAATTCACTCCATTTCTTATAATTTCCTCTTGTCAACTTAATTAAACCATCCATGATATAATTCTCACATGAAACAATGAGATAAAAAAATCAATGCACCCCCCAAAATGCAATGAACCAAAGAACCCCCCCAAAATAGATGATTTTGGCACTTTCTATATAGTGCATGTACAATTGCCACTTGCCAAAATGAACCAAAGTGGACTTCTGATTTTGATAATTACAACAGAAAATATGAAGCGATAGTAGACTCAAAAAATAAGACACAAGATCTCTCAAGGATCTAACAAATTACAAATGCCAAAAATAGGCCAAAATAGACCAAATTTTGAAAGTACTATGTCTACTTAGAATTTTTCCAAACTAATACCAGATCTGAAAAGTAGACAAAAAATCATGAACTTTAAAAAAAAATAGCACTTGAAAATGTGTCCATATGAGCCCAAACAAAGCCTCTAAAGTTGTAAAAATTGGGATTTTTGATTTTCAAAACACATCAGAAACAAAGATCAGAAATCACCTGCACCATTATGTAGATTGTGAAATTCTACCCCAAAAAAAAAACAATTGCTCAAAAAAAGGACTCCAGATGACTGAGATATCGCTGTTTGAAAATCGCCTTTGAAATTATTTTTTCTAAATCACCGCTGCCGAACTTTGAAAATTCAAATGGCTCTAGATTTGGCTTCAGATGTCCGATTTGGATGAAACAAAACTTAATTTAGAGATTTTTGGACCTCCTCAATGTGATGCCAACCTTTGATTTGCACCAACAAACTCTAATTTTGACCTGCAATAAAAATCTCTCAAAATAGGCTATATAATGAAACTCCTATGACTCTGATACCATGTAAGAATTTGCTTAAGGCAAAGAATAAATGCCAAGATCTAGAAGCTCAAGAGATAGCACAAGAGAGATAGGCAAAATGATCAAATAATTGATTATAGCCAATTGAATTGATTACAAAGTAGGAGTGCCTAAATATATAGGCAATGCAATAAGACTACATGCTAAGGAGATGATAAGATATCACACATACAAGGTGGAATCACATGTCCACCAAAGGTGGATCATCCTCCATTGTACATGAAAGTATGAGAAACATGTGTAACAATGAGAGGATGATAATGTGATAAGAGCACTAAAGGTGGATCTCACACACAAAGAGGTATGTGATGACAACTATCACACCTAAAGTGGAAATTCTCCTAACCATGTGCTAAAATGAAATGCAAACTCCTAGGTGTCACAATGACAACTCATATGCAAATTCATTATCCTAAGTAAATTTAAGTAAAGTGTAATTAGTAATATTTAATTACACTAACATATTAAATTCAAAACAAAGGAAAATTTATATTGGTAGAAAGTTGACAATCTCCTTAATAAACCCTTTTTGTTTCATCCAATTGGATAAAAAAAAGTTGTCAGCGACATGAGCAAAGTTTAGAAATCCAAGGAAAATTTGAAAACACATTTTCACTCTTGACTTTTCAAGTTTGGCATCCCCAAGCCAAATCCCAAAGCAATCTCGAGGGAAATCTTGTGGCTCTAAATTTCCTCAAAAAAAATTTCATTGGTTGTAAGTCTCCTTTTTATAATTAATTTGTTATGTCAACTATATATTTTTATAATTTTTTTGTTAGCCTACAATATATAATATAGAATAATATCATATGTAATTAATATTTATATTTAATATCAATATATAATATATAATATATAATATTAATATACATTATATATTTTATTTAATATATCAATACATATATATTAGTAATCTAATATAAATTATGATATTTTAGTATATAATATATTTTAAAAATTATATATAATGTTAATATAAAACTCAATATTATAAATATCACCCTCTATTTGTCTTATACTCTCCCTCTTGGACACTCTCCCCCTCTTTCCATAGGTGTACCTTTCCATCTATCCCTATCACCATACACCTGAATCTATACCCACCTCTCTCATCCCTTTGTCTCTAAACCTCCTTCCTGTTGGCATTAAGCAGAATTGCCACTAGTGACAACACTTATTTGCATTCTGGATACAAACCGATCAGGACAATGTAAACCGAGTAACATCTTGTCTACCGAGTCACCAGTACTTACCGAGTTCAATACCTACCGAGTGATCAGTATGAACCGTGCCTTCACTTCTACCGAGTGCATGACGATGCCGAGTAATGCAGTGGACGCCGAGTATCAGAAAGTCACCGAGTCAGTTTGAAGGAACCGAGTAACTATATTTGGGCCGACTTAGTAGCACTTATGTTTATTTGTCAAGCCGACTGTGTAATTGTAATTGTAATTAATTGTTTAAGACCTGTATATAAGCAATGTTGTAAAAAGATGAAATGTAAGAAGAAGAACATATGTGAAAGAAAAAGAAAGGCAGAAATAAGAGAATTGCAGAAGGCTTCAGAAGTATAAGGTACAGCAAAGACAAATTCATCACAGAAGGTGATCAGTACATCAGAGAATCTCAATCAGCAATCCAGTTGCAAAGCAGAGATCTACTGTTTCATTCTAACAGGTGAATCAGTACTAAATCCTTTAACCGGGTAGACTTAACAGTCTTTGTAAAAATCTCTTTACCGAGTGCATACTTCACTGTATGTTTGTAAATCCTTTAACAGGGTGGATTTAGCAATCCTTATTGCTCCTAACAGGGCAGATCATCAGAAGTGATCAAATTGTAAGCCTTAACCGGCCAACTTTATTCTGCAGTACTAAAGCTTTGTGGGTTTCATCCCCACCCCAGTTTTACTTTCTTTTGGAAGGTTTCTGGGTAACCAAATCTATGTGTCATTATTGTGAATGCTTTTAAGTTTCATGCTTTCTGTATGCAAAGGTTAAAAGGTAAATTTCATGTTGAAATTGTAAGAAAATTTAGAGTTACTGATTCACCCCTCCCCTCTCAGTAACTCGGTTAATTCCTGAATATTTCCAACAATTGGTATCAGAGCAGCATTGGTTCTCAAGACAAAGCTTAACTAGCTTGAGGAAAGATCCAGGACAATGGAGGTATTCAAACTGAACAAGGTGATTGAAAATGAAAAGCTAGATCTGGAAATGGCCATAGCTAAACTCAAAGAAGCAAAAGAAAATCTTTCCCAATCCCTAAAGAGAAGGAAGGAACTTGCAAATCAGATGAATGATCAGAATTACATTGAAGAAAAGATTGAAGATCTTCTTCCCTCAAATAACTCAGATGAAGCAAACAATGCTATCAAAGAACTCCTAGAAAAGAATGGGTCTCTGCAGGAAGAAGTGAGAAAATTGAAAATAGAACAAGAACTACACTCTACAAGATTCTGTGAGATCTTGGAACAAAGAAACAAGTTGAAAGATGAATTAGATGGAAGAAACATTGAAGTCCAAAACAAAACTCTTCAGCTAGAAAATCTAATTGATCAGATCTCTCATGCAAATGAAGAAATTCTAAATCTAAGATCAGAAATAGAAAACACAAGAGAAGAACTAAGATCTGAAAAGGAAACCAATCTAAGATTGATGGATGACCTAAACGCTGAAAAACAAATCAATGAAGGAATGCTGAAAAGTCAAGAAGACTTGAATCAGCTGTATGAACGAAATCTTCATAGGCAAAAAGGAAAAGCAGGACTTGGATACAAAGAAGAAGGCGAATCCTCTAAGCAAGGTACTCAAAGAAATCAAAAACCTACTTGTAATCATTGTGGTAAAATAGGACATACTTCAAATAAATGTTGGAACAATAAAAAAGCAGAATTCAATGGAAAATGTTATAGCTGCAATCAACCCGGTCACAAAGCAAATGAATGCAGGGAAAAACCTAGATTCAGAGGTAATTGTCACAAGTGCAACAAACAAGGTCACAAGGCATCCGAGTGCAGATCCAAGACATTTAATCTAGCAGAACAAATTGTGAAAGCAATGTTTGGATGGGACTACAACACCTGGTGTAGATGTCATTACTGTGGAGAATATGGACACATTGGCATGAATTGCATAAAACATCATCTAAGGAAAAGAGATACTACCATAAGATGTTTCAAATGCACTAAACTTGGTCACATAGCCAGCCCTACTTTATCTACTGTCACTACTACAAAAGCATTAAGTACAGATAAGCCTAAAGCTCTACCGAGTATAAAATTTTTGGGTAAAAATGTAGTTGAGGATATAGACCTAGATGAAGAGATAGAGATTCCTACATTAGATTTTGCAAATCTCTCAGCGGACCAAATGCAGAATATAGGTGAGATCCTCCAAAGGAAAGCAAAACAAAAGAAGCTTAAAGAGGAGAGAGACAAGGAGTATCAAATCATCAAAGATGCTAAGGACATTTTGTCTGATGCATTAGGCATTAAAGTAGACTCCTCCCAGCATGTTTTGTTACAATTAGCAGAAGCAGTTGAGAAATACAATGAGGACTCATCCGGGACAGAAAATTTAGTTGAAAGAGCCGAGAAGAGATTCAACAATAAAGTGCTTGAGCACATTGCTCAGCACATAGCTATTAACCAAGTGGAATTGTCTTCAGTTTTGTCTAACATAGAATCTATCTATTCGAATGCTACCTCTCTTTTGGCCAGACTATGCAATTTTGCCGAGTTCACAAAGGATGTTAAAGATAAAATGAATAAAATGGATGAGGATATGAAGATTAGCATACAGAAGCTGCAACTTGAACCAAGTTCAAGCTCTGCTCATCACATGAAAATTTCACACCTATCTAATATGCAGTCTGATCTTCTGAAAGAAGACTCAAGGATCCGGTCCACACTGCTAGACATCCAACACATGATCCTTCCCATCATGAATACAATGTATAAGCACACTGAACATTCCAGAACATTGATTCATGACAATCAATTCTCTATAGCAGATCACATGATTGAACTCTCTGCAGAAGTCCAAATTGCTATACAAACATGTAAGATCCTACAAGAAAGTTGGGACAGAACCCTGGCACAAATAATGAAGGTACATTCTGATTTCTTATCAAATTTTGGATTCTCTCTGTAAATAACTTGTATATGCACCTTTGGCATTATCGTCAAAAAGGGGGAGATATGTATAGAAGGAGAGATATGTATACAGTCATAGATTTGTATAAGGAACAGTTAGCACATTGAAAGGGGGAGACAATGTATAAAGCCCTATAACAAAGACAAATTTTGAAAAATCAAAATAAAACTCAGTATGATTCGTGTATATAAATTTTGGCCAATAAGTGTTTTTGTCACTAATGCCAAAGGGGGAGATTGTTGGCATTAAGCAGAATTGCCACTAGTGACAACACTTATTTGCATTCTGGATACAAACCGATCAGGACAATGTAAACCGAGTAACATCTTGTCTACCGAGTCACCAGTACTTACCGAGTTCAATACCTACCGAGTGATCAGTATGAACCGTGCCTTCACTTCTACCGAGTGCATGACGATGCCGAGTAATGCAGTGGACGCCGAGTATCAGAAATTCACCGAGTCAGTTTGAAGGAACCGAGTAACTATATTTGGGCCGACTTAGTAGCACTTATGTTTATTTGTCAAGCCGACTGTGTAATTGTAATTGTAATTAATTGTTTAAGACCTGTATATAAGCAATGTTGTAAAAAGATGAAATGTAAGAAGAAGAACATATGTGAAAGAAAAAGAAAGGCAGAAATAAGCGAATTGCAGAAGGCTTCAGAAGTATAAGGTACAGCAAAGACAAATTCATCACAGAAGGTGATCAGTACATCAGAGAATCTCAATCAGCAATCCAGTTGCAAAGCAGAGATCTACTGTTTCATTCTAACAGGTGAATCAGTACTAAATCCTTTAACCGGGTAGACTTAACAGTCTTTGTAAAAATCTCTTTACCGAGTGCATACTTCACTGTATGTTTGTAAATCCTTTAACAGGGTGGATTTAGCAATCCTTATTGCTCCTAACAGGGCAGATCATCAGAAGTGATCAAATTGTAAGCCTTAACCGGCCAACTTTATTCTGCAGTACTAAAGCTTTGTGGGTTTCATCCCCACCCCAGTTTTACTTTCTTTTGGAAGGTTTCTGGGTAACCAAATCTATGTGTCATTATTGTGAATGCTTTTAAGTTTCATGCTTTCTGTATGCAAAGGTTAAAAGGTAAATTTCATGTTGAAATTGTAAGAAAATTTGGAGTTACTGATTCACCCCTCCCCTCTCAGTAACTCGGTTAATTCCTGAATATTTCCAACACTTCCCTCTCTCTAGCTCTCTCTCTAGTACCTATATCTCAACCTCTCTCCCTCTCTCCCTCCCTCCTCTCCTACTATCTAACTCTTCCTCTCCCTATCCCTTTCTCTCTACCTCTCCCACCTTCCACCTCTCTCTCTCTCTCTCTCTCTCTCTCTCTCTCTCTCTATATATATATATATATATATATATATATCCCCTTCCCTTTGCACTAAATTCTCTCTCAGGTCTCATTCACTAGGAACTCAGTCTCAAACATTTATTTCATAATTCATTAATGAGAAGATGATCATATGGTGTTGCAATTACCAAGTGGGTAGGAGTGGGAGTTCAAGATTGTATTGATTCTTGTGTGTGTGTGTGTGTTTGTCCTTTGTACTTCTCTCTTAGGGCTTAATCACCCTTTCTAGTCCACCTTGATTCTTATTTCTTTCTCACTCTCTCCTAGGACCTTGGTCTCCACCATTTATTTCATAGTTTATAAATGAGAAAGATGAGCATACAATGCTACAAGACCCAAGTAGGTAGGAGTGAGAGGTCTAGTTTGCCTTGATTCTCATTTCT
Source organism: Chamaecyparis obtusa (assembly GCA_027943335.1). Classification (NCBI taxonomy): domain Eukaryota; kingdom Viridiplantae; phylum Streptophyta; class Pinopsida; order Cupressales; family Cupressaceae; genus Chamaecyparis; species Chamaecyparis obtusa. The sequence goes on from BSBK01005217.1 coordinate 618,034, forward strand.
TTCTCACCTACTCCTAGGTCTTATTATGCCCTACATACCCATCCCAACATTTTTGTTTGGAAAATGTTGGGTCTCCCATTTTGGTTCCTTATTTGTCTTTGCTTTGTTCCTTTTTGCTCCTTCGAAGTTCGGGACTTTAGAGTCCTCCCTCCTATTTTTGGCTCTTCTACGAGATGGTCAAAACTCTAGAGTCTCATAGTGCTTAAAAGAATTGTCTAAGCTCTTTGAGGTGTTTAGGATCCTAACGTTTTGGTCTTCAACGTGCTAAAGTTCCCCTTGTCAGTAGAAAAGGACAAGTGCATTTAATGCACTATCTTGGTGGGCTATAAAAGACCATTTTAAAGCTTTTTTTTACTCACTAAGTGTTCAAATGAGAAATAGATCTTTCTTATAACCTAGCTTCCTCAATGACTAGTTTGATTATGATTTTAAGAGCTAGTGTTGCATCCCCTGCTACTTTTTGGTGAATTTGTGGGTTTCCTCATTCACGCGTTCAATAAGGTAAGTATTTTTTCCTTCTTTCTTGGAGTTTATGGTTGTTTGTTTTTGTGTTTTTCATTCATTCTTTGTTCTTCTTGCTTCCATGGTTTAGGGATTTCATTCCTATCTTAGAAATAAAGGATTATTTTGTAAAATATGTGCCTTAGGTGCCTTTGAGTTCTTGAATTTTGCTAGTAGTATGTTTATCTGTATCCTAGAATCCAATTCCCTTAGTTTTAGCTCAATAATTTTGGCAAATAGAGATTTACAGTGTTCTATATGCATGCCCTAGGCTATACAATGATGAATCAAGGTATCCATCTATGACTTCAAAATGGTAGCACTAAATAACACAAGTTTATGTGCCTTAGGTAATTTTTGGCATCACAACAAACCTCAAAAATCATGCTCCTTCAGACGGTTCATTTATGTTCCTTCCTTGCATTCAAAGTTTGAAGTGCAACAATAGCCACTAAGCCTTGAGACCTTGGGTTTGGGAATCTAGCTTTGATCATCCCAAATTTTAGGTTCTTATTGTTATTGGATCCCCAAACCTAGATCCCAAGACCCTCTTTCTTGAGGTTCCTTCAATTATAATAATTTACAGCATGTACTAGCAGCTAAGGTAAGACAAACCAAGTTCAAAGGAGACTGAGCTTGTGGATCTAGGATTCCTACCTCTGGCCTACCTTTTAGTGAAATATTTTCTTGATTCCTAAACCTTGATGTTTGGTCCCTTTTTCTTGAAACCCAATGCTTAATTTAGAGGGAGAATCCTTCAGATATGGGGGTTCAGGGACCCTATCCCTAACATCCCCCTTTCTTTATGTAAGAAAATTTCAGGAATCCCGTACCCATGGTCTTGAAATTGAGACCCTGAATTCGTCCTATACAAGGATATTATGTTTATATGAGATACCAAAGCTTTTCTTGGTGCTATTAAATGGTATAGAGTAGATCAAGATGAAAATGTCAACACTAGTACTTCTAGCCCCTTCCAATAGAAATATAAAGGTAGAGTTAACCATTGAAATGAGCCCCATTATCATGAAGTACATGTATCATGGATAAGTCTAGGTCTCCAAGATACAAAGCGCAACACAACATATTACACACACTAATATTGGAGATATTGACCTAGGAGCCATTAGGGTTGTAGTGGAGAATCCTCCCCAAGGATCTTGCTTTTACAAAAAAACTACAAGCCTTTTCTCTGCTCCAAGTCTCCTTCTTCTCACAAGCGCTCTAGTCTTTGGAGCTGATTTTGACCCTGACCAACCATTTCTCTAAGGTTTCCAAGAAGTGCATCAATGCAGAGAAGAACATAACATACTTCACCCTAGATGTAATTCATGTAGTCCTCTAGCTCACAGACCGAAGCAACTACATAATAATGAATGAGCAATAATTAGTTGAATAATACATGGCTGTGAAGGTGGCTCACAAAAGGTACCTTAATGATAACTAGCTCATCCATCTTAGGAAGGAAGAAGCTATTAGAGTGTGAGGCCTCACCCCGACCCATCATAGCATCTTTTCTTATTTGCATTTTGATACATTGATACACTTGTTGATTTATCTTGATAGAGACTCAAGATACTATATTTTGATCATGATTATTATGCCGTGTGGATTACTTTATGATGTGTATTAGAATCTAGAGTATGTTGAGATTTTGATTATGCATGTTTAGTAATGTGAATTGATGAGAAGTTTGGATCATGGTTAGATTTGATTACTTCACGGATGACATGTCATGATGATTATGTAATTATGATGTTTAAACATTATTAGATGAAAAATTTACAATTAGGGTTGAATTCTGCATATAGATTACGTTGTTAAATCATGAATTAAGTATGTATATTTTATGTGATTTTACCACCTTGAACTACTGATGCTTGATGTTAAGTGTGTAGGTATGAGAACCATGGAATTATTCGGAGAACCAAGGTTAAACATATGTGAACTGAGTAAGCCAAGGTCTAATACGATATGGGATTAAAAGCCTCATTGTAATGTGAACTTGTTGGAAATGTGAAATTGCATGTGTGTTAGTAGTTAACTTCATGTTGTCATTTAGGACATGGCATTTTGTATGTAATGTGCAATCGTTAGTGTCACTTGACACTTGTTATGTGTTTATTTAAATTTATTTTATTTCTAGCCACTTCTAGAGGCCAATAAGAGGTCCTAAGGGTCATTTTTGGCATTATTTAAGTACCTAAGTGATAGGGGTATGGGTTAGGAAGGTTTTGAACATGTCCATAATTCTCTAGTGATCTTGGCAACCCATTTTATGACCCATTTACCCTTAGCTACGAAATTGGATAAGTCTTGACCTTTACCTAACTCCACCCTTTCCTTTCAATCATGCATTTATCATGGGGGACAAGGAAAAACAATAGGACCATAGGGTCAAGTCTGCATTTATTGATGGTGGGTGGGTAGAAATTGGAGGCCTTTTTAGAGGCCCTTGGTAGAGTTAGTGGGTGTTCACCCACTCTCTACTTTTAGAGACATTAGGGTTTGGATTGGAAAGGAGGATAAGTGGATTAGCTCTTCTCAAAATTTATTTTCCATAACACTTGTGAAGGTTGGTTACTCACTTCCATGGAAGCTTTCTTACTTGTTCAATAGATTAGCATGGATTCTTGCTCTCTCATGCATATGAATTATATTCTTGTTGTGATATTGTGTTGTGAGGGATGGGATTTGGGTTTGAATTCATGTTTCCTTCTTGTTTTATTTTTCTTGAATGAGGGAGTTCTTGTTCATGGGAGTGAGGCATTACTCACCCTTTGGGAAGGGAAGAAGTGGACTTTGGGTGAAGGGGTTAGTTGGGCTATCTATGTGGTGAGAGTCTCTTCTCTTGGAGAAGAGGGACAAATTCATGGTGTATAGGCACCTTGAAGCCATTGGTATCCTTGCATCTTGAGGATGCAGATGAACAAAGCATGTGTGTGGAGGTTTTGTTTATGTAGCCTTGAAGAGGCAATGAAATACTCATGTTGAGAAATGTTGAATACTATGGCATTCTCCCCTTGGAAAAGCCCACCTTCACCCTCTCTCTCAATGAGTTTGTAAGACTCATTTGTGTAGCCTTGGGAGGGAGTAAATTGTTGTTTATGCATATGTGTATTTTGTGAGCATTTTTTTTGTTGAAGTATACTCATTTAGCCTTGGTTCTCCAAGCTTGGGGGTGGTATCATGGAGACCTAGGTTGGGAGGTGAGAATCCCATGGTTCTTCCCCTTTTTATTGCAGGTATTGATGTCTTGATTCATGTAGAAGAAGCTTGATGGAGTTCATTCTTTGGATGTGTTTTTATGGAGACACCACATGTCTTTGTTTTGGTAGATCTTGGAAGTAAGATCCTCATTTTGATGCATTTTTTAATGAAGAAACCTCTCCTTGTAGTAGGAGCATACTTGTGGATTTGGATAGTGTTATCCTTCTCTTTATTGGAGCACCATGAAATTGTATATTGTAAGGGAATTGAGAAAATCATGTTCTTTTGATACTATCATTCATGTATGGTTACCAAATGTTATTTCATTGGTTGAAATGTAAATTAAGATTCCTTGCTATCATGTTGATGCATTCTACTTAATTGAAATGGAGGTGTAAATCTCTCATGTTAAATGTTTATCCAAGTTGATAAAGGAAAAATAATGTATTGTTTAAGGAAGAAATTTCATTGAAATAAATATTGGGAATCTCTTAATGTATTGATTGAATTTGTTTATGTTCATTATATTATATCCTACCTTAGACAATCTTCAAACTCAATAGAAACTACTTGAGATGAGAACAACATTACCACCTCTAAATCTCTTCAAATTGTAGTATATATCAATGAACAAGTGAAATATTGGATTACTATGTGGAATTTCTATTACAACTAATATATTCAACCTACAAATCTCCTTAGTTTAGTCACTAGTAATCTATGCATTTAAATGGATAAAAAAGAAATAATAAGCAAGCAAAGAAAGGAAGGAGAAACCATAGTTTCTTACAATGACATTTTCCAGATTTCAAGAGCAAATTACTCTCTGGAATTTGTATGGGAATAACATTATTCCCATACCACAGAGAATATTCTGCTTCATTACATTATGTTCCTGATTAGTATTAACTTAAGTCTAAACTCCTAGCCTAACCTAACTATTAGACACTAATTCCTATTAATATAAAGTTGCTAAACAATGTCATAAAGTCTGCTTTACCCTATGCATCTAGTGGGACCCCCCTCCAAATTACCCATACCTTTAACACTTATTTAAATCAAAACTTATAAAAACATCATCCTCCTTGGTTCCTGTGCAAGGCATTGGAACAAGTGGATGCAACTTGTAACAAACAAAATAATTTACCTTGCAGCATGATTAAATGTTTTAGTGACCTCCTTCATGACTTGCGCCATCTTCCAAGCTCCCGCGTACTTGGCTATACTTCCTTGATGGCAAGTCAATAGTCCTTGACCCTTGCCATGCGTACCTGGCCTTATTGTCATACAACTACTTCTAGGAGGCTGCGAAAATCCCCTCCTTTGTTTGTATGAAAAGAAATGGTAGGCCCTAGTGTCATGTCTCCCCTTTATATGCATATCCCTATGTGAGATTTTCGAAAATCTTATGGGGGGAAAAAGTCTTCTTCCTTGGCATACTCACGCAGGCTTAGATATTGGTCATGTCAACCCCACTTGGCAAGTGGCCTTGAGGAATAGGGGGTGACTTGATGGGTGGTAGGTGTAGGAGCCATGGGTTAGATAGGTGTATAGAATAGGATAGGGACTTAGATTGTTTTGTTATTTTAATTATATTTTGTTTTGATAAAGTAACTAGTTAAAGAAATTGTTTGCTACGTAATAGTTATTGTTAGTGTAATTAGATTTAGCTTTTGATGTATTAACTTGCTAAGTCTATGTTTTATTTTTATTCATTTGGTAATCTATTTTAATAAGACTAGCAATAATAAACATTTGGGATTTATTTAATTTGTGAATTGATACTTAAGATGATTGTCTTTTTAATTATTAATTGTTTTGGTAGAACATATATTCAATAATTTAATCAATTAGTTAATAAGGGAATGATTTATTGTTAATATGTTAGATTCATTAAGAGGAGAGAACATAATGTTAGTATGTTAGACCCGTCAATTAATCAATTGGTTAGTAAGTGATAGGTTTGGTGAATTATTAGATTAGGGTATATTGGAGTATGACATTAGTCATTTAGATGATAATTATAGATTTTAGCCATTAATTTCTAATTTTGGTAATTAATGAAATAGACTATTAGCTAGTGGTATTAATGTTCCGACCTAACTAGGAATGAATCAAATTATTAATTTAGTAGTATTATCGGGTATATGTTCAAACACATCTAGCAGTGAAACTTCTTGACAAGCTAATAGTCAATTTAATTAAAGGTTATTTAGCTAATAGGATCTTCAACATAGTTAGATGAAGATCTAATTGTGATAGATTTATCCTCGATAGATCCACTTAATGTTATAGTTCGTTGTGTGCAATTTCTAAATGATTAACACGAGAGTATCAATAGTAAATTACTGGCTAAGTTAACTTGTCACATGTCAATGACGAATGGTGTTATGAACTATCGAATTGTTTGGTATAAAATTTGAAAGAATGATTAATACCCTAGGTACTGTGAATGCACCTAGAACATGAGCTCTTATTGGAATCTGTATACACTAGGGTCCCCGCCTTTCGAGGTCTGACTCTTACAACATTAGTTATTAACTCGATCCTAGATTGCACCTGACATAGCTGATGTTGAATTACACTTAACCGTTGAATGACACTCCGTAACATTTCACTTTAAAAAAATAAAATTTGGTTGCGTTTTTGGTTGATTTATTTTGGGCATGACATAGAGTATAGTATTAATTATATTAATTAACTTTACTCCCTTGTTAAGATGTCAACACTTTTATTTTTAGTTGTTTATATTTAAACACACATGCACTAGTTGATTTAAACTTATGCACTAGTTGTTTTAAATATAAACTTGCATGCATTAGTCTTGTAATAATTTAACTAATTATTACATGCACTTCTACTTTTTAGGTTTACCTTTAAAGGATTTTAATCTCCTTTATAAAGTTGATCCATTGTACATTTAATTCATTAATTATTTGAAGATATTTTCTTCTTCATATTTTGAGTCAAACCCTTGCCCTCTTCTTGTCTCTACTTCCTTGTAACAAGTTTTTGTATGCAGGTGATCTTCGGGTTTTGTGGATTTGTATTGCTCAAATCCTACGTGGTATCAGAGCCTAATTTGCTATAGCTTGTTCATGTTTGAAGGATTCAGATTAGGGCCTTTTTTTAAATTTTTTATTGAAATTAGGGGGTCTCTAAATTTTGGTGCACTTTGAGCTCAAACAGACCTCACCGTTGAGCTCGTAGTGCCCAAAAAACCCCTATTTCGATATAAGGCACGTCTAATTTGGAGAACATTGCATTTTGGGGTATTTTTTTGGTACCAGATAGCTTGATGTGCTTCTCGAGGCAAAATTTGTACGAATTGGCATGCTTCCCAAGGCAAAATTCTCTGATTTTGGCATGCAAATCGAGGTAAAAAATTTGTTGTTTGTCACGCAAATTAAGATCAAAAAATTTGGCACACAAATCGAGACAAAATCCAAAAATGCCTGCATAGATCCTGAGGCGTGCATGTGATTTTGAATTTTTTTTTTTTTGTATTTTGGTCGGCGATGGCCATTTGGCCGTCAAATTTAAGCCAGTGCATGTAGTTTTAGCCCCTGGTCATATGGTGACCAGGGGCCCAAATTTTTAGCCCCAAGGGCTTGCATGCTATGACGGCCATTTGGCCATTAATTTTAAGCCTGTGAAGTGCTGACGTCAGCACATTTAGACACCATTTGGGCCCTCCAGCACAATAGTTGATATTTTGCTCATAACTTGAGCATACGGTGTCAAAATTGGGCAAACAAGATATCGTTGGAAAGCTAGTTCCGAGCTCTATCTGGATATGGAGGTTTGAATTTTTGATTTTTCTTTTGTGATGGTGTTTTTTACTGTCAAAGGTAGATGTTCAGTTTTGCACTTCGGAAGCTCTATATTGTGCATCCGGACTCCGTTTTGGGAAAGTGAGATATCATTAGAAAGCTTGTTCTGAGAGATTTCTAGTGCTGTGAATCATTTTCCCAGATTCTAATCTAGGTATATTTTATTCAATGTTTTTCATTTTTGCACTCTGGTGGATATATTGGATGTTACAGGTCTTGGGATCTCTTCCCTTTGGGGGATGACTCTTTTTAGGTTGTTTTTTTGTTTTAGCAGCCTTCGCTCTTCTTTGAGCAGTGTATACCTCACTTTTGTAGCATTCTTTTATGCACACGCACTGAGATAAAGTGTCATTCTATTGCATGTATGGGATTTTGCACATGTTCGTGCTTTATGTACTCACACTTCATTATAAAGTGCCATGGGGGGGTTTGATGTTTGCCTTTGTTTGCCATCTACCTTTGTCAATTCATATTGGATGATCTTTTCAGTGTACCTATCTTTACTCCCTTGTTAGTAGTATGGGGGGGGTTTCTACTGTTGGTTCTATTGCTTCCTTGGTTTGATAGTGTGAGCTATGTATTTAGTATTTGATTCTATGTACTAGGCAATTGCAGTGGCTAGGTACCTATGCATTCCGGTGAGATGGATCATTTACCATATGGACACTCTTTTCTTTCCTATTTTTTGGATGCACTCTTCCATCTTTGATTGATCAGCTCTTTAGACTTTTGGTGTTTATGCTATCTGTATCTTCGAGTTCAGGTGTTTGCCTTCGTTTGCCTCTTGATTCGAGTAGTGTTATTTGAGGGCACTCATGCAAATTACAGTCTTCTCTACTTGGTCATATTTCTGTGGAGGATCTTCAGATCAGCAGTTACTTTTTGACAGAGTTTGCATCTTCTTGCTTCAGTGATGTTCTACATGTTCATTTTTGTTCCTATTTTCTAGAACATCCCTAGTTTTGGAGGCTTCTTTAGTCCTTCAGACTAGCCTTTGTCTCTTTTTAGAGTAGAGTTTTTCCCATGTGGTTTTCTCTATTTCTCCGCTTTATAGAGACTCTCTATTATGCTGGGTACCTCATTAGGCCATGTTGCTGGGATCCATTTTTATGCTTTCAGCACTATAGTTTCCTTTGCTTTCTTCTTGCATTGTTTGTAGCTACATTGTTGCTCATCTTAAGGGGGGATGTTAGAGTAAAGTATTAATTATATTAATTAACTTTACTCCCTTCTTAAGATGTCAACACTTTTATTTTTAGTTGTTTATATTTAAACACACATGCACTAGTTGATTTAAACTTATGCACTAGTTGTTTTAAATATAAACTTGCATGCATTAGTCTTGTAATAATTTAACTAATTATTACATGCACTTCTACTTTTTAGGTTTTCCTTTCAAGACTTTTGATCTCCTTTATAAGGTTTATCCATTGTACATTTAATTCATTCATTATTTGAAGATATTTTCTTCTTCATATTTTGAATCAAACCCTTGCCCTCTTCTTGTCTCTACTTCCTTGTAACAGGTTTTTGTATGCAGGTGATCTTCAAGTTTTGTGGATTTGTATTGCTCAAATCCTACAGAAGCCAAAATGGTAGATGTAATCCCATGAGCCTACTTCCTCCCTCTTATTTAGGCCATAATGAATTTGCTGAGCCACATCTTTGGAAAGGGAGATGCTAAGAACTATCAACCATGGATGTACTACAGTATTGTTGCCATTAGTGGGGGTAGTGAATATTTTGATTAGGCATAGATTATTTTTGATAGCATCAACATGAAACTCCTCCAAGTCAAAAACAAAAACAAATTTTACATGAACTCATCACAGTGTGGTTGGTGGTAAGGTTGAAGACTCACCTTTTTAGTTTGGATACACAAGGTCAACTAGGTGACCAACTGGGGCAGACATTTATGTGGGAATTCCACCCACATTTGTAGATAAAGAATGCCAAATTTTTTTTTCACCGCATCAATGATGCATTTTTTTTACAGAATAAATATGTTGACTGGAGACATCGGATATCAGCTCTCCTAGGATGCAATGAGATTTGTAGAGAACTGAGGGAACTAGTTCATCTAGTACAAGTTTTGTACATGCTTGCGGCTTATCATCTTCTCAGGGAAGCCATTTCTACTTCAACACTATAGAAGCCAGGTAATTTTGTTAGAGTTTTTTAGAGAAATTTTAGAACTCCAGGCCCTAATGTCAAAAAAACACAATCCTAATGTTAGCTTCCCCTTCTACCTCAATTTTTATAAATATGCCACATCAGCCACCACCAAGGACATGGTTTTTAAGTTGCAGAGCTTAGGTCTTTGGGAACTTAACCATTTATGGGATCCTTACGACCCACAAAAAGTAATAATGTTGATACTCCCCAATATCACCCCTAACTACAAGACTATAATTGAGAACTTTTGGGAAAGGATGCAAGACAATTTTGATAGTCAGAAGCAATTTTTTTGTAGATTGATATCCTCATAAATGAGGGCTCTGCACCTACAAAAGAATATTCCAAAATATTATTTAGATGAGGGTGGCTTCCTAGACCCCACCTATGAAGTAGAATAGGTGGACCAATTCCCTCTCTCCCTGGTCAACTAAAGAGAGTAAGAAGACTTGAGTGTGTGAGCCCTCTTCATAGATGTTATTTCCTAGAGCAATAAATATTTTGACCTCCATCTCCCTAAGGACTCAAAAAAGGATAAATTTAAGAGCAAGGGACCCCATAAGGGTTATGAAAGGAGGAATGATAAAGGAAATAAGGGTGGAACAACCAACAAGAAGGTGTATCCCTTTAGGGTGCTTCCCTCGTAGTGCTAATGCAAAAGATGAATGAAAAGATGCTGCATGCTCAGAGGTTAGCCTCTACCAAAAAAAATAGAGTGACATAGGGCCTCTTATAATAACCAATGGCATTGATGACCCCTCCTCACACAACCATTGACATGGGTGCCCTAGAAGTGAAAGAACACAAACCTTCAATACCAAATGAAGATGGACCATCCTCCTAACCAACAATAAGACCAATAAACTTAGACAAGGACAGTGAGGGAATATTGAAAAACAATGACATCCCACTCATCCACTCTTAAATGAAGATCTCCAGATTACGAACCCCCCATGCCCTATCCACAATTGATTTCCTAGACCTTCTGCAACTAGTCTCCTTCTCGAAGACATAGGCTCCTCTGAAAAAATAATAAGCCCCACCTAAAGAGGACACTATTCTAGAGATACTACATAGATACAAAGGCCTCACCTCCAGGAGGTTGAGGATATGAATATAATGATCACTCCAGAAGATTGGGATGCCCTCCTATAGGTAGTCTTAGATGAAAAGAAGCAAAGGTAGAAGGAGGAGGATAGGAAAAATGAAGAAGCACACTTCCTCAATGAGGTAGTAAGGAGGGAGTTGTTAGAATGTGAAGTTGATACTACTATTGTTGTTGTCATTGATGCCAATGTATTTGATGCATAGAAGTGGTTTAGTTATTCTTGTGGTATTGGTAGATGGTGTATCAATATAAGTGTGCACCAGATGATGTGATTTAAATATTTTCACTTATCTATGTTGGTACTAGCTCCATTTATCATGCAAAATGCTATGGAACGTTTGTTTTGGTTCAGTCCTATCTTGGTTGTGTTCATTGTGCTTTGGTCAATATATTTGAATTGTAATGTATTTATCCTATTTATTGGTACCAAAGGTCTTGGAGATGGTGTAACATGTTGACATATGTGAGGTGTGTTTTATTGAGTGAGGTGGTCCACATTTCATTCCTTACCACCACATGAATGATTTGGTGTGACCTATGTAAAATTAGATTAGGCCAACCTTGTTGTTGACATGATCTTGTATAAGAGAATGAGAAATTCATTTTTTGAGATGTTCTTGTATGTGAGAATACGAAAAGTGAATGCCAATCTGACAAGGGAAGATCCGTGTGTTTCTATTTATTTGAGTTGATGCAATTAGTAGAAGACTGTAATATCATTTTTGTACTGCAGAGTATCAATGATAGTGACTTTAGTGGTGGATTTAATTCTCATTTATTATATTGTTGAAGTAGGCCTATTTGTACTAGCCATGAGCCTATTTGTATTGACAACTAGCCCTTTCTTATTTCTAGTTAGTTAGCTCAACTAGAAGTGAGCCAACCAAAAGTGAGTGAACCGATAGAATGCCCTTGTATGAATCACCTTAACTAGTGTTCATTTCATGAGAATTAGTTTCTTCATGGTTTTTACCAGTTTGGATTTCCATGTAAATTTTGGTGTTCATTATGTTGATGGTTTTTGTGCTTTCATTTTTACATCTATTATAAGTTTTTAATTGGTTTAAGTATTTATCAGATTAACATAGGTGAAGGAAATTATTTGTGAATAACTGATTCACCCCCTCTCAATTATTTGGCCTATTCAACAATTGGTATCATAGCTTGGTTCTTTAGAGGAGAACTTATTTGCTTAAGGTAGATCCTATGGAACACAAATTGAACATTCCTATGTTTGATGGATCCGACTATAGTTCATGAAAAGAGAAGATGAGAGGATATATGATTTTATCTGGTTACACTAATTGGATTCATTTAGAGAAGAAGTATGTAGTTTCTCATAATGGCCTCAATACTCAAGATGAAAACACATCCTTTGAGGAGAATGAGAAATAAATGTATGCAATCTTTAGTGCTTTATCTAAGATTGAGTTAGCTAAGGTTATTGCATTGAATAATGCTTATGAAGTTTGATAATAGTTAAAAGATATTTATGAAGGCAATGATAGAGTTAAGTTATCTAAGAAGTTAACAACTAAGTGACATGATGAGAACCTAAAAATGGAAGAAGGTGAAGAAATTAGAAGCTACTTTCAGAGGGTTGACAATGTAGTGAATGAAGTCAAGAATGAAGGAGGAAATATCACAAATGAAGATGTTATGGAGAATATTTTTATATCCCTATCAGATAGATATAGTGATAAGATCTTAGTGATTAAGGAAGTTTATGATCCATAAGTTTACTAAAGAACACTTGTTTTTCACCTTGACTGCATTTGAGTTGAGAAAATTTAGAAAAGAGAAGAGAAGATATGAGACAACATTTAAAGCCACAAATTCAGAGGAAGATATGGATAGTAATGAAGATTAATAGGAGATGGAAGTAAAATTTGTAAGGAAGCTGAAAAAAGGTATTGGAAAATACAAAGGTATGTTACCTCTTAAATACTACAGATGTCGAAAGATTGGTGATTTGGCTACTAGGTGTCTAGAGAAAGGCCCTAGGAAAAAATTTAAGAAGTTCAATAGGAAAGATTACTATGTTGATGAAGGTGGTAATATCTCAGATGATGAGTTAGAAAAAAAGGTTTGTTTGTTTTATACTAAAGAAGGACTTGATATTTATAACATTTTCTTGAAAGTTGATGATAATGTTGAGACTTCTTTGTATGTTAGAAGGAAAAGGAATGAATGGTTGATTGATAATGATTGTTAAAATCATATGAATGGTTATAGAAGCAAATTTGTAACACTTGAGAAATATTATGGTGGTCCTATTAGACTTGGTGATGGTAAACAACTTATATTTTTGGTAGAGGCTCTATTAATTTTGATGGACAACATAAAACTAACAAAATTTATTATGTGAAGGGTTTTTATCATAATCTTTTGAATGTTGGACAAATGTATGAGAATTACTATGATGTTGTGTTCAAGAATGAAGGTTGTGAGATTAAGAAAAGATATAGAATAATTATTGTAGTTGGAAAAAGGATAGGAAGAAATATTTGCCAATTTGAAGGAGCTATGGAAGGATGTTTACTATCTCGGATTGATGATAGTTGGTTTTGACACTAGAGGATGTACCACATCAAGTTTGAAAATTTGGTGAGAATTAGCTCATCATGTGTAGTAGGAGACTTACCTAGATTGTGAAAATTAGACAATATCATCTATAAAGGATGTCAGGAAGGAAAGCATAGAAGATAATAGATCAAGGAAAAATATTATTCATCTACCAGCTTACTGGATCTACTGCACACTAACCCATGTGGTCCTACCAGAACAAAGAGTTTACAAGGTGAGAGATTTTTCATACTTTTCATTGATGATTATTCAAGATTATCTTGGGTTGCATCTCTAAGAGAAAAACCAAAATCATTTGACAAGTTCAATATTTTAAAGAAAGAGTTGAGAATGAATGTGGTAGGAAGATTAAATGTTTGAGATATGATAAAGGAGGATAAATTACATTTGATGAGCTTGATAATTTCTGTGAGAAACATGGTATTAAGAGACAATTTTCAGTGACTAGAGAACTGAAACATAATGGTGTAGTGGAAAGGATGAATCAAACAATATAGGAAGCAATAAGGACTATGATGAAGGAAGAAAGTTTATTAGAGGTTTATTAGAGAGAATCTATACATACAATTGTGTACACACTTAACATAGTTCTTTACCATAATAAGTATGGCAAGACATCATCTAAGAAATGGTATGGAAGAGCATCTATAGTGAAATATTTCAAAATTTTGGAAGTAGATGCTACATTGGAGAGATGAGTGCAATCTTGGAAAATTTGATAGCAGAGATGATGAAGGTATATATATGGGATATTCTACAAAGAGAAAATCATATCGATCTTACAAAAAGAGACTAAATAAGATTTTTGAAAGTGTGAATGTGAAGGTTGACGAAGATTTTCAAAAGACTCCTGAGAAACATATTAAATATGAATCTGATACAAAGGATAGAGGAAAGGAAGATAAGAAAGATGATGAAGGGACAAGGGGGAATTCAAAATCTACAACCAAGACACAAAGGTATGTACACAGAGAAATCATTCCAAGAATCTTATTATTGGTGATAGATAGAGGAGTTGTTAGTAGAAGTAGAGAAACACAAGAGAAAGTTCTATTGTGTAGGTTGATGAAGATTTTCAAAATAATCCTAAGAAATACATTAAACATGAATGTGATACAAAGGATAGAGGAAAGTAAGACAAGAAAGATGAGGAAGAGACAAGAAATGATCTAACATCTACATCCAAAACATCAAGGTATTTATTGAGAAATCATTCTAAGAATTAGACTATTGGTGATAAGATTAGATGAGTTGTTACTAGAAGTAGAGAAACACAAGAGCAAGTTTTGTTGTGTTTACTTTCAGAAATTGAGCCCAAATCTATGGAAGAAGCATGTGATGATTAGAAATAGGTAAGAGAAATAAAGGAAGAACTTGATTAGATAGAAAAGAATCATACTTGGGAACTTGTTCCCAGATTGGCTGAAAAGAATGTGATTGGTATAAAATGGGTTTTCCGGAACAAGCGGGATGAGAATGAAAAGGTAATAAGGAACAAGAAAAGATTGGTTTTCAAGGGTTACACTTATATTGAAGGTTAAATTTTGATGAGATATGCCCATGTTTCCCAAATGGAGGCAACCTAGACATTTCTAGCTTTTGCAACATTCAGAGATTTCAAGGTTTATTAGATGAATGTTAAGTCAACATTCTCGAATGTAGAACTAAAGGAATAAGTTTACATTGAACAACCAGAAGGATTTAGATCAGAAGAGAATTCAGAGGCTATGTGAAGATTGAAGAAGACAATGTATGGGTTGAAGCAGGCATCCATGGTGTAGTATGACATATTGGATAAATATCTGATTGGACAAAGATTTTAGAAAGGATCAACATATTGTAAAGGATTCAGATGGGAAGGGAATTTAGATGTTGTGTGTAGATTGAATAAGACATTGTATGGGTTGAAGAAGACACCCATGACCTAGTATGACATATTGGATAAATATCTGATTGGACAAGGATTTTAGAAAGGATCAACAAATTGTAATTTGTATTATAGGATTTATTCAGATTATATTTTGATTTTTGTGGTTTATGTTGATGACATAATTTTTGGAGAAAAGATAACTTGTGTAGGAGATTTGCAAAGGAGATACAAAAGGAATTTGAGATGTTTATTATTGGTGAGTTGAGTTTCTTTATTGAATTGTAGGTAAATTAGCACAATAAAGGAAATTTCATTTCTCAATTCAAGTATGTCAAGGAATTGTTGAAGAAGTTTCATTTGGAGAATTCTAAAGCAGTATGTAATCCTATTGTTATTGGATTTAAGTTGACTAAGGAAGATGATTCACCAAAGGATGATGCAAGTAAGTACATATCAATAATTTGAGGAATATTGTGTCTAATTGCTACTAGACCATATATTATGTATGTAGTATGTTTGGCAGCCAAATTTCAACAAGAACCAAAAGAGACATATTATGGCAGTAAAGAGGATTTTTAGATATTCAATGGGAACATAAGAGTTTAGATTATGGTATCCAAAAGGTTCATATTTCACACTAACAACTTACACTGATGCAGATTAGGCCGGAAGTCTAGATAACTGATAGAGTACTAGTGGTGGAACTTATTTTCTTGGCTCCTAGTTGGTTACTTGGTTAAGAAAGAGGCATGATTCTATAGCATTATCAACTACTGAATCAGAATACATTGTAGAATCCTCATGTTGTACTCATGTATTGTGGATGAAATAGACTTTGACTTTGAAGAATATAGGTATAAATTTTGATGAACCAATTTCAATTATCTGTGATAATAACATTGCTATAAACATTTTAAAGAATCCAATGCAAGATTCTAGAATGAAACATATGCCTATCAAGTATCATTTCTTGAGACTAAAGGTATTGGAAAAGGAAGTCAATCTTGAGTATGTACCTACAAAGGAGCATGTAGTGGACATATTTAAAAAACTTTTGTACAAGGATTATTTTGAGTTTCTTAGGGGGAAGCTATGTATTCTTCCCCTTCCTAGTGTTCATTAATACACCTATGTGTGCATTGGCTAGTGAATTGCATGCTTATTCTTTTATGGATCAATGCTTGGTATCTTCTGTAATACCCCAAAATTGGCACCTAATAATTCAATTAATTTTGGTGCATTTTCTTTAATTTCACATCTTCAAAGTCCTATTTCCTAGGCAATTTTCTCTCTCCTACCTGACTTTATTTTGACTTGATGTCAATTGCAAAAACCCTGATTTGCATTAATCTCACAACATAATTAATTCCTAAGTATTCAACGTTATTAGCTAAATAATCCATATGATAAATTAATTTAATTATAAAGTCTTAAGTGCTTTAAATTAAATTAAAAATCCACCCCCTTTAGCTAATACACATAAAAGGAATTAATATTACTTGTTATTTGAATGGATTATATTATTTGGACTTAATAATTCAAATATTCGAACAGTCACCCATATGTGGCAATAATTCATTCTTTTTAATAAGTAATTCATGAATATTTGTCTCAATTGGGAATGAAGAGTCAAGAGTTTCAAATCAAGAACCTCTTCATTCTCTCCCCGAGCTTGTCTATTTAATAAACCTTCTTCTTCATTCGAAAAGAGAGCAATTTTGAGAGCACATAAACTATAGCAAAATTCTGTCTCATTTATTTTCATATCTTTCAAGCTTATTGCATAATTAGTTTACTTCTCATTTTAGTGTAATTGCATTTTCATAGTAGATTAATTTGTTCATTTCTCTTAGTTTAATTTGCATCTCTATTTCAGTTATTTAGATTAAAATCTGCATTTCATATTTACTTCAAGCTCTTAGATTAAAATTTGCTCTCCATTCTAGATTATAAACTGCATCTTCATTCTTAGATTAATCTCATTTTACTTATCGTTCTAGCTTTCAAATCCTCCATATTAACTCGGTCTGATGGTTGTTAGCTCTCCAATCTGAGAGTAATTAAACACCTGATTAATTAGGAGGCAACTGGTCGCTTCACCATGAATTTTGAATTGAGTAATCCATACTCATTCTCGTAATTTGATTGTGTGATTAATGACTATGTTGTGTGTGTAGTTGGATTAGAGGTCCACATTCAATCGCATACATTTCTGGTGCCCACCGTGGGGTGGAAAACTTGATTTTTGGCCTCATTGATTTTAATTTTTTTTTGAATTTTGCAATCTGCCGTACATCCGTACTTCTCTATGTATAGAAGTTTGCGTGAGATTCCTGAGTGCACTGCGTGAAGTTTTGCTCCTTGTAGCACTCTCTCGTGTGAAATTGTACTTTCTCAAGCAATCCCTGGTATTTTCTCATGCGCAACACAGTACTTCCTCGCGTGAAGTTTCACTATCAAGTAATTAATTTTTTTCAGATTCTGCATTTTACTATTGTTTTTCCTGACATCTACTTTTGTTGTTGATTTATATTTCTCTATTTTTTCATAGCATAACAGTTGTTTGCAAATCGCTCGTCAAAGAATATAAAACTTGCTAATGGTTTGATTGCAGGAGGATAGTCGAAGACTTGCTAAAATGTTGTGTTTTTTTTCTTGCTTTCATGCACATAGTCTAATTAGGGCTCCGTTAAAATTTCTTAAAGGTCCTGATAGCAAAGTAGGGGAATAGGCTCTTCATTACGTGGAATTGATACCCACGGATGAAACCGAGACCCAGATGTTGCTAGAATGATGGATACTTGGGGAAGAAGAGAAAGGTAGTGAATCTTTAACACTTCTACTTGCCAGGGGATTATGCTCTTCTCTCTTTGAGAGAACCATAAACCCAAAAGCTTGTGGATTGGGTGAAGTGAAGCTAACTCGGTGATGAATTTGCTTGATGTGTTTGGGTGAAGTGATGAGGTAGAGAAGTATGCTCTTCTCTCTTTGAGAGAAACATAAAATCAAACCCTCAAATCTAAGCCAAGTTGTGTCACCTTTAGAGGGCCTGCCAAAAGTTGAACCTCCGGGAACGAACCAAGTGAGTACGCACCTATTGCTAGTGATTCCACCTCACTATAATAAAGAATGTTTTTTTGAGTCTAAAGACTCCAAAACCATGTTAGGTTCCTTCTCTTGATTTCAACATCATCTTGAGAAGGCTCCGTTTGTTATATTGAGTGGTGCCGCTCCTAGCCCTGCTTGTGGGGGTGTATGACTTTCGGGTGTTGGTGTGGCTACAAGGCCTCAACCCTGTATCAAGGGCACAAAAGGTTAGTGTGAATGGAAGCCCACTAAGAACTTTCCCTAGCTAGTTGCCTACCCGGTTCACCTCTGAAAGGAGTCATAATCTTTGCGCAGGGAGGGGGAAGAATCTCTCTCGTAGATTCTCACCATAGGCATGCACCTGGACACTTGAAGGTGGTATATGACATTGGCCCCTTCTTCAAGGGTAACCTTCAAACATATACTATTGAGTCCTTGGAAACACCAAAAACACGAGCACCCTCTAGGGGGTGACGCGACTATGCGAGGTGCACGCATGCATTCAAGTTGTGGGGCAAATGTTTTGGCTTCTCACCATTTTTTTTGTAGGGATAAGCTATGTGTTTGTTATCGAGTCTTAAACTTGTCCATCATGATTAAACAAAGACTCCCATGATACTACCAAGTTTCTTTGTCCTTGGTAGGTTTGTTTTCAACTGCTTCTTGTGTCACAATTGCTTGATCAAACCTTCATGCTTGTAAACGAGTGCTTGGAACCTTCAAATTGAGATTGTTGATTAAACTATTCTTCAAACCTATTTGGAAACTGGATTTTCTGTCTAAGAACCTTTCATTCTATATCTGGAAACCTATCCTTTATCTTGAAATTTGTGTTAACCCTTTTAGACATTGGTATTTTCTCACACGGCTTTGCACTTTCTCACGTGAAGCCTGGTGTTATCTCACACGGCCTGGTACTTTCTCGTGTGAACCTGTACCCCAATTTTCAAAATAGAGACTTATTTCCTGTTGATTGGTTGACTTTTTGCCTGATCTGGTTTTTGTCTGAGGTCTGTTTACCTGTTTCCTGTCAGAAATTGAGTGTCTTGAGCTACAAACTGATCTATTTTTCTTAAACTCTCATTTGTGTCCTTGATTTTTGTCTCATCTCTTTGTGCTTTTGTACCCTACATTGTGATAGTCTTATCTTGACTATTCTAGCCATACTCCTGACGATTCATACTAGGTGCATCTCACATGTTGGCTGTTCTGGCATTTATCTCCTTTTCGTTATCTCTTAGGGATAGAGTTTTAGCATTATCCTAAGTCTTCTCTCATTTCATCTTTGTCTATGACTGTCACAACTCGAAGTGGAAAAAATTATCCCATTTAGAATACTGGTCAAGGTAGAAGTGAACCTCCTAATCAAGAAATAGATCATCCTGAATCTGTTGTGAAATCTAGACTTTGTGAGGGATCCTCAAGTTCTTCATTGAGTACTTTGAAAGATAGCTCATCTCAATCACCTCCAGTGTTCCAAGAGTGTTTTAATCCATTGTTTGAAGCGCAACCTGGTTTCTCATTCCAAGGTCAAGACAACTCATTCTTCCAAAACAATTCATTGTTTCATAACTTTGAAAGGCCTTTTCCTCGGACTAATCCTATTATCATACCTGTTGATCCTGCTAAAAATAGTGACTCATTTGAACCTAGTGATATTGTTGACGATATTTTCTCATCCAAATTTGTTAAATCTTTCGATCTTGTTCATTCATCAAAAGTTACCTTAGCTGTGCCTTTTTGACATCGTTCATATCACTTTACTGAGGCTTCAATTGCTGCACAGTCCTCCGTTAATAGGATGGGAGATCCATTCGACTTTCAACCAGGAAAATATAGCCAAACTTATGATCAATCCCAAAACAACCAGCATTTTGATCAATCTTCCAATGACCAACGTCATGCCCAACCTTGAAATGAGCAACGCCATGATCAAACCCAAGATGATCAACATCAAGCTCAAAACAAAGCTCAAGGTGGTCAACCAACGTATCTTTATCATCCTTCTCCTTATGATCAGACTCAAGATCAAGTTCCAAGTATTTATGAGATCCTTGGCAATGATGGTGATGACACCATAACTCAAAATGACATAGACACTACGAAAGCAAACAAGGGTCTTATTAGGATGATGGAGATCCTCATTCTTGAGGAGAAGGAAAAATACTTCCTTGAGTTAGCTAAACAAGGGGCCAAGTTACCCCTAGACTATCAAGTTGAAACACGCGTGGCCAAGGAAGAAGAAACTGAGACTGCAAAGTTGCAAAAGATGGTCTGAGACATGCAAGATCAGATTAGTCATCTTGTGAAGAGTAAGGACAAACCCGCCCAACAATTCACAATGGAAAGCATTTGTCCTTTCCCCTTTGATAGAAGTCTTCATATGCCACCTTTTCCAGAGGTGTAGAGCTCCCTAAATATGACAAATACTTGGGTGCAATCGATCCCCAAGATCACTTGAGGGAGTTTGGTGCATTATTTATGGAATTCATGCATGATCAAACCTATCTTATGCACTTATTTCCTCATAGCTTGGGTGGACCAACTATGGAATGGTTTTCTCGATTGCCTAATGGCATTAAGACTTTTGATGAAATGGCTAATCTATTTCTCCAACATTACTCGCATAATATTCAGCATCTGGTCAACATTCAGGATCTTTGCAATTTAAATAGCAACAAGGAGAATCTTTCCTAACATTTCTCCAAAGGTGGAGACAATTATGTACAAGGTGTCCTCACAAGCTACCAGAGTTTGAGAGACTCAACATTTTCTTGGACAATCTTGTCCCAGACTTCAGATACCAAGTGCAATTGCAAGGTCCTCTAACCTTTGATAGCATGATTAAACAAGCAGTGCGAATGGAGGCCTTTATGATCAAGAAAGGTGAATTGACTTTGAGTAAAGACAACAAACAGGGATCTTCAAACTCAAATAAGGATAAAGGGAAGTTTGTTAACAAGAATAGAGACTTTGTGAGTGATGGAGTGGTTGACAATGTGACCCCAAAACTTGCTAAGTCTATTTTTAATCTCTCTTCCACCATACAAGTGGTTAAAGCAGCTGAAAAGCCTATGGTGGAAAATCAGCAACCTTCGAGGTTTTCTAGAAACAAACCTTAGGCATCTCAACCCAAACATGAATTCACTTCCTTGGGAGAACCACTTGATGTGGTCTATAAAACTCTTGTGCAGAATCAGATTCTTACTCCTTTGGAAAAGCATCTCTATGACCCACAACCATGACCTCATTGGCGGAATGACAATGCCTATTGTGACTATCACTAGAATAAGGGTCATAAGACTTCTACTTGCCTTCAATTGAAACACAAGGTCCAAGATTTGATTGATAGTGGTGACATTGTTGTGGATGGCCATAACAAGAATTTAGACCATCAAGTATTTAAGGATCCTTGTTGAAATTGATAGAATCATTCAGATAATTATATTTGTATATATATTAATATATATTAATATATATATATATATATATATATATATATATATATATATATATATATATATATATATATGGAAAATTATATACATATTAATATACACATATATATATTAACATATTTAAGTTTTTGAATTAACCGATATCACTAAATAGTGATCGGATTAATGGATTAAAATACCCGATAGTTATCGGGTCTAATGACTCATTAACTACTGATAACTATCAATATAATGCTTAAATGATAATAATGTTAATGGCCGGTTATAATATATTAATACCCAATGATTAATATACCTAGCGCATAATGTAATAATTATATTGTTATGTTAGTTAATGCACAGTGCATGTAAACAGTAAACAATGGACTTAGACTATACTAATCAGCTTGTCCGTAAGTTTTGATGGGTCGTGACTCATGGAAGAGCCATGCCTCATCAAACAGGACTATACACCATTGTATATATTTGCATAGTGCTGCCTTTGTTTAGACATGGGAAATTAATAAGTGCTAAGTATAGAAATCTATAAGTGCAAAGCATGGTACAACAAGTTATATATTATCGCCGAGATCATATTATTGCAGATCAACAGTGAACAAGATTGTTATAATCAATATCAGATCAATATCGATATTGATATTATTGCAGATCGATATTGACTCATAGTAAATAAGATATTGATACATATCTCAGTTCTATCATTGTGAGATTTTAATAAGAGGTTATCGAACTGTGTAGAGTTTGAGTTGTATTGATAAACATATACTTCTGCATAAACTATGAACAAAATTAAAATCTTATAAAATCTGATTATAATTTAACATCCCTTACCTCCTCATGAGAAGGGTAAGTCTTCAAATGCCAAGAATACCAATGCTAAAGTCAATTACATGTACAATAATGATTACAATGTTATTGGTATGATTGAACCTATTGAGATAGAGTATTGTGACGTGATTACTATTAAGGGGAGCAATGATGCTCCCAAACCTAAGACTCCTTTCATCTTGCGTAGTTCTATGTCTCGTTCATCTGAATCTAAACAATCTCAAGATTGTGCTAATGTTGTTACTTGATCATGAGGAAGAGTTGTTTTAAAAGGTCCCGATACTTCTACATCCTCTCCAAAGAAAATTGCCGATAAGACTATTGTTGGCCCTACCAACAAGAACACGAAATCTGTCCCTACAGCTAGCTCAGCCAGTTATAGCATCTTAGATCATCTCCAACGAACCAATGCTCAGATTACCATTTTTGAGTTGTTGAAGATCTCGCCTACTCATAGGTAGATTTTGGATAAAGCCCTCGTCGAGGCAAATGTTCCCAAGGATCTCGATCTCAACTGGTTCCAATCTATGGTGGGTCATTTGACCTCACCTCACTATCTATCCTTTTTTGAAGAAGATGATCACTCTTTGAGCCATCCGCATAACACTCCCTTGCATATAGAGGTCATGATAGGTCCTAAGCATGTCCGCCGAGTGCTCATAGACAATGGTGCTGGTCTTAATATCTATTTCACTAATTTGCTTACTCAGCTAGGTTATGATGAGGATTGTATAGAATCCCACAAAAAGATTACCATCAAAGCTTATGATGAAGAAGAGTGCAAGTCTAAGGACTTAGTTGTGCGACCTATCTGCGTAGCACCTGTCAAAAGAGATTTAATTTTCCAAGTTCTGGATATCTCGCTCGCATATAACATCTTGTTGGGTAGACCATGGATTCATGAGATGCAGGCAGTACCCTCTACATACCATCAGTGCATTAAGTTTCCATTCCATGGAGTGAAAGTCACTGTACCTTCTAATAATAATTTCTCCTGCAACACACTCAATCAGTCTACCAACAACTTTGTTCCAGCAAATCAAGAATCCACTAAGTTCTATGATGCCAAGCTAAAAGTGATGGAAAAAACTTTGAAACTCAAGGACAAAGGCATGGGTGAATATCAGATTTAGCCTATGTTATCATTAGCTGCTCTTCCTCTGTCTCCATGCTCTTATGGGAGACCTTTCAAGAATAACAAACCTTCTAATGCTTCTCCTCAAATAGTTTATGATGGCACCTTTGTGCGGGCCTCTATGCCATTAGAAGATGAGGATGAAGAAAGAGCTATCACACTTGGATCTATAAAGGTAAAGAAACATCTGAAACAACTACTCCACATCTAGACTTAGAACAAGAGCCATACAGTGAGGCCTTCAAGATCATGAAGTGCTTTGGCTATAAAGGAAGTGGTCCTATAGGAAAGAATGACAATGGTTTGCTGAAGCCCATTGAAGCTACAGGTCGTAGCACAAAGGATACTACTGGCTTAGGCTTTAAAAAGATCCCTTTTCATCTTAGGTTAAACAAGTTTGTGTCGGAACCTGAACCTGAACCTGAACAAGAAATTGAAGATACTACTCCAGAGGTAAATCCAGAGGCCAGCTCTAATGGAGACACATTTCCATATCCTATTCCTCCAGAACTTGTTGCACTCTTTGAAGAACTTGATGAACCTGTTATACCTCTCCACATGATAGAAACTGATAGTGATTCTGATGAGACCACTTCGGTGCACCAATTTACATATGACCAATGGAAAACAACACTAAATGATGATCCCAATTTTCAAAGTGAACAATATAGGACACCACATTTTCAAAAGCATCTTGAACAAGAACAACTTCAGCAAGTTGTTAATGCCAAAAGAGATAATAATGAGTCTGATGATGCTGCCAGTATTCCCACATCAAGTACTGACTCACATGAATATGAGTTTGACTCTTTGTCTAATGCTACTTATGATAAGGATATAGACACGGTGCATACTTATGAAAGACACCTCAAAGTAGGTGAAGGGTCCAGTGTTAGGTCGCATGAATTAGATGCCATCAGTGTTAACTTGTCCTCTACTTCTGACGTGGGTTCTTATAGGGATTCAAATGCTCCTTTGGATGAGATCGCTCTAGGTCTTGACTTGCTTGTCCATGTTTTTGATGGTTATACCCTGAACACAATTGAACCAGCCACTACTACTCTTTCACTCTACCGTCCCGATCTGATAAACTGGAACTCCCCTTCCTCATCCAATGAAGTCCTAACATTCCAAAATGATTATGATCTAGCCTATTACCTCCATGCTATTGAACCTGTAATGTCCTCCACCAGTGAAAGCAGTTTCAGCATGACAGAGGCGAATATCAAGTATCTTAGTAAAAAATTAAAAGAAGAAAAATAGATGCTCTGATGGTGAAAAACACATTGTGGCAGTATCAGAGCCAAACATAGTAAAAATAAAAGACATATCCAAGGGTGAAAACCTCTCCGATGTGCCCAAGGATGAGATACTTGATATGCTTCTGAGCCACTTTCAAGAGAGATCATCAGTATTGATTGAGCAGACATAGCTAGTAAATTTGGGTACAGAGGCTACTCCACAGATTATTCATCTAGCACAATCATTGTCTACAAAAGAAAAGGAAGAGTTCACTAACTTCTTTTAGAGAAAGAGAATAAAATTTGCATGGACTTACTTTGACATGCTTGGATTAGACCCCAATCTAATCATGCACCATTTGTCCATTGCACCAGGTATTAAACCTGTTAAATAGAAGCTGCGAAAGATGTATCCACACGTAGCACTTTTGGTCAAAGCAGAGTTAGAAAAACTTCTTAAGGCTAGTTTCATAAGGACTATTGATTATGTAGAGTGGATTTCAAATATTGTTCCAGTCACCAAACATGATAAATCCATTCATGTGTGCACAGACTTCAGGGATCTAAATAAGGCATGTCCAAAAGATGACTTCCCATTGCCTAATATTGACATGATAGTGGACATGACAACAGGATATGAGATGTATTCCTTGATGTATGGATTTTATGGCTATAATCAAACAAAAATTGTGCCAGAAGATCAAGAAAAGACCGCTTTCACATGTACCTGGGGCACCTTTTGCTGGAATGCCATGCCTTTTGGGCTTAAGAATGCTGGAGCAACATATCAGAGAGCTGTCACTACCATTTTCCATGATATGATGCATAAAATGATGGAGGATTATGTAGATGATACTTTAGCCAAAAGCATGTAGTGAAAAACTCACCTAACATATTTGGGTCCCATACTTGACTGCATGGAACAATTTAGTCTTAGACTTAATCCAAAAAAGTGTGCTTTCGGCATCACTTCTGGGAAACTCTTGGGTTACATCATTTTTGCTAAAGGCATAGAAGTGGATCTAGAAAAAGTTCAAGCTATTATGGACATGCCTCCACCTAAAAACATCAGTCAAATGAGAGGACTGCAGGGAAGGCTACAATCTATTCGGTGTTTCATTTCACAGTTGGCTGATAAGTCACAACCATTTACTAAAACCTTGCATAAGGATGTGACTTATGAATGAAATGAAAAATGTGATAGGGGACTCACTCAGATTAAATAGTATCTTTCTAATCCACCTATATTGATGCCTCCTATTCATGGGATTCCACTCATACTATACATCTCATCAAAAAACACATCTTTGGGTGCTCTCCTAGCTCAAGAAGATTAGAACAACAAAGAGAGAGCTATATATTATATCAACAGAACATTGGTCTCGTATGAAATGAACTATTCTATCATTGAGAAAGCTTGTCTAGCAATAGTGTTTGCTTCTCAGAAGTTGCGACATTATATGCTCGCTCATACTACAAGGCTTATTGCAAAAATTGATTCAATAAAGTACTTATTGAGCAAGGCTGCCCTAACGGGTAGATTAGCAAAATGGGTGATGATACTTAGTGAATTTGACATTAAGTATGTGGAAAGAAAAGCTATTAAAGGATAAGCAATTGTTGATCAGTTGGCGGAAGCTCCTTTGAAAGATCACTAGCCTTTGAGTATTGAATTTTTAGATGAATCCATCATGCTTCTCACACACCAATCTTGGAGCATGTTCTTTGATGGATCATTCACTCAGCAAGGATCACATGCAAGCATTTTTTTTATAACACCTCAAAGATACTCATTGCCAAAGGCTTACAAAATGTTGTTTCCTTGCACAAACAACATCACTAAATATGAAGCTCTCATTAATGGTACAAAGATAGCCATTGAATGGCATGTGGATGAGCTCAAGGTCTTTGGAGACTCTCAATTAATCATCAACAAAGTCGATGTTTGCCAAACAAAGGATGACAAGATAGTGCCTTACAAAAGAATGGTGGATGATCTCAAATAGTATTTTACACACATTTCTTTCCAGCAAATTCCAAGGGCAGACAATAAAGTAGCTGATGCTATGGCCACTATTTCTTCAATGTTACAAATGCCAGAAAATGACTTCAGACATGAATTCATGGTGGAGGCATTACACTACCTTGCCTATGACATTCCTGAATCTAGGATGATCTATTTAGTCATTGGACATGATTCATCCCACTACCACCATATTTATTCCTAACTCTATGACCAGATAATTCCCAACACCTATACCCAGAATGAAAAGTGTCACCTAATTCATAATGCTTCACGGTATGTCATCATAGAAAACAACTTGTATAGACGGGGTCTAGATGGTACCCTCCTTAGGTGTCTAGAACCTAATGAGTCCAAACATGTGCTAGTTTAGGTACACAAAGGTATCTGTGGGTCTCATTCGAGTGGTCTGATGTTAGCCTGGAAACTTATTAGAGCTAGTTATTACTAGCCAGATATGGAGAAAGAAGCTATTCAATATGCCAAGACTTGTAAACAGTGCCAATTTCATGGAAATCTGATCCATGCTCTTGCTAAAAAGCTTATTCCTTTCATTAGTTTCTGGCCATTTCAACAATGGGCCTTTGACTTGGTGGGTCAGATACATCCTTCTTCTTCAAGAGGACATAAGTTTATCATCACAGCTACTAACTATTTTACTAAGTGGGTTGAGGTAGTACCTCTAGCTATAGCTGATGGCAAGTCTGTGGCTATGTTTATACTGAACTATATCATTCATAGATATGGTGTACCCTCATCCATTATCACTGACAATGGGGGACAATTCAAAAAAAAGGACCTGAGAGAGTTATGCACCAAGTTCAAGATTATTCAACATTGGTCATCTATCTATTATCCTCAAGGTAATGGACAACCAGAAGCTTCTAATAAGACAATTCTCAAAATCTTGCACAGGACAGTTCATAAATCTGGTAGAGATTGGCATCTCTAGATTAATCCGACATTATGGGCCGACAGGAAAAGTATCCAAACACCAATGGGGGCCACACCCTTTGCCTTGGTTTATGGAGTAGATGCAGTACTACCTATTGAGGTTGAGATTCCAACATTGCGAATCTCTCTGAGAGGCCTCATCACTGATGAAGAAAATAGAATATCTCAGCTTCAAGAGCTAGAACTACTGGATGAATGCCAGAAGGTGGCGTTCGATGATCTTTGAGCATACCAAAAGAGGATGTCCAAAGCCTATAATAAGAAAGTTAGACAAAGAGAATTCCAAGTGGGTGATCTCATCTTGAGAGAGAACCCCAAAAATCAGCAGCAACAGGCCCAGAAAGGGAAATTTGAACCAAACTGGCTTGGTCTGTATGTTATTACTGTAGCATTTGGGTCTGGCACTTACCGAATCTCCACTACTGAAGGAGAACAAATCAAAGAGCCTATCAACACTCTTCACTTGAAGAAATTCTATAATTGAGGCATTCTCTGTATGCTCATGTACATACTTATTGGTCTTGAAAAAATCCTAAAAATGATATATTGGCAAAAAATCCTAAAAATTGTAAAATGTCCTAAAAAAAATGATCTTAGTGAAAACCTGGTAAACAGGTGCTTTGATGTATCTATTATCCTAGTGAAAACCTGGTAAACAGGCACCTTGATAATAATAAAAAAAATAGAAAATTTGAAAAATACAAAAAAAGTGAAAAGATTAAAAATACAAAAAAAAATGAAATATTCAAAAATACAAAAAAAAAGAAAAAAGAGAAAACTATAAAAAAATTGAAAAAGAAGAAAAATGTGCCATTGATGAAAACCTAGTAAACAGGTGTCATGGTAGCAAAAATAGAATCTCTGCCAAGATGGTGAAAACTCGGTAAATAGGTGCCTCTTGTTCCCTAAAGCTATATCTCACCTTAGCACCATTTGGCTCTTGCTTTTAGGTGCTTTAGTTTGCTTTCCTACTTTCCTTCTTTGGTTTGTTCCTTGCTGTTAGTTTGTTTCCCACTTTGGTTTGCTAGCTCATGCACTTGCCTTCAGTAATCTTCAAGATTTTCCTTGACTCTTCATGGATTGGAACTGGTCACACTTGGGGGCACCTTCCTGGTCTAGGGGGAATTGTCCTATTGCTTTTAGAGACACTTTCTTGCATCAGTCACCAGTGGTTCTCACTGTGTCTGCCTGCTGATGCCTAGCTTTCGTTTGGATCTCTCACCTTGGGGATCCCTTGTACATCAGTCACCAGTGGTTCTCACTGTGTCTACCTGTTGATGTTTTGCTAGTATTTCTGAGATCTCTCTCCTTGGGGATCTCTCTTGTATCGGTCACCATCATTTCTTGCTACGTTTGCCCGCCGATACTTCATTTAGTTCCCCGATTTGCTCTTCGAGATGACTTTTTGCACTGTATTCTTCCAATTCAACTTCAATCCGCTTGAAAAAAAATGTAAACTGAAACTAAAACTAAATTTTTGATTCTCTGAAGTATGCTGAGCTTTTATTTTGTGTGTTGTTCTTTCGCTTTATCATTCCTCCTCGAGCAACTCTAAGACGTTCCCTTGACCAAGAGAAGCAAAGACTGGGGGCATGATATTTTCCTTTGCTTTCTATTTTCTGGTTTAGTTCCAATGATCCAATGAATTCACATAAGAGGGGTGTCCATCTATAAGAGCCTTCATCTCATATTGAATGGCCATGTGTACCTCAACTCCTTTTATATGGACACTTTGGTGAGGTTGGTTCTTCTCCTTGTTTGTTCGGAGTGACTTCTTTCTGCTACAAGTGAAATTGCAAACACTCGTCCTGCTAAGTGAACGTAAGGGTCACTACGAGCAATCTTTGGCAAAAGAAGGAACTCTCACGTGTCTGATGTGTTTTTTCACAAGCAACATTCAGGTCATTCTAGCAATTATGCTTTGATTCTTATGTTAACTTGCTAAATTAAAAGGAATAGGTGTTCAGGTCATTTTGGCTTCTTGTGCCTTAATGATTACACCTCATTCCAAAAAATCTAAGACTAATATCATATTCATGTTATCATGATTGCAAAATTAGTGAGGATTGAATGGCATCTTGCGATCATCCCATGCCTAATAGAACTCGATGATGATAAATACAGTGAGTCCAACAACCAAGTCCTAGGGATTGCATTCGTTCATTCTAGGCTTGCATCTAGCTTAGGTTTGCATTTTTTCATTCTAGGCTTGCATTGAGATAGTGTTTGGTGCTCTCTTGATTGTATTTTGGATCTCTTCATTGAAGGTTCTCATCTTTTGTCCTAGGTTCGTCATGGTTACACAAGTGTCCGATCCTCGCTCTCGATCTTCGAAACATCTTTTTGGTTAGTACCTATCATATATTGCTATATCCTGCATGAGATGATTAGTACCACATACATTTACATATTCATTTGCATGTGCATCTATTATAAGCATACATAAACTCATACATTACATTTTTCATTCATACATATGCATATCCATCTATCATCTATCATCGCATTTAAAACATATGCATATTCATATCATAAAAGTAAACATGTGCATTTCATATCTAATCCATACATTTAAAGCATCTAGGAAACATGTCATAACACATCAACATCAAAGCAGTATATAAACAAGTACAATGATGTCAAAATAGAGATCTCATATATATATCGGTCGAATCAATGCCATGTACAAAATAATGGTGCTACTTGAGCACAGTATCAAAAATGAGCTACAATATGATATCACGCTATGCTAACTCTGCCCATCACCACTTGGAGGAGGTGGTGGTGGTGGTGCCTATACTGGTGCTTGTGGAGGTGGCATCGGTCTCTGAGGAGGAGGCATTGGTCCCTACGGAGGTGCCTGCTATGGAGGTGCCTGTGGTGTTCCAGTGTACTCAGAAAATGGAGGCACCTACTCTGATACATCTGGAATGGCTCCGCAATATGTTGCATAATAATAAGCTTCCTAAGCAGCCTCATATCTAGTCTCTATCCCTGACCTCACTAGCTCCTCTCGCAGCTACCTAATCTCTGCATCTCTGTCAGCTACATGGGTTTCCTCTCTGATGACTCAGGTGTGGTAGTCATGTCTCTCCTGCTGGACCTACTTGACCCTCTCATAGCTCTTCTTGAGAGCCTCCTGTAGCTATGATGCCTATGCTCCTATTAGAACATCCTTCATATCTATATCATCACCCAGAGGCATCTGCTATGAGGTATCCCCTGTCCTCTACCTAGTGGATCTCTGCTGAGACCCACTACTCCTGGCACCTGCATCTGACCCCATAGTCCTTAGGGGGATGTCTATTTGTGATGACCTGGGCCTCAATGCTCTCTACCCAGGCTACTATAATGGTACCTACTACTATAAAGGTACCTATTGCTACTACTGTCCCTATGGCCCCTACTATTCAGCCTACTGCTGTACAAGCAGCTGTACTAGTACCTGCTAAACCGATACCTACTGTTGCTGTGCTCCCATGCTGATAGGATCTATGAATCTGGGAAATGGTTGTGCTAACAAATGATCCCTATATGTAGATGTCATCCTTGCATTGGTGACGTCCACCATGTAATGCCATCGGGCCTGAGGTACGCGTGCCTCGATCACACACCTGCCTGGATCTAGTCCTGAATGCCACCCCTTCTTCTCCTCATCGGTGAAGCGGGCATAGGGGCAGTACTCATGGGAGGTGTCCCACTATCTCCCAAACTGACACATGACACATGTAACTAGGAAATGCTTAATGATGGTAACACTACATGCGATCAGTGGACGTGAGACAAACATGTAAGAAAGCTCCCGACAAGCATCGTCCCATAGCTTAATAGCAACCCAAGGTCTCCAAACTACAACCACCATATCATCGAGCTATCGACACCACTGCTCTATCTTACCTAGCAAGGGATGAGTCATCAGACCTATGTACCTATATATGTAAGGCTCCAGCGCCTACCGTGTATCATGATAAATAGGCCTACAAACAAGGAGATGCTCCTAGGCCCAGATCTAAAGAAAAAAGACACCTACCGCCATGGTCCTCACACCATGATATACTATCTCATGCATCTCATGGTACATATGGGTGAGCATGCACTCCCCCCATCCAAATTTGACTGCTAGTTTGGCCAGCATTCTCTACAGCATAGAGCCCCAACCGCACTCCAAACCATGCTGACCTCGATCGGGAGCTAGATAACAACTCAAAAACATAGCAAGGACAACTACTAATGGATGAGCACCACCATGCTTGCTGATCAAATCCTCCCAAGAGATGGCCCGACCCATCACTAGATCATCTCGAAATATAGTCCTCAATGCCACTATGCCTACCCTCGGCTGTACATCGTACTCTACTCGGGC
The DNA here is from genome assembly GCA_027943335.1 of Chamaecyparis obtusa. Classification (NCBI taxonomy): domain Eukaryota; kingdom Viridiplantae; phylum Streptophyta; class Pinopsida; order Cupressales; family Cupressaceae; genus Chamaecyparis; species Chamaecyparis obtusa. The sequence continues at coordinate 650,406 of BSBK01005217.1, forward strand.
ACCATGGATAGGTATCCGCAAGATCCTGTATATATCCTTAGGAGTGACTATCATCTCCCCTAGCGGCAAATGGAAAGTGCTCATCTCCGAATGGAAATGCTCTACAAGTGCACCAAGAAGATCATGATTTACCCAAATGTCGGGTATATCACGCAAGTATCCTAGATCGAGTCCCTCAATGTGTGCACTCTCGACATCTGTCAATCTCTGTACTAAGGTAGTGATCACTGGATGATGTGATTGGAAGGTGACATCAGGGAAGTCAACCTGCAAAGCAAGCGACAACATGGGATCAATATCTCAATATGATGGTTTTCCAAACAACAATAACAAATACAACAAAGCATCTATCCTAGACATGACTCTGTGATGCTCTACTTGGATGATTTCATGCAAATTTGAAAAATTTTGGAAAAGTTTTTACAACACTACAACAACTTTTCGCATGAGGAAATTGTTCCCTCATGCGAGACAAGACCTTCTCTTGCGCGACAGTGAGAAATTTTGCACGGCTAGACCTATCGCTTCACGTGAGCCTTCTGACAAGCCTCAGGTGAGGAATCCCTAGACCATGCGAGGAAACCATTTCCTCGCACGAGGGGTGACCTAGGCCTACATAAGGAAACTATTTCCTCACGTGAGAATTGAAGAAGGAGACCTAAAAGTTGCTAGATATAGCCTAAATCGACCTAGAAAGTAGTACAAATTGAAATGCAAGGAGGATTATCGACTACTTACAGGTGCGTCATACTCCGGTGGCCGGGCGTGTCATCGTGAGCACTCAAATTGATGCATATACAATGGAAGGCCCTCCATTCTCTTTCTCAGAGCTCAAAATCACAAGAAGACAAAGGTGAATAATGAATTGAAAATGACCCCTCTAGGCGTTATATAGCTTTTTGACCTAATTTTCAAAGTGCTTCATTTTGCGTGAAAATTGCACCCTTGGCTAAATCGACTACTCTGAATCCATTTTTGGGATCAAAATCAAAATTTGACATCTCTAGCTAGCTTGAAATCATGTTTTAAATTTTGGGACCCTTTCGGATCAGATGCTTGTGCAGTTAGTCTTCTGGTGTCATTTTCCTGCCAGACTTTCATCTCTTCATCATTTTCTTGAGATCTTCAATGTTCATCAAAGTCAACTCTAGTCAAATTTGGTCAACCATGGTAAAACTTGGTCAACAAGACCTCCCGATCACTCTAATTGCTTTTGCAGCTTCTCGAATCTAGTTTGATTGTTTCTACTCTACAACCTCTTGTTGTCAATCATCCTTTTGATATGCCATCTTTTGATTTCACTCTCGAGGGGGCAGGATGATTGCATCATTTGAATCTTGTCAAACCAGTCTCATTTCAATCTGATCTAAATCAAAGTCCTCACTGCTTGGGGCATCTCTTCTCTAGGGGCATCTTCGTGCCTCGCATCTGGTTATCTTGTCATCTATCTTTTAGGTATCTGAGAAATCTAACTTGGATCCTCGAGGATCAATATTCATTTTGGAGATGGTTCTCAAAATATTTTAGGTATTCGGGCAATCTAACCCTAATTCCTAGGAGTCAAGCTTCGTTCTGGAGATGACTCTCGAAATCTCTTTTGGACCGTTATCTGGGCAATCTAACCTGGGTCTCAGAGGGCTAAGCTTTGTATTGGGGCAATCTAACCCTGATTCTAGAGATTAGTCCTAAATCTGCATCTGTCATCAGCGGGCATTGGGGCAATCTAACCCCAATTCTAGTCTCCCCTCAAGACCGTTGTCTTCGCAATCTAACTTAGACTTCAAAAAATCATGCTTCAATTTGTTCGGTGTCTTGGAATCCTAACCTAGACTTCCAAAATTCTTATCATCTATCACATTAGACTATTCTTTGAATCAACGCACTACTCGCACATCAATTCAAAGAGGGGCAAATGTAATACCCCAAAATTGGCACCCAATAATTCAATCAATTTTGGTGCATTTTCTTTAATTTCACATCTTCAAAGTCCTATTTCCTAGGCAATTTTCTCTCTCCTACCTGACTTTATTTTGACTTGATGTCAATTGCAAAAACCCTAATTTGCATTAATCTCACAACATAATTAATTCCTAAGTATTCGACGTTATTAGCTAAATAACCCTATGATAAATTAATTTAATTCTAAAGTCTTAAGTGCTTTAAATTAAATTAAAAATCCACCCCCTTTAGCTAATACACATAAAAGGAATTAATATTACTTGTTATTTGAATGGATTATATTATTTGGACTTAATAATTCAAAAATTCGAACAGTCACCCATGTGGCAATAATTCATTCTTTTTAATAAGTAATTCATGAATATTTGTCTCAATTGGGAATGAAGAGTCAAGAGTTTCAAATCAAGAACCTCTTCATTCTCTCCCTGAGCTTGTCTATTTAATAAACCTTCTTCTTCATTCGAAAAGAGAGCAATTTTGAGAGCACATAAACTATAGCGAAATTCTGTCTCATTTATTTTCATATCTTTCAAGCTTATTGCATAATTAGTTTACTTCTCATTTTAGTGTAATTGCATTTTCATAGTAGATTAATTTGTTCATTGCTCTTAGTTTAATTTACATCTCTATTTCAGTTATTTAGATTAAAATCTGCATTTCATATTTACTTCAAGCTCTTAGATTAAAATCTGCACTCCATTCTAGATTATAAACTGCATCTTCATTCTTAGATTAATCTCATTTTACTTATCATTCTAGTTTTCAAATCCTCCATATTAACTCGGTCTGATGGTTGTTGGCTCTCCAATCTAAGAGTAATTAAACACCCCGATTAATTAGGAGGCAACAGGTCGCTTCACCATGAATTTTGAATTGAGTAATCCATACTCATTCTCGTAATTCGATTGTGTGAGTAATGACTATGTTGTGTGTGTAGTTGGATTAGAGGTCCACATTCAACCGCATACATCTTCCTCTCAAGGGAAGAAGAGTGAGTTAGTAAGGGGGAGTTTGAACCCTTGTCATTTTTGTCAAAGGGGGAGAAGAGTGAAGAAGAATAGAGAACTTTGATGTTGATATCTTTTGTTAGTGAGTAGTTTTGTTTGTTATTGATGAATGTTTCCATCAATGAAAAAGGTGGAGATTGTTAGAATGTGAATTTGATACAATTATTGTTGTTATAATTAATAGTTTTCATTAATATCAACATATACAATGCATAGAAGTGGTTTGACTATTCTTGTGGTATCAGTAGTTGGTGTCTCGGTAGAAGTGTGCACTGGATGATGTGATTTAAATATTTTCACTAATCTGTGTCGGTGTTGGTTTCATTTATCATGCAACATGTTTTGGAATATTTATTTTTTGGTTTAGTCCTATCATGGATGTTTTTTTGTGATTTGGTCAATGCATTTGAATTGTAATGAATAGATCCTATTCATTGGTACCGAAGGTATTGGAGATGGTGTTGCGTGTTGACATGTGAAATGTATGTTGTATTGAATGAGGTGGTCCATGTTTCATTCCTTACCATTGTAGGAATAATTCAGTGTGATCTATTTCAAATTATATTAGGTTGACCTTATTGTTGGTATGAGCTTGTATAGGAGAATACTGAGTTCATTTATTGAGGTGTTCTTGTATGCAAGTATATGTGAATCTGACAAGAGAATATTTGTGTGTTGATGTTTATGCAAATTGATGTAATTGGTAGAAAATTATTATATCATATATCTATTGTAGAGTATCAGTGAAAGTGACTCTAGTGGTGGATTCAATTCTCATTCTTATATTCTGGCAGTGAGCCTATTTGTATTGGAAATAAGCCTATTTGTATTGGTAGTTAGCCCTTTCTTATTTCTAGTTAGTTATCCCAATAGATGGTGAGCAAACCAGTAGTGAACCCTTGTAAAAATAACCTTGTCCAGTGTCACCTTAATTAGTGTTCATTTCATGAGAATTAGCTTTTTCATGGTTTTTCCCAGTTTGGGTTTTCATGTAAGTTCTCATGTTCATCAAGTGCTGATGGTTTTTGATCGTTCATGTTCTATTATAAGTTTTTGATTGGTTTAAGTATTCACTGGATTAACATAAGTAAATGAAATTGTTTATAAATAAATGATTCACCCCCCTCTCAGTTATTCATCCCATTCAAAAAAAGTATGTCATGACCCCTTATTGGATAGAACCTAGTAATAATAAATAACGATCATAGAAGTAAAATATTATAATATAAAATAATAAGTTAAAGAAAATAATCATAACTCAAATAAAGTAATAATAGTAAATATACTATTAATAATATATTATTAAAATATTAATATAATATATAATAATATATTATTGAGATAATGATATTGATATTGTTAAATATTGTGAATATAGTAATATTACTCAGATAATATTAATTTCCCTTATTAATAATATCTAAGTAATAATATTATTATATTAATCAATTAATAATCAACTATTAATTTAATCAATATAATAGTTGATAATACTAATCTACATATAATATTAATCTATGAATAGTATTAAAGAAGCCTATTAATAATAATACCACCCGTAAAGAGTTTTATAATAATCAAATGTAAATTATTAATACTAATACTATATTTCAAAAGATGTGACTATTCATATTTATATATATATTGAGTGGGAAAAGACATTATATCAGGGAGGGAAAAAAGAAGAAATATTAAGAAGGAATTTGGAAAACTTGGGAGAAAATAATAGAGGAGAAATTGAAGGAGAAAATATAGGAGAAAATGAAGGAGAAAATAAAGGAGAAAAATAAGGAAGTAATCGGAGCATTCTAAAAGATATATAAAGAAAATGGAATAAGAATCTCCATTTCTAAAATAAGAGATAATTCAGCAAAAGATTAAGGAAATAAGGAAAAGAGTAAGCCCACGTGGAAAGTAGGGCATTCCGTCAAATAAATTAGAATAGAGGAATCTTCCCTCTTATAAAAGGTATGTAACTTTATTTTTGTTTATTTAATCAATGATATATTTATTTATATTTTGAAATGTACTAATATTATTATGAAATTAATTCATATTAGATAGTTAAACAAATGTAACTTAAATATGTTAGTAAATAAGTAATTCTATATATATAATTGGTTATAAAATAAATATATGTAATTAATATATATCTGAGAATTATATTAATGTTAATTAATTAATAAGTAATTATAATAATGAAAATTATATCAAATTAATATGTATTCTCACTGGTTAAGACAAGAATATATGGTTCAACTTTGTCATAATTAATTACGTACTAATATCATTATGGAATATAAATATTTATTTTTATCATAGAATAATATGAACTATATATGTAAGATATCTATTTGGAATATAAATATAATATATTTCTAAAGGATCTAATCTAATCTTTATATATATATATATATATATATATATAGATATATATGAGATTGTTCTTAATATAATTGGATTTAAATGCAAAAGTGTCATATACTAATCATTGGGAATTGATATTTCTGATTGCAATCTTAATTGTGAATTCTAGGGAAAATCTAGTAAACTACCAATTGAGAACATTACAAGGGATATATAGATATATGAATCTTAAATGATAGATACCGATATATGAATCTTATATATATATGGAAATAATAATGATTTAGGAATATGATCTAGATTACTCTAATTATAGTACATAAGGGTCTATCCCTCATTTCCTTACTATAATACCTTAGGTAGGGAGCTTGTGGAGGGGAGAGGCAGAGTAATTTCGGGTACGTGTCAGTTGTCCCAACACTGGGGTTAAGCCTTGAGGGAAGCCGCTTGTAGTCTGTTTCACGCGCCCGGAGCACGATAAGTCTTCCACCCTATCGTGACCTTAGTAAGGAAGGAGAAAGATCCCTATATCCTATATGAAGAGATCTAAATATCAAATCTAATCTATGGGCTTTAATAGTTGCATTTCTTATAGTAATGGTTAACATAGGGTATTTTAATAGTTTTTAAGATGATTTCCTAATTTACGCCTAGCTTGTATTAAATTATAGAACTCAAGTCAAGTGATAGGAAAAGGGGTCATCACAAAGTATGAAGTCTGGGTCCAAGCCAAGAAAGAGGTACTAAAGGAGGTTAAAGAAAAAGACTAGGTAGAGATAGAAAACACACGTCTAAAAGAAGAAAGAGGCACTCCAAAAAGAACATGAGGAGTGTGAAGAAAAAATGAAAGAGGAACTCTGCTAGAAAAGTGTAGAGGTGCCAGAAAAATGGAGACAAGAGGAACTCCAAAAATAACAAGAGGAGGAAGAACAAAGAATAAAAGGGGAACATGCTAATATAAAGGCATAAAATAGACCCATGGGAAAAATCACAATGCCACCATTAGACAATTTGATGCCACCTCCTCAATAGTCCCCTCCACAAAAATAAAGCATTAGAGCTCCCTGAAATTCACCCTCCTAGGCATGTAAGAACTTAGGGTGGTATAGTGGCCACTGAATAGGAGGATACATAAACTGAGCTTAAAACCATGAACCCACCAAAATAGTTGGTGGTTGGATTCAAAAGGAAGCAGAAACTAGAGAATAAGAAAGTCTCACTCTAAGAGGTCATGCTCGAGCTCTCTCCTTTGCACATGGATACGAAGGTGAAATACCTATTCACCACCAGAAAGAATGCCCAAGGTTAGATGATGGAAGAGGTTTCTATTGTACCTCTAGACAAGGACTAGACAAAGGTAACCCTCAAAGATTATCAACCAACCTAGGTTTGTTTTGGGAAAACACACTAAGTGGGGAGAAATCAACAACCTTGATGACACAACCAACATGGTACATGAGTGGGTTGAGAAAAAATACAAAATTAAATAGAAGCTACAAGCTAACATATTCTAGTATGAGAAATTTTTTTAGGAGTTAGTTTCTTCTGTCTCCACGCTTGAACCTAGCGCATCCATCCTGACATTTATACTGTGAGAATAGATGGAATATTTATAGACGATGAAGAGGAAAGACACCATCATGGATCAATGGATCTCCAAGGAAGTGGAAACACCTTTAGGGATTCCTCTTAGAGTCTCTTATACATTATTTTGAGGCAATAAATATTTAGGGTGACATCCATGCAAATGTAAGTTTGTGGGATGCTGATTTAGAGAAATATAGAGTACAAATAGAAGGCCTAAAGATGATATACAAGATCAGTAGATATAAGTTAATTGCAACCAACATCCTTGGGGACGGGGATGAATATTTTGTAAATATCATTCGTGAGAAGCTTGATTTTAAAGTAAATGATTTCGATCTTATCTAGAAGACTATCATGGTTCACCCTCTTTTAGTATAGAGACATGCCATGATACTCAGTATTTATAACATATGCAAAAGGCTTCGACTTGAATAATGTGGAGGGAAATAAAATTTTGGATTATTTATTTGTAGGATTTGAGGAGAAGATGGAAGAATAATTCATTCCTTCAAGTATTTTTGAAAAACAAGTTATGGATGATTATTTGGACTTTATTCTTTCCACTTGCAAGCCCAAAAGTTACATCAAAGATGAAAGATCACTTGGATCAAGAAAAAGAGGTTCTCTAGAGGGCATACTCTAGATATTATGGGTTGAAAACATGAATGAGGATTCTATTGAGATGGATATAAAAAATTATGAGATGTATAAATTATCTATCTCAGAGTGATTGAACCCCACATTCTTTATTCTTTGAGTCCAAAGGAACTTTATCACTCTATAACTCTAGGTTTCTCTAGATTTTGGCATTTTTTAAGTAAGTTCTAGATGTCACTTATAGGTATACCTACCATACCAAACATCCCACCACCCATATTTAAACATTCTAGGGTATAGGTGCAACTCTTGTACAAAAGGTATAGTACCATTATTAGGTGAAGTCATAGGCTACAAGGGTGTTCTGTAGGCTCCATCTACCTTTCTTATTGGATGTTATTTACACATTAATGGAGAGGTAGAGGTACCAGATGTGACTGATAGATCTATGATCCAACATTGAAGGAACAAATATAAGATCTAGGAAAATTACAAGGTGCATAAGAATACTTGCATGCCAACATCCTCCTTTGTATTCAAACTTCTAGGTTCGATTCTCCATTTCTCTTCTTCTCTCTTCTTTCTTGAGATCTATATTTTAGGGGCTCAACTCCCTATAAATTTAATATTTTGGGCCTTTGCTATTGTCCAAAAAAATGATGATTTTGAGGAACCTTACACATAATATAATAATTTCTTAGTGATGCAGTTCAAGAAAGGAGAAATCCCCAAATGAGATTTCCAACCTTGTAGCTAGAGATTACATAGTGAAAATGACAAAACAAAGCAATAATCAACACAAACAGTTAAGGAAAAATGTTCTTCAATTATCACAGGAACATGGATTTACATGAAGTTGGCCTATAACATGCAATCTTATATTCCAGGCTTACATGCCTGATTAATTACAAAATTAGATGTTAACCTTCTAGGTATCATCTATCTTCTACCATGCTACTCCCATGCTACTAAACAAGAACTAGTACCCTACTTATATACAAGATCTCTAGCCACAAGTTAGATTATTCAATCAACAATCCCCAAGATAAAGGAAACGTATTACATACATATAGGTCAAGACCTAAATCCATAAAAACACCCCCAAATAGATAGATCATGACATGTGAATACAAAAGGAAGTTGACCACATGAATAATAACATAGAAATATGTTCCATGAAACTTCTCATAATGTGAATCTCTATCACATGATGCATCTCTCCATCTTGACCATTAGAACATGAAAGCAATATAAGACTCGACCAATCATAAGATAACATAATTTAGAAAGATTGGATCGAGCAATAAAACTAGACATAGGATCTCTATGATGTCTAGATAACACCATAAGGATCACATAAGATAATGAGCTAACTAGAATGATTTCTACCTAAAACATAAAAAATTACCCAACTGGAATAGAACAACAAACAATTGAAAGGAAATATTTTTGGGTGATGCAAGATTACCAATGACCCAAGGATGCTCCTGCTTCAGACACCCCAGGTGAATAGAAGATGTTCCATAAGAGGAACTTAAGAACATCCGATAGGATTAAAGAGATGAATCCCATGCTCATTCTTGACCCACATGTCCTCCTCATCTCTAAAGTTGTATTTTTGCAAATGGTTGTGCTGACTATCCAAATCCTTAAACCTAGTAGTATACCGGCTATTATTAGGTACCGCTCTACTACTACTTCCATAACCATGGCTCTGATTATCTAACTCACTCTAATTTCTTCTTCCTTTGTTGCTCCTATAGTCAAAAATAAATGTTTGGTTCCTTCTCTAGTGTTTGAGTCCACCTTAGATATCATTTAGCAACTCCCTTCTCTTAGATTAATTCACAAGATCCTAGTCCTAATTTGATATCGCTTTAGTGACCCATTGTTGCAACACCATCCAATCTACATCAAACTTCAAATATGCTAGTTTAGGTTCATTCACCAGATCCCTCAACAATTGAATAACCTCAAAAATCTTCTTTTCCACCTGTTACAATTTCATCACATTCTTATTTGAAGTTGTCTAATCTCCTAAGGTATAATTCCTCATTACACTCAGGCTCTTGACCTTCCTTCCTTCCTTCCTCTTTCAAAGGAATTAAAGTGAACTTCATGTCATTCTTCACTATAGACACAAAATTCCTAAATAATGAATAGATCCAACATCATACTACTATGGTCTTCCTAACAAAATATGGAAAGCACTCATGTTAACCACATCATACAATACCTCATCCCAGTATGGTCCAATTATGAACTCCACCCAACACTGTTCTTTCATCTCCACCATATGGTTATCCCAAAACCAACTTATCCCATATGGACAAGGGTGTTTAAGTCTCCTTAACCTAAGCTTATGTACCATCTTCTCTAAAACAAGGTTTTTAGTACTACTACTGTCCATTATTACTTTGCAACATTTGTCTCTAGATTTATAAACTATTTGGAACAATTGCCTTCTTTGTAAATTCTCCAGTTCCTTCTTACTCAATATAAGTCTTTTGAACATCATAGATTCTCCCATCTCAGATGTAGAATCTCTTTCAATAGGTTCATCTTCATCTTGCTCTTCATGTGCCACTAGATTCTATTTTTCTTTCCCTTTGCTAGAACCAAATGAACATTGAAAATATCTATGTCCAACCTTCCCACATTTGAAACAAGTACCTTTGAAGTCTCTATTTCCACTACCTCTTCCATGAATCTTCTAATTAGGTTCTTCTTCAATAACAAGGTTATCCTTTCTCTTTTTGCTAACTAGTTTATCCCTTACCCAAGGGGTAATTTGTCTTCTCTTCTACTTATCTTCTACCTTCAGGGCATACTAATAAGCATCCTGAATTGTACTAATCCTTAGCATTCTTAACTCATCTTGAATGTTAAGTCTCAAGACATTATGATACCTAACCACCTTCTCCTTAGATGGTTCTCGGTATCTAGATTTGATTGAGATCTTGTATAACTCTTTGTTGTACTCCTTAACTATAAAATACTTTTTCTTCAGATTCTACAGTTTCTTAAACAATTCCAAATTATAATCCTCTAATATGAACTTGGCCTTAATTCTAGAAACCATAACTCTCCACCTGGTGATCATAGGATCCATTATCTTCACTATCTATCTGCAACTCTTTCCACCATAAGACATCATGATATTTCAACTTAGTCTATGCTAACCTAACCCTCTATGGATCCTTAATATCTTCAAAATCTAAGTAGTCCTCTAGTTCATTAATCCAATCTATTGATTCCTTAGGGTGTAATGAACCATCAAAGAAAGAAACATCCAATCTATGGATCTTACCCATTTGAGGCATAACTATCAATAACCTTTCTTTATCTGCAAGAATCTCAAATTCAATTGTCTCAAGATCTTAAACAACTTCTTCAAATTCATCTTTAGTTTCAAGATTCATTCTAGCCCTAGTAAAAGCATTTTGGATCTTAATCCTCATATTGTTCCTTAATTCATCCATGATTTACTCTAGCATTCTAGGATTCATTCTTCTAGGTAGCATTCTTGCAAATTTAAGGAATCCCCTTCCCAGCTTCCTCAACTTCAACGATCTAATCATAAGTGTTGATTTTCCTAACACAATCAAGTAATCTACCAATACCAATAATTTGTATCAAACAATTTGTCTATACATTCCTTGAAATCACCAAATTTTCTCTCAACCAATCTACCAACTCTTCCTGTGACTTCTTTTGTACAACCCCCTACAATTGTAGGTTAGATCTATCTTTTGCCACCCCACAATCAATATCTTTAGGGTTTGCAACCTCCAAAATTTGATCTAATCAATCCTATTGTTGAAAAATATTTTGTCATGCAAAATCAACAAAAAATCCTATTCATGACCACCTTGTGCAAGCCACCTATTGATGTAGGTCAAATCCTAAGTTCTGCCACCCCACAAACAAAAAATCTACAACTTTTCATGATCAAGAACTCAGATTTGTAATCCAAGAATCAAAACTATGCTCTGATACCATTTGACATAGGCCAAGGAAGGATAAATCCCCAAAGGATATGTCAAACCTTGTAGCTATAGATTACATTGTGGAAATGAAAAAACAAAGCAATAATCGACACCAACAATTAAGGAACAGTATTATTTAATTATCACAGGAACATAGATTTACATCAAGTTGGCCTGTAACATGCAATCTTACATTCTAGGATTACAGACTTGATTAATTACAAAATAAGATGCTAACCTTCTAGCTATCCTCTATCTTCTACCATGCCACTCCCATAATACTAAACAAGAACTGCTATCCTACTTATATATAAGATCACCAGCTACAAGTTGACTTATCTGATCAACAATCCCCAAGATAAAGGAAATGTATTAAAAACACTAACCTAAACCCATAATAACACCCCCAAATAGATAGATCATAACATGAAAATAGAAAATGAGGTTGGCCACATGAATAAGAACATAGAAAGATGCACCATGAAAATTTTCATAACATGAATCTCCATTGCAAGCCATATCTTTCCAACTTGACAATTAGAACAAGAAAGCAATATAGGACCAAACCAATCATAAGATGGTTTCAACTAGAAATGTTGGATCAAGCAAAAAAACTAGACATAGGATCTTCATGATGTCTAGATAACACCAGAAGGATCTCATAAGATAACGAGCCCACTAAAATGATTTCTACCTAAAACAAAAAAATAGCCCAACTAGAATAGAACAATAAATAATTGAAAGGAAATATTTTTGGGTGATGCAAGATTGCCAACAAGCCAAGGATGCTCCTACACCACTTAAGCTCTTGTTGACTTTCATAGTGTTAAGCTATGTTTCTTTCTTCCTTGGAGCCTTATGTGGAAAACTAGTGATTGCTAGAAAATTAATTGATGATCAATGCAAGAACAACATTTTACCTTGCTACTACAGGCATCCATGTTTATCAATGAATGATATCTTTGTCATTTCATGTTGTCCTTTTCCCATGAATGCTTTAAGTTCTTTGTGATTGAAGGTAGTTAAAGGATGTAATATATAATGAACCTATATTCCTTAATATATATTGATTGATGATCATGTATGTTTATGGTAACAATATTATGTTTTTGATTAAGTAAAACAGGTTTTGAAGGGGCCCCGAAACCCTGTACATTTTGGTCAAATAAGATTTTCAATACAACGCTCTAAAATAAAGTAGATCAAGACCAAAATGAGGGTTTTTCTACAGGCTCCCACAACCTAGATAAAGAATGGTACTAGAAAAAAGAGACTGGGACCCATACTAGAGAAGCCGCTGCTTGAAAGATAATTCAATTTTTATCAACAGCCCTAAGACTATCAGCGATCAGCAGAAAGCCTGCCAATGGCAGAGATAAATAATTTCTTCCCCTTCTAGGAATGGAGGGACATGTCGAAGGAGGGTAGATGTTTAGATCTTTCCTTTCCTTTGACAGAATTCCACCCAACATCTGCAAACTTGGCCGAATCTTGCCAAGATATCAAATCAAGATCCGTGGCGCCCAAAACTGGAGCAACAGGAGAATGGTAACAATATTATGTTATTCTTGGGTTTAGTTGATGATTTTTTATGATGCAGAGATTATAGTATAGTATTAAATAGTTGTTTTCTAAACTGATATATCTTTTTTTTTGCTTTTGATCTATTGCAAGTATCACTCTAAAGATTCACAAAATTGGACCTTTCTACTAACAAGCACCTTGAACAAATAGTTGTGCACCCAACACTATCACGATTCAAAATCTAGGTTCTTGGGAGGTTCAAAACCCTGATTTATCCCCTTCATCAAGAAAATTTCATTGGTAAAACCTGATTCATCTCCCTATCAGATCATGCATAAAAGCCTCGTCAAAATGTCTCTCTCTCTCTGGTCATGGCCACCCTAAATTCTAGTTTTCCTTGATTTGTATTTCTTTCTCACTAGCTCCTAGGAACTTAATCTCCAACAATTATTTCATAATACATTAATGAGAAAGATGATCACATGTCTCTCAAGGCTCAAGTGGGTAGGAGTGGGAGGTCTAGTTTTCCTTTATTTTTATTTCTTTCTCACCTGCTCAGATAGGATCTTAGTCTCCAAAGTTTTTTCATAGTTCATAAATGAGAAAGATGACCATATGGTGTTGTGAGACCTAAGTGGGTGGGAGTAGTAGGTCTAAGTTTCCTTGATTCTAATTTATTTCTCACCTAATTAGGTAGGACCTTAGTCTCCAACACATATTTTTAAGTTCATAAATGAGAAATATGATCATACAATGTTGCAAGACCCAAGTGGGTAGGAGTGGGAGGTCTAGTTTTCCTTGGTTCTTATTTCTTTCTCATTCGGTCCAAGTACCTTGATCTCAAACATTTATTTCATAGTTCATCAATGAGAAATATGATCATATGGTGTTGCAAGACCCAAGTGGTTAGAGAGGGAGGTCTAGTTTATCTTTATTTATTTTCTCATTTTCTCAGGTAGGACCTATAGATGCCTAAAATTGTCCCTTAAATTTAATTAAATTTAATTTAATTAGTGTAATTTTTATAACATTGTAATTAATTACACAATTGATTATTAATGTTATGTTCATCCATTTATATAATTAAAATTTATATAATTAAATAAATTCATCTTCCAAAGTATTTAATAAATACCTTCCCCTAATGTATTAAATTAACTTAATACACTTCTCCCGCATAATTCATTTTTAAATAAATTTTATTTATTTATCCCCCTCACATGCCTGAATTCTTCTAAACCTAATTGACACTAGTAAATTTGACTTCAAATTTCGACGAAAATTGGTCAAAATTTTGATAGTAATTGGTCGAATTTACGACCAAAACTGTCGTCGTTCTTTTTTCCTTGAATTTTTTATGCGCCTACTATTTGTCAAAATTTTGACCTGTGTTTTGGTCGAAATGTCGACGACATCCGAGGCTCAAAAATCACCGTCATTTTTTCTAATGGTCAAAATTTCGACCACTGATTGCCCCAACGATTGGTCGAAATTACGACCAATGGACCAAACCATAGACGACGAATCCATACTTTCCACCAATCAAATGGTCAAAATTTCAACCATTGGATTGGTCGAAAGTAGGGATTCGTCGTCAATTTTTTGGTCCATTGGTCAAACTTTCGACCAATCGTTGGTCAAAATTGGTTCTAGCGTTGGTCAAAATTTTGACCAATGCGAATTTTTTTTTTATAAAAAAAATGTTATAGACCGAGTTCTTTTCATTGACCTGTGATTCATGAGTAGTGGTTTACATGAACCCATCTCTCATGAGAATGAATGGAACACTTAGCACTCATTGGCTCTAGGTGATGCTTACGGAGGTGAAGCACCGAGACTTCTCGGGAGGTCATCCATCCCAGTACCACTCCAGCTTGAGCACGCTTAACTACAGAGTTTCCTCCATGGTTAAACCCACTCTGCTTGCATCCTCATTTGCAAAACCTTCACCAAGTGTTGTGCCTTATGAACCATTCATCAGAAAGCCCCTTAAGCTCGTCAATTAATAAGTAGGAGATATTTTCCACAGCAAGTCAAATTGTGATATTTCTATCAAGATTCAACTGTGTAGTTTTTTGAGTCAAACTCATTGACCCATGATTCATGAGTAGTGGTTCACATGAACCCATCTCTCATGAGAATGAATGGAACACTTAGCACTCATTGGCTCTAGGTGATGCTCACAGAGGTGAAGCACCAGGACTTCCCGAGAGGTCACCCATCTCAGTACTACTCCAACTTGAGCGCACTTAACTACGGAGTTTCCTCCATGGTTAAACCCACTCTGGATGCAAGCAGAGTGCATTTAATGAGGATGCAAGCAGAGTGGGTTTAACCATGGAGGAAACTCCGTAGTTAAGTGCACTCGAGTTGGAGTAGTATTGGGATGGGTGACCTCTCAGGAAGTCCCAGTGCTTCACCTCTGTGAGCATCACCTAGAGCCAATGAGTGCTAAGTGTTCCATTCATTCTCATGAGAGATGGGTTCATGTGAACCACTACTCATGAATCACGGGTCAATGAGTTTGACTCAAAAAACTACACAGTTGAATCTTGATAGCAATATCACAATTTGACTTGCTGTGGAAAATATCTCCTACTTATTAATTGACGAGCTTAAGGGGCTTTCTAATGAATGGTTCATAAGGCACAACACTTGGTGAAGGTTTTGCAAATGAGGATGCAAGCAGAGTGGGTTTAACCATGGAGGAAACTTCGTAGTTAAGCGTGCTCGAGCTGGAGTGGTACTGGGATGGATGACCTCCCGAGAAGTCCCAGTGCTTCACCTCCGTAAGCATCACCTAGAGCCAATGAGTGCTAAGTGTTCCATTCATTCTCATGAGAGATGGGTTCATGTAAACCACTACTCATGAATCACAGGTCAATGAGTTTGACTCAAAAAACTACATAGTTGAATCCTGATAGCAATATCACAATTTGGCTTGCTATGGAAAATATCTCTTACTTATCACATGAATCTTGTATTATTTCTTAACACCAAACCCCATCTATAGATTTCCAATTTAGGGTTCTTGGAGCAACAACATTAGGGTCTGTAAGCACACAAATATTAATGATAAAAATCATCTGTTAAAGAAAAAACCATGTTTTAAATGACTGGCAATGGTGCCCTAACCTTGTGCAAAATATCTAGATTTGAAGACTCTAGTGGTGACTTGGGAAGTATAAACCAGATATGTTGCAGGGACAAAATGCCCTGAATAGGTTAAAAATGAGGCTTCCATGGATAGGCCAATAATAGACTCATCCCAACCAAGAAGAAAGACTTTTTTAAATCATATTTGATGCAGGGGCATCTAGAAGAGCATCTGAGCAAAGGAGGACTCCAGTAACTAAGAAGGAGAAGTTAGTATCAAGACAAGTTGATTGGCAAGTTTTGAAGCCTATAATGGCTTATGATAGTGTTGGATTCAATAAACTATGTAAAAGTCATGATAGAGGTCTAAGGACCAATACAATGTAATAAGTGATCAAAGCAATGTAATAGGTGAAAGAGTCCAATAGGATTAGATTTGAGTAGTTTTCATGTTTAGAAGCATTCAATAAATACTTTGGACCATGTGTAGGTCAATGGAGTAAGTTGGGAAGTCATAATAGTCATAAAATGCATAAAATAAAGTTTATTAATTTAAATTTGAATGTAAACGGTCATATTACCTTTTTGGAGGGAAATTAGTTTTAACAGGTTTTAGGATTAATTAAATCTCCCAACTATCTAAATTTTGTTAAGGTAGGTAGATAGGGGTCATTAAATGTCTAAAGGATCCATTGTATGGAGGGGGACAGGGAGAAAAAAAGCCTGTTGTACGGACTGTTGTGAAAGCAAGCAATAAAATTTCATTTTGGTGCTGTTCCATTCAATGTATTGAACTTTTTTTTGATTGAGACTATCAAATACATGAATTAGAAGGGTATTTAAACACATTTCACTCATTATTGAATGAATAACACTTTGTTTTGAAGCAGCATATACGACTGTTGGTTCATTTCAGGCTGTTTTCTTGAGTTTTTCTTGTGACAGACAAAAGTTTTCTTTAAATAGATGAACCTCCCATGAATTCAAGGGCCTAGACTTCATGGGAGGCATGTTACTAACATGTAAAATAGAAATCTAACAAGTTTTGATGTAGCACTAGTGCGAAGACAGCAAGTTTGGAGAAAATAATGGAAATGTCCCATGGTGGATTGGTGGGAATAGTATGACAGCAGCATATTGAGTTGTACAAGAAGGTTATCTAATGATTTGAGATGTCCTAGGGCATCAAAGAGAAGGTGTATGACCATTATTTGGTCTCCAAGGTTAGTGGAGATAGGTGTTTGGTGAAACCCTATGCAACAAGGGTTTGAAGGCATTGAATGAGTGTTTTGGGTGTTACTTGTGGAATAGGACTAAAATCTCTTGGATTTAGTCATATTTTTCCATATTATAACTATGATGAAAGTATGGAGTGATGAGGATAAGAGAATGATATAGTTTCTTTGTTATTTGCTTGATTTTGATGCCATTAGGAGGGTACCTTGCGAAGGAAGTTAAGACTGGTCTAAAGGAGTCACCATTGAAGTTTACATATGTTAAATAACCCTAAAAAGGGTGTCTGAAACTGTAATTTTTTTCTCAAGTTGTTTGGAAAAAGTCAGAGAAAAAGGGAGAAAACTGGTCCAGCAGGGCTAATTGGGGCTCATAGGGCTAGAAGGTAGATTTGAAGGTTGTGGTCAATAGGTGTTGTAAAGGCTATCAAAAATGATTGATTCTTGTTGAAACCACCTTGTTTTCACCATTTTGGTCCATCTTAGGTGTTTGGAGGCATAGTTGATTCAATTGTGGGTATGTAGCCTTTGGTGAGCCTGAAGGGCTAGTGGGGTTCCCGAGTCAAAAATTTGACAATCATGGGTTCTTTTAACTATTGTAAAAAATTTCATACAGGACTCACATAGTCCTCAGTCATCAAACTCAAGTTGAACGGTTTTGATTTCCATAGGTGCTAATTCCACAATAAATTCTTCATTCATTATTTTGTTTCTCTTAGATGGCTCATGCATATCATTCTCTTCACCTTCAATTTGCCAGTCCAATGATGTCATTTCTGACTTTTCCTGAACCGCAAAAAGATTGAGCTTGACAACTTCTTCAATCTAAAAAATCATGCAAAATAAATATTTCAACAATTAGAGCAAATATACCATTTAATCTTTGACTCTACCATCTAAACTCATTAAAGGGACCACAGCTTCCTACTGTTCTTCATATTCTGACTCAACGAAAATGTGAATGTGTACATGCAATTTTTTTAATCCCCTGATGTATATATAAATGATTCAATACATAGGGTCAATCACCCATGAGAAGGGAATGAGCGATGGGAGAGTAAAGATCATGCAAGGACCTAAAAGGAAAATATTAAATTAAATAAAGCCATAATGATATGTTCAATTGTATTTTTTATAATAACTGCCCATTAAAGATTTCTCTGGAAGAAAAATACCAGCAATAAAGGGTAATCGTATGTTATGCATGGCTTGTTGTCTACAACATTTTAAATAGTTATGATTATATTTTCAAGACCTTATTCCATCCTTCAAGGAAAGTGTGTTTATTTTCTCAATGGTTATCATAGGAAATGAAAAGTAAAAATTGACCAAAATAGCATAGCGATGAAGATTGGAGATAATATGGTTATATCAAACACATGATAACATATTTAATCAAACACATGATATTGGGATGGTATAACCTAGAAACGTTAAATTGGGATGGTTTTTGTACATGCAAAATCATAGCAGTAAATTGTTTAATGTAGTGAGCTCATGTGAAAAAGCATAAAGGAATTCGTATGGACAAGCCGGGTCAAACTATTTAAGAGATACAATAACACAATGAAACTAGGTCAAATAATATGACATCCATCTTGCTGACGTGACATGTTCCAATAGACAAAGCAGGGTGCAAGTCCCCTCAGTTCACATGCCTCAATAATATAAGTTTACATATTTGAACTTCAAATTTTTTAAAAGGCATTAATTAATAACATCAAAAAGAAAATAACAAAATAATATTGAGAAATCAATTGCAAGTACCCAGAGTGTTCACTTGTTGTTTCATATATCTATTTCAAGAACATTTATTTCTGGTTTGCCACCAAGATGTATATGACTGACTTCAATATTCCTCTTCAGAAATCACCAATAAATGTCAACAGCCATCAAGGACTGAACTTTAGAACAATATATACTCAACAATTGAGGTTTTGCTAAATAGGACAAATAGAAAGCCTTTATTTATCATTCTCATTTATTGCATTTGTTGCCAAAGTAGATTTATCCTTAAATATGAAAAATTGCATTTATGACATGCATAAATATGATTTTTTGGTTGTACGAAGGCAGCGCATTGGAATAAATGTTTGAGGCAAGCTTTATACAACTAAGGACAAACACATGCCATCAATCTTACAAAGGAGTAATTGGATATCCACATGAAAAAATAGGGCATCAGAAGCTAGTAAGGTCCATTTGCAAAAGAGTATACCTTCCGTCCTGGAAATAGTTTTTGAAGATCAACTCTTGTGGGGGTTGAAAACTTGTCATCTTCTCCAATCTGCACAAGAATACAGGACAACAGACATTTTTCCAAATGTTTTTATAATTTTACAATTTCAGACCATAGTTTTATACAAACAAAATGGTTCAGTTTATATAAAGTTCAAATTTACCTCATAAAGATGTGCTAAACGCAATAAAGTAAGCTTATCCTCCAGTTCCTATTCTCCAAATTGCATGTTCAATGTAAAATAAAAACTAAAAGAGGAAAAAATAAATATAAATGACTCTCCCAAACAATCTACTTGAAATAAACCTTAAAATATTCATCATCCTCTCGAAAAGAATGCGAAATTTACCTGAAGTGTAATTATTGCAATATTTGTTGGTAGCTCATAACCTGGGGGAAATGCTGAATACCGAGGGGTATTTATCAGATTCATTTCTTTTTCCTGCATCATAGAATTTTCCTTATTTCATTTTAAACTCATGCAAGAAAGTGATTTTCATAGATTTCACACTTTGCCTTTTTTCATATAGTAGACAGAATAAAGACAAAACATTTCATTTTAGTCATACCTACAGCCATAAGTGATTGTGTGATTTTTGTGTTTATGAATCATCAAAACTTGTCCTAAAAAATGTCCTACATAGAGAAACAAAATAGCATGGGTCATAAATATATCATTTTTCCTTTATCTAGAATATTTTGATTGGAAACCCTTGCAAATTATAAGTTCATACCTTGCATTTTAGTGGCATTCTTATATTGAGAGTTTATAACCTTTCTTAGTCATTTTCATAGTGAATAGTCCTCATCTTAGATTCAAAAAATCTAAAAGTCTAAAAACATAGCTTGCACATCCTAGGGTCAAGAATTACACTTTCTAGAGTCATTTTCCAAATTAGAGGGTACATCTTTTGAGGACATTCCTATAGTGGCTTTGCACATTATCTTGACTTCCTTTAAATATAGTTATCTTCTTTTCATGTCCACCTTTTCTTGGATGCTTGTCATTCTTGTCTAAATTTTTCTTATTCATAAACACCTTGTCATAATTATAATTTTGTTTTCCTCAAAATTGAATTCAAGATAGTTCCCAACATCATTTAGGTATTTCCTTAGAAGGTTTACATTTATCTATCTTAGGGTATACTACATGCACCTTAGACAACATTCATTCATAGTTTTCATTAGCATTCCAAAATCATCAAAAATTAAAAAAATAGTCCTAGTGCTTCATGATGTAGAGTGGTTAGCAGAAGTGGTGGTTTCACACAAAACTTGTTCAATTCTACAAGGATCCCACAAGCCTTTAAGGTACTCCAAAGGTCAAATACCCACAAAACACTCAATCTTGCCTCCAAATGCCTAGGGTGGACACAAATGGTATAAACTAGATGTTTTAGACAAGAATCAATCAGTTTCAACCTTTTATGCAACTCCAATCATCAAATCCCCAAAACTGACTATTAGGTCTAGTTGACAGGCTAGTAGCCCTCCAACAGCACTAAAACCCAAATAAATCAATTTTTTTCCAAAACACTTGATAAGGTAATTATATTTATGAATACCCTTTTTATTTTACTAAAACATATCCAAAACTTAAATATTGTTACTATGGAAAATATTACCAGAAAACATGATTGAGACTGTTTTTAGAGGGCTAATTAGGTGGGTTTACAAAGCAACCATGCTCTGAATGCATCCAAACTCCATGAAATTCATAGGACCATCATTATTTATGCCCAATTAAAGAAATCACTGATCAATTTTAGACTATGAAGTGTTTTGGTACAAAAACCCCAATTACATGCATTAAAACCCTCATTTCCTAGGGCATCATTGAACTAGGTCAATTTGGCACTTCCAAGACCCAAACTTCAGGTTTCACCATGTATTCAACATGTGTTAAAAGATTCTCCAACAAAAAATACACCTCCTTAAGCTAGATGTACGGCTGTGTGACTGTTAGCATCATTTGGGTACCCAAATCAATCCCTACACCACTCAAATTTGCATATGCTTCACCCTATCCTGCAAATATTCACTTTCCTTGCATTTTCATGGTTAGTTAAACATGTTAGAACCATCAGGGTCCATCCCATGGTCAGATATACATTCATAGGATGGAACCCTCACTTATTCATTTGAAAAAAACAATGCAAAACTGTATGTTTGGCGTGACAACAGTAATAAGTTTTGAAATGTGTTATTAAATTCACCAAATTCAACTCAAAACAACTTAAGTATGCCTTACCAACATTTATGGAATATTTCTACATCAAAGAGGGCTTCAAATTAGCAAGAAAACTTCAAAATCTCATTGATTCATTGCCTGTCCGTATAGTTTTTTTGTGTACTTCGTACAAAACCATGCCTCCTCCTTGCCTAAGGCTGTGACATCTTAAATAGACCTCTAACTGACTGCCCAACCAACCAAGGTAGTTGGAATGTTTATTTAAACAAGACAAATACTAAATCTTAAGTTTCCCTCTAGAACTACTTAGTGACCATTTGAGTTTGAATTCAAATTATAAGATATGCTTTTTATGCTTTTTCTAATATCTAGACCTATGCTAATGACTCATAATTGGTCCAATGACCTTATTGAATATCTTAAAACATGAAACTACATCCTACTACCCTTTCATGGCTCATATGCCATTTGTTACATCATTTTTCCCATAGGCTTTATCAGGACCTTTGACCATTAAAGTACTTTGGCCATGAAAATATGCCATGATTGGCTTTAGAATATTCCAGTTGAAATGGCTAGATGCCTTGTCCTTCTTGTCTTCACTTGGTACCATGGAATTCCTTGGTTGCATGATGGATGCCCCTGCATCACTTCACCTCTATGAGCATCACCTAGATGAAATGAGCACTAAGTGTTCCATTCATTCTCATGAGAGATGGATTCATGTGAATCACTACTCATGAAATATTTGTCAATAAGCTAACCATAAAGCTACATGGTTGAATGCTGATTGCAATATCACAATTTGACAACTTGTGGAAAATATCTCTTAATTATCAATTGATGAGCTTAAGAGGCTTTTTAATGAATGGTTCACAAGGCACAAAACTTGCTGAATGTTTTGCAAATGGGGTTGCAAGAAAAGTGGGCTTAACGTTGGAGGAACCTTCGTAGTAAAGAGCACTTGAACTAGAATAATATTGGGATGAGTGACCTGTTGGGAAGTAGTGTTTCACCTCTATGAGCATCATCTAGATGCAATGAGTACTAAGTGTTCCATTCATTCTCATAAAAGAAAGGTTATTATGAACTACTATTCATGAAACATTTGTCAGTAAACTAATTATAAAACTACATAGTTAAATTCTGATAATAATATCATAATTTAACTCACTGTAAAAAAATATTTCCTACTTATCAAATTATATAACTATTCTCATAATCCAACCCAACCTGTAAAAATGGTGGAAATTACCTCATTCGTTGTGACAAGAACTGTTGCATCTCTGTCCCCCTCGACCTACCAAATTATCCTTAGAACCATTGATATAATGAAATACAATGACCCAACAAATATCACATACCTTGTGAATTTATGAATATCTTTTCATACCTTATTCAAAGCTTCATTGATATTTTGGATTGCCCTAGGCCCAAACCTGCACAAGCGAAACCAAATGAGCAAGATAAATTTGATAGAATTATAAAATTCAAAATGCAAGTGAGGCAGCTTACACATGCTTGTCACGCCCTCCAAATGTCAAAAGATAAATACCACCCTCTTGACACTTCAATTCATAGAAGTTCTCTTCTTCTTCTTCATATCTCTTTGACATCCTAAACAAAAATACTTCTGAAAAGGCTGGCAAATTCTCAAAGAAATTGGGCCATTAATTAACAAACTAGCTGGGTTATTCATATATAGAATGAAGTACATACTAAAAATTACAATCTATAGGCAACAAGCTGTGTAAAGCTTAAACATCGGGCTTTTAATCTATGAAGTATGTTAGAGTTGATTCTAATTGGATCTCCATGTAAATCAGAACTGTCAACTTTTGTTGTGATTAAAAAGGGGAAAGTACCCGTAATTGTTTGTGTTCTAATAGTAACCTATGGGAGAGGTACTAAGGCCTATAAATATTATGTTTTTATCATGATTTGGATGCAGGTGTCAGTGAAAGGAGAAAGGAACACTAGGTGACTGTTGAATAGGCAGTGAAGGGTGCATTTGGGAAGCACCACATGGTGAATATGAACAAGTTGAGGGTGGAATTGGTAAATGAGTGTTGGAAATGATTGAGAGAGTTTTTTTGAAGGTGTTTGAGCCATTAGAAAGGTTTTGTGAATTGATTTAGGGTCTTTTCTAGGAAGCCCTAGGATAGAAACCCTTAAAGGGAGGGTTTGATGAAAAAGTCTCTAGGAAAGCCTGGAGGGTCAAACTAATTGAGGAATTCTGATGTTTATTAGATGCCTTGAGACCGTATAAAGGTTGGAAGGTTGAGAGTAAGTGTAAATAGGAGTTTCTTTGGAAGAGGAGGGCTAATTAGGCCTAATTGCTGATAGGGACAGTCATAGAAGTGTGCAACAGTCACAAGTTGAAGGATTGGTATTAGTAGGGTTTGAAGAAATCCATAAAGGGTATCTAGAAAGGTGAAGAAGTCACCATGGTGTTTGAGGAATTTTAGAGAAAAGTGCAATTTACTGGCAGGACAGGGCTAATTGGACAGTCCTAGAAAAGGTAGTTTTGAAGATTGGGATAGAGTTAATGCTTGGTAGGGGTTGGAACTCCTTATTTAGGCTATTTGAGGATTGTTGAAGCCTTAGAAGGATCAAGGGAATCCTTGAAGACATAAATCAAGAGGTGATTGCATGAAAGGTGAATTAGGAGTGTTCCCAAGGAGAGGGAAATTGGAACATGGACAAAGTGAATTGATAAGTTGTCTAAAATGAACCAAGGCAGTGAACCTATTGCAGAGGAGTGTTTGGTTGATATCCTAAAGTCAGGGACTTCTTATTGATCCTTGAGTTGAACTCTAGTTCCTTGAGTGGATTCCAAGACGTTGTTGAATCCTCGAGTTGAACAGGGTTCCTTAAGGGGATATTAGAAGGCTTTGCATCAAAAACTCTAAGCTTGTCTTTAAAGTTTGAGCTTCACTTGGTTTCAAGAATAGTTTAATATTCTCTACTAAACAAGGCCAACCACATGAAGGTGGAAGCTCATTTGGCCCCTCCCCACCCCCTAACATCACTCTAAATTCCCCATTAACATTTAATAACATTCATTCATTCATCCATTTTTGAAATATAACATTCAATCATTATAATCACATGATAACATTCATTAACACATAAAATTCATTAACACACAACATTCATAAATAATTCATGAACACATAATTCATTAACACACAACATTCATGAATAATTCATTAACACGTATTAACACACATCATTCATCAACATTACTAGTACAAAATTACATCCATTAAGACAATGTTCTTTCATTAGCAATAAATGTTAATTACAATCATTTCTTTTTGGGTTTCTTGCTATTTTTTTTAATCATATAATTTCTAAGAGGAAGATCAATGTCCTCATCATTCCCCTCCTCTATTGATTCTAATCCCAACGTGTGTCTCCTCCTCATCTGTTTAGGAATAGGAGGCCGCTGCGCTGAAGGGGGGTCTACTGCAATAACTACTTCATGAGTTAAATTCACACTATTTTATATTATTGAATTACAAGTATTTATGTAAGCAAAAGAACTATAAATCAAAAAATTAATTTAAAAGAACAAAGCATAGATTTTCTTTACCTGAATGTGCCACATGATCTACATGGTGATCAGTCTGAACATCCTCTGGCACTCATTCAGCATGACCTGATTCTGTATCCTCTAAAATATACACAAAAATGTTACACCAAGTTCAATTTAAGATGTTAAATTGTATTAATAATTACATAATTAGTTTTAAATAGCAAATGAGCACCTCCTTGGACAGTATGATGCACATCAGGGGCTTCATGATGCCGCGTATGATCTGTGTCACGATTAAGAGGCTGCATTGCAATGTAATGGACATTATTATCAAATTGATTGTTGCTCAAGTATTCAATTTCTAATATATTTTTTGGCATATTTACCTGTGCACATGATGCAGGAGACTCTTCAGTTGGGCCAGTGGAAGCTTGCCGTAGGCATTCAGCCACGGCTTGATAGCCTTCCTTGAAGGCAATTTTTCTGTTTTCTTCCATGGCCTCTACATTAAAATCAGAGCCCTGCATTTTTTGATTAAACAAAATTATTTGCATTTTATAAATAATTTTTCTCTGCAATTCATTTACTGCTACTTACAATGCGAGCCTTAATTTTTGAATATCCTCCAGCGCCAAGTCTATGTTGCCCAATCTTTTGCAGCCTGGCCTTTGTTTCCTTTGAAGTGTCCTGCAACCTATGAAAAGTTTGAAAAAATGGTTATAAAAACATGTATATGGAATAACAAATGAAACTTTGAAATGCTGAACACATTGCATTCAATGGTGAAAATGTCTAAAACATCATACCAAGATATTATATTGAAAAATGATGATTGCATTCAAAATTTAATTATCATCTCAAAAGTCCATGCCAAACACCTTATCACTAGTAGTTAATACTATTGCATACCTTCTCGCATTTGTTGGTGAAACTCCTTTTTGAGCATCTGCTTTCTCCTTTGCATCTAAAATAAATTCATTCCAATCCCTCACTGAAATAAAGGGAGGACGCTCATACTTTGGGTTCTAGACGAGACTCTTTCTATATGCGTCCCTCACGATCTTAAGATGTTTGCAAGCTCTTTCTAAAATTTTCTTCTCATCAAAAATATTATTACCAAACTCATGCTGTAAATCTTTGACGAGCTGATCTTTTAAACTTTTTTCTTGCAAATTCCACCTTTTAAGGAAAAACACAAAATTGTTAGATATAGCCACTAAAAGAAAAGACTAGAATGAAAGGAAAAATACTGTACCAATTAATGATATGAAAAAAAAATAGTGGGATAAACTTAGTTCGCTTATGATGTTCCACCTTGTACGTATGGTGGGCCCGAATATATGCAATGTGAGTTCATAAAGCTTCTTATAAAACGTATCATTTCCTGCAAAAAATGTCATGGGATAATCAATCCAAAACTTGTTATGAATAGGTAAATGCATATTACAATATAAAAAATAATTATTTAAAGTACTTGGAATTTGAGGACATTTTATAGGCATTGATTCATTATTGTCAATCAATAATGACATCTGCGTAGCTCCTGTGCTAGTAACACAGGTAGATCCAGGAAATGGTGGTGAATTATCACCAATACATGTAGATTGATCAGTATCTGGTGTACCAAGTGGTGCCACCGGGGTATCTCCTGCTCCAAAAAAAATAATCCACTATGTGATGCACCCAAGATTAAAGTACAAATTATGAAATCATAATTAGCACAAAACCAAATATAGTAAAACAATGATTTACCAGTTGCTATAGCCCTTGAAGGTGTTGATGTTTGCATGGCCCTTGTGGCCGACATTGCACTCGGCAATCTTCTATGGACAACATGGCTAGGAGGAGTCTCCTGCAATTGATGACCTGAACAATACATTGTTAGCAAAGACATTTTGAAATAATAAAAGTAAGAGTTAACTTGAGAAGTTTTTGAATGTTCCAAAAAAAAAATTCCTTGTAACTTGTCAACTAAAGGATTATTTTACTTGAGGCAGCCAGAGGTCTACTAGTACTAGCCTCATCTGCACATTGTCCTTGACCAGGTACTAGAGATTCCATAAAATCCTGCAACAAGAACATATATTACATATATTTTACTTCACAACATAAAAGAGTATAAAATATTAACCTTTATTGAAATTTTGTTATAACTAAAGATTCATTACTGCTTACTTGATACCGACGTGCGAGTGCTTTCAATTCAGTTAGCCTCATGAGCATCTCCTCAGTTGGATTTGTTTCATATAAAATATTAATTATATCTTTATTGATTTGTTTCATTTTTTCTTCAACATGATTATAACATTAGGCAAATCTACAAAAAGATCATCATCCTCGGGGGTAGCTATTGCCTCTACTATTGAGGGTGCTTTTCCCTTATCTTGAACATCAAATTGTGATAGGAATATCAGTAAAACTATCATAAAAACTCCAAAACCATAAATAAAATAACGTAATAATATAACATTTTTCAACTATCTAATTTGTACAATTTTAATAAGGTTTACCTTTGCTGAAGAATAGGTGGGAGGAGCATCCTCATGGCCTCTATCATGTATGGGATCCATATCATCCTGTGACAAAGATTAAATATAAAAACTTTAGCGAACTAAAAGAAATAGACTTAGCAAAAAAAAACTTATTAATAAAATGGTATATAGTACTTACCACCCTCATGATAGTAACTTTGTTTGTATCTATGCGATTTAAATGATAATCTATTAGCAGTTCTTCCCCTACACTTATTGATTTTATTGCACATACAAAAACTTGATTCCCCTCACGCGCCTCAAATATGCAATTGGGTTGCTTATTAGTTGACGAAGGTCACGTACTATTTATAAAACCCATAATATTACCTGTTGCTTTTGGTCTCCCATCAATGTACATTGCAAATCTTTTACTTTGATCATTTTCTTTCCTTTGTATATAATTAGCTGATAGTCCATACCTACACATACTTTTTTTATATTGAACAATCCACATCCAATCATTGTAATTGTAACACGGACCGACATACTTGAACAATTCAACAACTCTGTTGTAATATACCTTTATCCCATCCATGGAAAATAGGCCCAAACCATGTAATGAGGATGGAGCAATGCGATATATCCTCTCATTAACACAAAAATCAGTATTAATCGGAGGTAGCTCATTGGGTACCCATTCTTTCTCAATGTGTGTGTACCGAAAGGGCACCTTGATGTCACCTTTGGTCTCATCATCATAAGAACATGACCCCCCATTAGCAAGGAAATATATCATGCGTTTATCAAATTTTTTTCTAATCTTTTGACCTCTAGTTGATCTCCCTATTTTAGCCGTACTACATGTAGAACTTTCATCTAGCATTCCCTCATTTCCCTCATTCGATGTAGATAGATCTGACAAGTACCTATTTGGTGGGTGCTGCAATCCATCAAATGAGATATTGCCACATCAATATATATAGAATAATCAAGTCATGACCCATACGTACGGTTCTTCTTTGTCTATATATACATTATATGATTATATAATATGTCTATTTATAACATACGTGCTCAGTGATAAACAAGAATAATATAAGAAAATTATGTCTATTTATTGACTTATACCTGCCAATCCATGTCACTATGCATGATCCACACTAAAGGGGTCAAATTTCCTGCATATGTTAATCATTTATCTTAAGTTAGCTAAATATTACATGATATGTATGCTACAAATAACTTAGAAGATAACATGAACAATATGCAACATCATAAACATGAACAAATTTACCTTATGTATGGAATGCAAGATCGTCAACAGAAGGCCGGGGTGACAATGTCTGTAGTCAATTGCCTGTTTGCAAAAAGGGTGATAATCAAACACAAATATACATGTATCAACAACAATTAATTGAGCATCGTAAACAAAAAATTGGTAATTATAAATCACATATGTCGTAATCATTAGAGTTGAACACAATAAATATGTAACCATTTCAATTATGTCATTGATCATCTTGATCATCATCATCTTGATCATCATCATCATCATCATCATCATCATCGCCATCATCGCCATCATCACCATCATCATCTCCATCAACAACATCACCATCATCATCATTGCCATGATCACCATCACCATCATCATCACCATCATCATCATCATCGTCACCATCACCATCACCATCACCATCACCATCACCATCACCATCACCATCATCATCATCATTATCATCATCATCATCATCATCTGCTTCTTCATCATCTTCGGTATCTTCTTCTTCCATAACATTATACTTTATCGGCCTTCCTCTTGGATCATGTCTAACAACAAATGACCAACCCTATTTATGTGGAACCTCTGAGTAAAACACTTTCTCACACTGGCTTGGAAGAACATAGGGCTCATCTCCAACTGGTTCAAACGACCTTGTATTAATCATTGTAAATCCATTATCATGTTGAATAACAGTTTCTGGATCATTTTGATTCAGTCGTAGCCTGTACCATTTGATGACAAATAGAACTACTTTGAAGGAGTTAAAGTCGCACTCAATTATATCATCTAAGATGCCATAGTATTGATTTTGAGATTGTTGAGGATGTATGTCATTTCTAGATGATATATTGGTGACCTCAAAAAATGCACTTATCCCAGAATCACAAGTTTTCTTTGTGTCATCCAACTTTTTTATGCGAAATTTGTGGCCATGATAGTACATAGCTTTGTGGTGCTTGACCTGCAATTTTTCAAGTGTGTAAATTATTTGCATCATGAGTTGATATGAAACATACGAGTCATGATCATTAATAAATTTGTACGTACCTGTCCACCTCTTAAACCATGTGCTAGATCAATTACCATTGGAGTAACATTGGAATCTCCATTACGATGAGCTTCTCTAACCAATGAAGCAACAACTTCCCATGTTAATGAGAAATCATTTTGTTGACATCGTTCAATCCATACCATCATCCAATCAAGATTGTTTGCAATATACAAATGTATTGCATCCCACTCTCGACCAGCTATATCAAAAACATCTTAGAT
Source organism: Chamaecyparis obtusa (assembly GCA_027943335.1). Taxonomy (NCBI): domain Eukaryota; kingdom Viridiplantae; phylum Streptophyta; class Pinopsida; order Cupressales; family Cupressaceae; genus Chamaecyparis; species Chamaecyparis obtusa. Next base: position 680,766 of record BSBK01005217.1, read on the forward strand.
TTATTGCATCCCACTCTTGACCAGATTTATAAGAATTAATTAACTACAATAACATCTTAGATTTACCTCTCACTTTCCTCAACCTACCTTTGCCCATCAAGTACTCCCCTTCAAATTTTTGAATGGAGTTGGGATCCCAAATACGATCTACATGGATCTTTGCTACAAACTTAGGAAGATATTCACTAATGTACACCATGGTCTGGTATACCATATATCCCTCCACCATAGAACCCTTAGGATGTGCTCTTTGTCGAATCAAGCCTTTCAAAAATTTCAAGTGCCTCTCAACCATCCACATTGACCTAGTTGGTACAGATCCACACAATTCAATCTCCTCAACTTGATGTATGAGGTAATGTTCTTGTGCATTGAAAAAAGTTGAAGGTAGACACTTTTGCATTTCACACATAAGAAGAGGAATTTTTCTCTTCCAGTATTTTATATCTTCTTTATTGATTTCTTTAGATGACAACCACCTCATGTATTTTCCAAGATCATATATAACTTGTTTGACACCATTGGCAAAGTGGTGTGGGAGAGATAGAGGTAGAACGTACTGCAATATTTGTAAAATGATCTTGTCAATATTTTATAAAAGAATGCAATGAAAACCACATGCAGTATAAAAATATATAGTAAATACAAAATAATATGAATTACCTTAATAAATATATGCCAATCATGTGTTTTCATCCCTGGCCCAAATTCACTTTTCTTTGATATGAGATCATTTATGTTCGCAGCAAATCCTGTGGGAAATCGTATTTTTTTTATAATTTCTTTTATAGCATTGCTCTGCTGCTCCGACAATAACCATGGAAGGGCACTTGTATCAATCTGGTCTCCATTGTTATTTGATCGAATAAAATTTTTCATTGCATGGTTGGATTCTTCAATGTCACTACAAATTTTGATAATTTGGTCTTTGTCACGCCTTCCATCCAATATTTTCCATAATGTCTCTGTTACATTCTTTCCAATATGCATAGGATCAAACAAATGCACGATTGAAAGTTGCTCATAGTACGACAACCTATTAAATTGCGTAGGATAACTTTTTAGTCCTTTTGGAAGTTGGTCATTGATGCCTTGATGACCTTCACAAGCATCAATTACATCATCAGTAAACAAAACACAATATCAAAATATAAATTTGAAACAAAACCCATCAGATGGAATGACATTACCTCGATGATTTATTTTATTGTATGCCAACTTCCATAGGCGAGGTGTCATTCTCTGTGGCTTTGATGTAGTCTCTTCTTTCCCATTGAAAAGATGTTTTTCAGTAATTCGGTACTTATGATTTCTATGGAGAAAGTGTCTATTCTCATCGAACACCTGCTTTCTCAAACTTTTTGAATGACGAGATTTTGTCTTTGGACCACAAACTGGACATGCAAATTTTCCCTTTTTCTGAAGACCTACAAGATCATGTATAATTGGATTAAATGTGTTAACTTTGTGTTAGCACTATAACATACCAAAAAAGAGGTGTTAAGAAGAGAACATACCACAAAAATGTGTTAGCCCAGGGGCATCATGTATTGTCCATACAAGCATTGCATGGAATTGAAATTGTCTTTGTCCTATTGGTCTAGAGATGTCATACATAGTGACCCCATTCCATAACACCATCAACTCATCGATAAGGGGCTCAATATATACATTGATATCTTTAACTTGGTACTTACCTAGTTGAATGAACAAAAACATTATATAATTATTATGACCATTTTGATGGATTATTAATAATAAATTAATTTAGATGACCATTAAACCAAAAAATACCTGGAACAATCAGGGACAACATTATGTGCTCCCTCTTTATGGACAACCAAGGAGGAATGTTATTGTTGATAACAAAAACAAGCCACATCGAGTAAGTAGATCTCATCTCTCCAAACGGATTGACACTGTCCGCTGCCAATGAAAGCTTGAGATTATGAGGTTCTTCTTTAAAGTGTGGCCATTTTTCTTCTATTTTCTTAAATGCCAAGCCATCTGCAGACATTCGCATAATGCCATCCTGACTTCTATTGCATGCATGGTAATCCATAAATTGTGCCAAGCTATTGCACTTGAATAATCGTTGCAAACGTGGAATAATGGGAATATGTCGAAGAACCTTGCGAGGCACCTTTTTAGTTATTCGAGCTGATTGATATCTACTAATATGACAAATAGGGCATTCTATTGCAAATTCATGCTATTTATAATATATAATATGATCATTCAGACATGCATGTATTGTTTGATATTCCATTCCAATATCTTTCATAATGGCAGATAATTCTCAGTATGAGCAAGGTAGAATGTTTGATGGTGGTAAAAAACACTCACCTATCAACCTACGACCAAAAATATAATTTGTTAATTTAAAGAATATTAATTGCTACATGATTCACCCAATATTAGTTGTAAGGAAATTACGACTAAAATAATGAAAAAAGATGACATACCTTAACATACGTGTCATTGCTATGTTGGATAAACCATTCATAACCTTCAAGTTCACCAACAACAATACAATGGCAAGAAGAGTTGTTTTGGAGCCTTCATATAGGGGCTCGTGTGCCTTCTCAAGTATAGGTACATCAAGCTCTACATCAACATCATCATCATCTTGATCATCGTGATCATCTTGATCTTCTTCATCATCGCGGTCTTCTTCCATGATATCATTACCTTCTACTTCTATATTCACACCTCCATGTTCCCTCATTTGGAAATCCACATTCTCCAGATTGTCATGGTCCATAACATGAAACTGAGGGACGTTGACCTATATGAAAATGATGACCTTATATTAACCATGACCATGTTGTCATCATCAAATCATGTCTTATGTATTTTATAAAATATTAAAATACATACCAATGGACGAAATTCGTTTCCCCCTTCAATGTGACCATGTTGCCTACAATGTTCCTCAGCTGTTTTGATTAGATATCTTCGAGTCTTTAAGCCCTTACAAAGTTTGCAAGGACAATAACATTTTCCATCACCCTTTCTTTTTAAGTTAGACCATAGTTTAGCAATTGTCTCCCTATTTTTTTGTGTGTTGATATCGTCAGACATGGTCTTTCTTGAATGGAATGACTCGTTGGTGGAAGAAGGATGATTTGTATGCAACCTACAGATAAACATGAACAAGTCTCTTGTTACCAAAGGGAAGCCCTTAGTACCCATAAATGGAACACAAGGGAATAACTAAATTGCCTTATACATAACCAAAATGTAGACACTAGGAAACATACTAAAGCATCAAACGAGCAAGATAACTCAAAACCTAGAATACCATGAGAAATAGAGCAATGACATGTGTGAGAACATAGCAGTGACTGAAATAAATAGCTCTCATCAATACAAATGCCTTCAATACCAACATACACCAAGGATAGAACAAAGGGTCACATCAAAATATAACAAACCAATGATTAAGAGACAACTACCATTGGGAATGACAAGTTGATACTCTTTAAAGTAATCAAGGTGACTTATCATCCAGTAGAATGCTTCCTAACAAAGTTCATGATTCCACATCATCATTGAAGAAAAAAGAGACGGTCTTGGAGAATCCTCACGTTAGCTAAGGCATTATTTGCATTGTTACCTTCATGATGAAAATGCACAAAAGAGATGCTAGAAAAATGCTTGCTAAATTCTAAATCTCCATAAAGCAATCTTCAGAGCTTCCATAATCCAATTTATTTTTTAGATGTATTAGATAATTCTTCATCTGGATAGTAAACTATTGGTATTGTTTATCCATACCCAATCATGTTTTACCCATGCCTTCTACCACAATTCATCTGTGCTGCAATTGTTCCTCAGACAACAAGTCCACAACATATTTCTTCCCTTTTAGATACCAACTTTATTTCTTTGGGTTTCCTCTCTCTAAATCAACATACACTTCCTATGGATTCCTTGCTCTGCTACAAATGTTGAAAGAACAGATTCATCAAGTTTGAGAGAATTGGATGGCACACACTTCAAGGTATGTGGTCTCTATTTATTATTGAATGAGCTATAAAGTTGTTGTAATGGGAGTTTCTTTATTGGCATAAATAATGGGGTCTTATTACATCATTAACATAAGCAATAAATGCCTGTATACAAAATGTATTTTAACATCAGGTCTACCAGCATGATATATTTAATAGCCACTATTTAAAAAGAAATGTATGTGGCCTCTATTTATTATTGAATGAGCTACAAAGTGGTTGTAATGGGAGTTACTTTATTGGCATAGCTCATCCAAAGCTAAACTCTGCTTGGTCATTCCTCATTGAAATTAGGTCCGTAATAACTCTCTTTGCCTCCATTTTCAGTGGGATTCATTCCTGAACTGAATGGTGACATTCATACTTGTCCATTTATCATACTTGGATCTTACTCATTCTCACCTCAATTTCATACCTTGTTCACAATCTAATTTAGACTTGAATTCACACCCATATCAATGCCATTTGGATTTGTTTCTCATAACAACTTTCATGCACCGTCACCATTGATGGTGCATCCTACTTTCTCTTTACCTCTCAAGTCTCAAACACTAGATCTTGCTCTCCTCTTCACATTTCAAGGTCCGGCTCTTGACTCGTAAATGAGGCAAAGTTGCTCAAACTCATCTCTCAAACTTGGAGACTTGAAAATTGGTACCAACTAAGACCTCTACTCATATTGCCAAAGCGAAAAGAGGGGGTCCCCATTTGAAATGGGGGTGATGGTGTGAAAACCTCACAATACTGCCAAGTGAAAAGAGGGGGTCCTCATTTTTTGGGTCTTCCTTCTCAAATGAGGAAAGAGTCCAATTGTCTCAAATGTAGGCATAAGAGTTCCAACCCCAAAAAATGGGTGAATACCATCATGGGAATGGACAAAGAAGAGAAAGAGAGGAAAAAGAAACAAACTAAAAAGATGACTACTAAAATAGTAGAGGAGATGAAGAAGGTTGAAGTTGTTCCTATGTAATAAGCACTTATAGATGATATTAATTTTTAGGATATACCTTATGCATCCACACAAGACATATATATATTTTCCTTTGATGCTCCTATGATTGAGAGGGATACAACAAAGAAGAGTGATAAGAAGGATAAGAAAACTGCTCATCCAAAGAGTAGTGGTGCAGAAGATCAAAGTGAAATAGGTGTCCCTCCTTCAAGGAACACAACTAGAAACAAAGAATAGGACATTGTTCCTTTAGAGAAAAATATAGTGCTTAATGAGAAAGAGGAAGAGAAAAATACTAAGAAGGTTCAAGACACTACTAAGACAAGTGATGAATTTAAGTGGTAAACATTGATTCCTCATTGCTTCTAAAACAAAAATTGAAGCTTTCGATAGGTTCCTTCAAGGATCATTCCTCTCTCATTGAGAATAAAGAAGAGTGGGATGCCTTAAGTAAGATAAAAGATAAGAAAAAGGTAGAAGCCTTTAATTAGTATGAAAATGCACACAATTGATATATTTTAGCATCACTTTAAATTATTTAAGGAATGTGCTAATGAAGTTAAGTATGTGTTCTATCAATTTTTCTTGAAATGACCTAGTTTTTCAAAAAAGCATAAAGGATGAGATTGATTCCATTGAGTCATAGATCACACAATTGGCAATAATATATATAATATTTCAAAGGATAAGGATGCAGAAACTAGAGCTTAAATTGAGAAGCTTAATTCATAGCTTTCATTTCTTTAGGACTATAGGGAGCGGATAAAGAGACAATTATATTAGTTGAGGGAATCAATGAATTGAGGCTTTCCTCATTTGAGAAGGAAGATCCTGTCAGTTTTTGGGTTTTGGTCAAAACAAAATTTTCTATATTGGCCATGACTATGCAAACAAGGGTTTACAGTTTATTCAAAAACTTACAAACCCAATGTATAAATTTGTATAAATAGAACCACACATTATCTAAATTATGACTAACTTTTATTAGAAATCACACCATTTTTACCTCTATCATTGCTTAAAGAATAATTAAGTTAAATTGATTAATTAAAATGAAGGGAAAAAACTCAAACTAAAAAGTTAGCACATTTCACAACACAAAAAATTTTGAATTTGATGAAAGTTTTGAATAGTTTAGTAAATTAAATCTATTTTCAGATCAAACTACGTGAAGATTTTGAAATTCAAGCGAATCAAATTTTCCCATTCTCATATTATATTTTGATATTTTTGAGGTCCATATTTGCAAGTAAATAATATTGGAGTGTTGATGTTTGTAACATCGATTAGATAAATAATATTGACTATATGATTATTATGAGAAATAATTTATTATATATATACATACATATCAATATCAATAATTGATATTACTATATACATTGATAAATATGTAAATATAAAGTTAGATTATAATTATTCTCTATTACATTGATAAATCCTATGCTCTCCACAATTGCTAAACATGGAAAAATTTCAGTTAGGTGATCCAAAATCCTATGGGGCCTTTAAATTCAAATTTTTTGTGTCAGAGGTTCACAAATCACTTCTGGAACACCTATGTTCATATTCATGGAGGAAAGAAGCATTATAACATATTGATTGCACTGAACATTTCACAAAATATGATGTAGCTTCCAAAAATTGTTTCAAGTTGGATTGGGGAAGACTTGTTTTCGTTTGGTAAGAATACTCAGACTATCTACATAATTTAAGGATAACGAAATGTTTGATACATGGTCTCACTAATTGTAATGTCCCCTTTCTGAAATAGGATTTAATATTAAATAATAATAATAACAAAATTAAAATACAAAAAATAAAAATAAAATTTAACATAAATTTAATTAAAATTAAGTTAATGAATGGTCAAAAGGCATGAGAGGAAAAGTTGTGACTCCCTCAAACTATGAGGTATAAAAGGGAGAAGGCAGCTTCATTTGAAAGGGGGCAATTTTTTTATCAAGAATGAGAAGTGCAGATCTAATCAACAAGACAACAATGACGAGATATGACCCCTTTAAATGGGTGCATCTTTCCAAAGAGATGTGTCTCCTCAAAATATGCAAGCACAAATAGGTGTTGAATGGAAGAGGAATACAAGGGAAAATGCATTCTCAAGTTAGAGTGGGTCCACAACATAATTATGGCAGAAATAAAAGCAGATAAAATAAGAATTATAATATTTGAGACGAAATCAGATGTGGAAATAGGGTAATAGCGGAAAAAGGAGATTTAGTTTGAATTATCAGGCAATAAGAATATGACACAGTACTTAATTCAGAGAGGGATCCATATTTATGGAGAAGAGGGAATGGAGGATGTAAATCAAGAGAGGATTAATGAAAGAAGAAAGAAATAAAAAGAAGAAAGCTTGTGACCTTCTCAAAAAATGAAAATTATGAAGGGTTGTGTTGTTTCAAAAAGTGGTAATTGTGAAGGGTTGTGACTATTAATAGACATGAGGAAGAGGAGTAACTTCTCCTTCGTATTAGATGTTATAAAGGGGAGAAGGTTCCATTTGAAGAAGATGTCAATCATAGAAAAACCCATAACTATGTGTGAAGCAGCTCACATGCTTGGTTTTTCTCTTCATTTTTGTACATATTGAGAAAGGCACATACAACTATAACCTTTGTTAAAAATCCCCTTAGTGTTCTTTGGTGGAAATAAAGCATTAGTTCATGCAGAGGCTACCGATATTCTCAAGGCTCATTCTTCTTAACTGAACAATGCATTAGAAAATTTTTCAAGGAATTTGTGAAAGTGATTGTAGCATCCAGGATTTATAGAGAAAAACTGAGACATCTCTCAAAGAGAAAGAGTCTATGTAGATTGTGATTTGGTTCTTCAATGTGGAGGTAATTTCTTCTAGTGGACTGGAGAGATGTTCATGAATGTTCTTGGCTTTTATGGTACAATTTGACATCATTCGTTGGAGCAACTAACAGTTTAGACTCGAGTGCATCTTTGGAGAGATTTCCAGGAAATATAAAGTGTCTCCATTAGAATTAACATAAAGAGATAAGTACTTTATAAAGTTCATGAATTTCATTCATAGTCATTAATTCATGAAATTATATTGATTAAAAAAAATAGGTATACTTCTAGTATTGATATTTCTCTTCGAGATAAGTTAACTCTATGAACTATGAGTAGTATCTTTCTGAAATGCTCTTGGGACAAATTAAGAAACATGAGACCACATTTCATTGAGGTAAATTTTCAAACAGTTCACTACCCATCTATATTACCAAATTTTTCATGCATCTCTACAAAAGCCTAAAATGGGTTCTTTTGAAAAAGATAAGGTTTCTAGGAAAATATATATTGAAGCATTAATAGAAAGCAATAGAATATACAAGGAATATAACTATTTGATAAGTTTTCACCAATAAAAGATGAGGCAATCCTAATTACAAATGATAGAAAGAAATAACATAGACAAGGCAATGAACTGTCTGAATTATAGAATTCCATGATGATCTAGGGAGTTTATGATTGCAATTCACAATAAGTTTTAGAAATTTCAGAGGTATAGGCACTGTAGCCTACCCAAACCTATAATGCTCAAGATCCTGACTTCTCAAGGAAATCTCAAAGGGTCCCTAAAAGATGGAATTGAGTTTATTGTCTTCACTTTGCTTGGTTACAATATCCCAACACAACCTATGATCCCACTTCACAAAGTTTTCACAAATTGGACCCCAAAGCCCAATACCCTGCCTATTGGCCATGCTGAAAATTTGTAATGAAAATAACTCTTTCTTTTCTCAAAGCACTTAATGAGATAACCACATTTATAGTTACCTTTTACAAGACTCTACAACATACCAAAAGCTTCTATATTGTTATTTTGGACAAACACTGGTAAGTATGACTGATACCCTATTTTTAACACATGAAAATGCTCAAATAACAAAGGAAGTGCAAACTAATGACCTCTTATACACCTCAACTCCTAGATAGTGCCTATTTATGTCCTAAATTGCCCAAATCCTGAAGCAATTAGACTCCAGTGCTCTGCAGATACCAAACCCCCAAATTGGGACCCCAAACCCTTGAAACTTAGGGCTTTATCAATCCTTGTGTCCTCGTCGACACTTCTGTGTCAAATTGGTCACTGGAACACCATCAAATCAACATATTAGAATGTTTCCCAGCATAAAATATATGACTTATGTGGTTGGTTCACCCACTGTTATACCGAGCCACCATTAACACTACCTTTCTACCACTGCTCTTCACTGTGATCACAACGTTTTCCCATAATCTGCATAAACCATTTGATTCATTCAATGGTTTGAACTATGTTCTATAAATTATTGATTCACCCACCCATTTGGTTCATTCAATGCTAGCTGAAGGTTCTATAAATCGCGCTAGAACTATATAGTTCTAGCGCAATTTATAGAACCTTCGGCTAGCATCATCGATAATCTCCTGGTGAAGCCTAGGGATGGCTAAAGAAAAGGTTAGAAGGGCCATAAGGTTAGAAGGGCCATCACCAGTGGCAAAATGGACTGCTAATTTTTCACAAAGCAAAATGAAACACCAAAGGTTACTGTTATCTAGTTGACAAAGCAAAATGAAACACCAGTGGCAACATGAACTGCTAATGTTTCACAATGTGGAGATCACTGTCATTACAATTCATAGGAAAACAAAAAGTAGAGAACATACTCGGAATTGTTGATAGTGAAGAGCAATGGTAGAAAGGTAGTAAATTGCAATCTTCCCTCCTAGCTTCACTCCGTTCGTATATGATCTTCGCGCGCGCACAACATAAAATGAAATGGAGATGCATTTTCTTTTTTTTTAACTTTTATGCCCGTGTTGGTCAAAATTTTGACCAACCCACAGTTGGTCAAAATTTTGACCAACACAGGCATAAAAGTAAAAAAAACAAAATTTATCCTTTATAATGCGACCAAGTAAAACCATTTTGCACTTTGGTAAAAAATTTTGGTCAAAATTTGTGGTCAAATGCACTAGTGTGAGTTAAATTTTGGTTAATTTAATCTTAATCCTAACCTAGATCCTACCCTACACCCATCTCTTTCTAGCTAATCAACCTACCCACTAATTAACCAAGGTTAATTAGACTAATTTTCTGATTCCTACAACTATTAGTCCTAATGATTTTCTCATAGGTGTGAGCAAAATTCTAAAACATTAATTTTTCAAAAAGTTCTAATTTGATGCAAAAAAGGTTTCTTACAACCTTTATGACACATTTATTACACTTTCTAAAAGTGTTTCATTAGTATAAGTCTTTTACAAGATCTATGCCACATCTTACATGTGTACTTGGAGTACACATGCATCCATCACATCCCAAGTTTCTCACACATGTGTGAGAAACCTTGGACTTTCTATGGATCATTGTCCCTTATGTGGTACCTATGTGGATGCCACATAGATGCCACCTCCTCAAGGTCTCCAAAATTGGTATAAAATGAGCCCTTACCTTAAGCAATACATCTCCTATTTTGCATTAAGGTTATTATGCTAGTTTGTTTCTAGCTAGAACATTTAGAGCATTTAGTATTTTGTTACTAACCCTTGCTTGGTAGGAATTTACATTTAATACTAGTTTCATGATCATTTAGTGTATTTTTTAAATGTATTTAATACTCATTGCTTGCAATAGATCATCATCTACTTCCATTTTCATTCTTGCATTGAGTTCTTGAGAGTAGTTATTCCATAACTATCTCTTGAGTTATTCAATATTCATTCTAGTTTGAATTTAATTATCATCCATAGTCCATCTTTAAATATTTGTGGGATAATAATTGTGTTGGGAGAGCACACCCACAACACTCTACATGAGAAAAACTAACAAGTCTTGGGTGCACTTATTGAGCTCTGAGGTTGTGAGGAGATCTTTGTTGTAGATTTAGCTTAATTTACATGCTTTGTTTTGTGAGTCATTTGTCTATATGAATATGATTTTGTTTCACTAACTTTTCATGTCTGAGCATGATCCCAATAGACGTAGTGTCACCTGCGACCTAGCTTTGTTATCTCTACAGATTCTCATTTGAGAGTTTTGGCATCTCTGCTCCTTACTTTATTGTCTCTCTTTGACTTAAAGCACTAAATTTTCTTTATGTTTTAAAATTCCTTTTTACATGATTTAGTATTTTTTTCTCTCAAATTTTTATCAGATTGGCGATTTTATAGGAGGATATGCTGCTAAATTTTAAGTTTTTTTGCTAACCCCTAATATTTTCCCTTATTTCATACTTTGTCATCTGCACATGCTATTCTATTTTCTCTGATCCTTGAAAACTATGTGAGTATAGATTAACATGTGTCAGGTAAACCTTTTGTATTTTGACGCATGTGACCTGGCTTTGTCATGTATGAGTTTTGTCATATGTGACCTGGTTTTTTCATCTATGCTTTGTTCAAATAAAAAGACAAATATTCCATGGATTTTGGGTTACTAACTTATTTGGTTTGCTGTAGCATTTTGGTTTTTGAGAAATAATGGCTCTTGTAGGATGTTTGGCCAAGAAATAACAAGTGAGACTACTAATATTTTAGTTTTGGAGGATGTTGGTTGAAGACTAAAGCAAGAAACTATTCACATGTTTTCTCTACAAGTTGCCTAGGAGATACAAATAAATTTTGTGTTTTCAATAGATTTGATTTCTTAGGCACATTAACAAAGTTTCACTTGTAGTGATTGTCAATTGGTAGGGGAGTATGCTTCTGTCTTTCTAAGACAATCATAAACCTAGACCCATTTGATTTATCACTTAGAAAGGAGACTTGGGAATTAATCACATGTTTGAGTGTTTGAGATAAAAGGAGAGTATGCTCTTTTCCCCTTTGTGGGAAAATAAAAAATCTAGACTCCTTTCATTGCCAATTCTTGCTTTCAAGTTAATCCTTTAGAGGGCCTACCACCAAGGGAAAAATCTTGTAGGAATGACCCAAGTGGGAACAAGGTGAACCCAACCCTTCCAACCCACTATAAATAAATGCCTCTTTGAGATTAAAGTATCAGAGGACGTAGCTAGTTCTATCTTTGATATGATTTGGTGTGTGTAGGGCTTTGAGGCCTCAATCTTGCTTGTGGGACTACACCATCCAAGGTACTTGTAGGGCTATAGGCCTTAATCTTTCTTATGGGGCTATGAGGGATAGCTACGAATGAATTCCCTAACTATAAACCTTTAGAGTAGAAGATACCCAGTTCATCCTTGAAAGGATGATAATCTATGTGCAAGGAAGATAGTAACTTCCCCAAGATACTCACCATATCGTGCCCTCATTAGTGCTTAGAGTCAAATAATACAACATTGTGACTGGACCCATTGCATGGTTGGTGATGGCCGTATTATGATTAGTTCTTGATTGTGTACCTAATTTTGTGAGAAAATATTTTCAGCCTCTACCAATTCCTTTAGGGATAAAGTGTGTTTGTAATTATCATCACATCATATACCTTTTACACTTGAATCCCGTAAGGTTGCTTTGTCCCTTGCAAGACTATTTTCATACATATGTGTTGCTTGTATTTTCAATTGAATTATTGAATAGAGAATGTTTTTAGACATATGTGTTTCCACTGAACAAAGAAACTTGACATTAAATCCAACTGGTCAAATTAGTCAAGACAGTCAAAATAGTCAAAAATATGCTCAAAATTACTAGAAAAACATAATCTGTCATCTCCAACCTATCATTTTTGTCTACGAGTTTCATCATTTGTGTATGAGAACTTTCATCTCTGTAGCAAAACATTGAGCTTCATATTTTGGCATAGTATGATAAATCAAGTTTTCTAATGGTTTCTAAAATCTTTCAACTTCAATAGCTTATTTTTTGGGTCAAAATAGAGGAAGAGTGACCACCGATCTTACATTCATCTTTTATCATCCAAACATCGATAAATCTTAATCTTCCATCATTTAACACCTTTCTTCTAAAGAGAATCATCATTGGACTTTAATCAAATTTATTTATCTTGATTGACCCTCATCCAACTTGAATCAATATTCAATCCAATCAAACAATCCTTTCTCCTTCATCAAGATTTAATCCAATATTTAGGTAGAAATATTTATCTATGTGACATTAGATCCTTATCCATAGAAATTATTTTCCATAGTTGACCCTTCTCACTTGAGATTATTTGTCCATTTTCAAGTATTGAGATCATACATTTTTATATCCTATTCTTACTTGGGATTATTTATTCATCTCCCAATGGAAAGTATATGTAGAACATGAGGCTATCAAGGGACATGTGATAGTAGATCAACCGGTAGAAGCTCCTCTCTATAGAGAACATCCTATTATCATTGACTTTCCAAATGAATCAATAATGAATATCTCACCTAGTACGCAGTGGAAGATTTATTTTGATGGATCTTTCACACATAAAGGATTTGGAGAAGGAATCTTATTCATTACACCTCAAGGAGACCTCATTCCGAAGTCTTACAAACTCTCCTTTTCTTGTAAAAATAATATTGTTGAGTATAAATTCTTAGTAATAGGACTTCATCAAGTTATCTTTTGGAAAATCAAGAATTTTCTTGTCTTTGGTGACTCCTAGTTGGTCATTAGGTAGGTAAAAGATGAGTACCAAACTAATGATGACAAGATACTTCCCTATCATATAATAGTAGAAGATCTTAAATAACATTTTGCAGAGTTGGTCTTTCAAAAAATTCCATGGGCCAACAATAAAGCAGCTAACACAATGGCTGCCATTGGTTCCTTGATCATAATGCTAGAGAACAGTCCTAAGTGCGGGTTTCTTGTTGATAATCTCCTTGTGCCTACATCTAAACAACTAGAGTATAAGTTGGTGTGTGAGATTGTTGGTCTTAAATCCACCTAGTACTCTAACATTCATGCCTATCTACAACATAAGGCCATTCTCATCACCCTTTCGCCTAATCAACATAAAACCTTCATTCACTACACTTCTCATTACACTATCCTTGTAAATACCCTTTTTCAAAATAACTTCTCCAAAACCCTCCTCTGATGTCTCGATTCAGAGGAGTCATAACTGTTATATTGTGGTGATTGATCAGGGAAGTACTGTACACTTTTCTTCTCCTTAACTCATTCATCTTATATCATTACCGAATGATATGACAACATAATATAAATCATAAATTAATTGCTTGACATCAATGACAAGACTATAACTGCTCTAACCTTTTTACTAGCATGTATTCCTCTTATCTTGGTTGGTTGTCATCATCAACTCCATCAGATAATCAATCTTCAACATTGTTATCAGTTATGGTAACAACAGTAACGCTATGAGTGGTAATGAAAGTTTGTTTTCTTTCATTGATAAAAATGTTAAGTCTAAGATTAAAATGGGGAACAATGGAACTAATCTAGTTGTGCAAAAAGGATCTATTATGATCCACACCAAGCAAGGTGAGAAGAAGGAGATTCATAATATTTATTTTTCCCTTGACATAAAGCACAATTTGATGAGTTTTGGACAACTCATTCATAATGGATACAAAGTACTGATGGAGAATGGTCAATGTGTCATTTATGAGAAAGATGGGAGTAAGATTGTTGTTGCAACAGTCCAAATGAAAAAGAATCAAATGTTTCTATAGAATATAGAGATGTGTTTCTCTTTCCAGTCTATAGTTGCAGCTCCCTAAAAAGCATGTACAACACTACAACAATAATCAGCTTTAAGGAGTGTGATTAAAGACACATCCAAGATATGACATCTCAGGTATGCTGGTTTGATTTTATTGTCCATAAAAAGAATGGTAGATGGTTTTCCACATATTGTACAGTCTACTAGATGTAATCACCCAAAATTGGTCTCCTAAACCATGGGCCCCTAATCTCAATTATTGATCATAATCTTTAAAGTCCTAACCCAAAAGGCAATTAAAATTCTATCAATCTGATCCAATCATCAAAATAGAAAATCATCAAAATCAGTTAATTCTTAAACATAAACATTATCTGGTAATTAAATCTATTTAAATCAATTAATTTAATTAAATGTCCCATCACATTAATTAAATTGAACCAATTTTCTATTTAAACATAAAAGGGAATTAATTTGAATTAAATATGAAAAATCTGAGATAAATCTTCAAAATTGATAAAAAAACAAATGAAGAAAAACTGAGATAAAGGTGGAGTTGTATAAATTAAAAAAGGAGAAAAGTTGTTAAGTTGAGCATAAAGATTAAATCAATTAGTTTTAAATCCTTAAATCACTCAAAACACAACCAATCAATTCAACTTGCATGTTTTAACTTAGCTTTGGGAAAATCTGAATTGTTCATCTCAAATAAATCTCAAGGTTGATCGATTTTATCAGGGTTCCTCCTCTCATTTGATATGTGCAATTGGAGTAAAGCTATTCTGCTGGGTTCATACTAAAGCTATTGTGCATCAAACTTTGTGAGTTTGAGAGTTTGCATATTCTTATTTAGTTATTATTTGCATGTCATATTTAGCCTAAAATCTTGTTTCTTTCATCATTATTACTGTAGAATATAGCTTAATTTCATATGTTATTTGCATCACAAAATCCAAAAAAATAGATTAGTATTGCATTTCATTTAAATCCTTCATTTAAATTATTGTCTATAGTCACCGAAGGCTCAAAAATATGAGAGCATCATACTCACGTTGAATATGAGGCAATAGATTGATTTGTGTGGTTTATTATGCTTATATATCTAATCATTGATTATTGATTAATGGTTAGAATAGTTAATCTTTCATTGGTTGTATTTATTTATTTACTTGAGGATAAACCAAGATATCCTTTTTTATTTATTTAGGAGATTACAATGGAATCCATACATGTATTTTGTCCTCTAGTCCAACTGGGAGGACATGTCATTTCTTGTATTTCCTTTATTAAATAATTAGCTCATCCTCCTTAAGAGGATCTTGACACTTTGCACACACTTATTATGGATGATGGTATTCATAGATTGGTGAGTTACTTAGTAACTCCTCTCATCATCTCTATAAAAGAGATGCTCTGCTCTCTCTTTTTCTCTCTCCATAAAGTTATTGTAAATGACTCTCTCTCTCTCTCTCTTTCATGATTTTCCATATTCATAATATCACAAGGGGTTTTTATTTTCTTTTACCCCTTCAAAAATCTTCTTGTCTCCTTGTGTTAGCTTTTAGAGTCTTTCTCCTAGTTCACGGTTTTACCATGGTAACATATTCTTCTTTAACTATCTCTCTTGGATTACTTTCATTTCCTTGCTCTTGTTAGTTTCTTTACATGGTATTAGAGCTTGGGTTGCTAATCCTTGTTTGAGTGTAGTATTAAAGGTTAATTTTCTTTGGAGCACATCTTATTGGAGAATCTTGTTTGAGAGAGAAGGTTGAGTTTAATTTAATAACTTTTATGTTGTTGGGTTTATTATTTTATTTAGTTATTATTTTTTCTAACCCTCTTTGGTCGGCTTGCTGCTAGAGAGTAGTATTTGAATTTTCTTTTGGTTTGGTTGGTTTACCGCCAAACCTATTTCAATCTATACTTTATTTTGATAACCTTTGTTAGAAAACTACATGGTTTATCTTCTTTTCACTTATATTTATTGCAAGGTATATACTAATCGTGTTTAATCAGAATTAATCATTCTTTCTTGCAAGATTCAAATATCTAATATCTCAAATCTCTTTTAAAATATCTTTGTGCATGTAAGTTATATTATTTTTTTTGCAGGCATATCTCTATTCTAATTTTTATCTATATTATTATATCATTTATCTCTATTAATATTTTCTTGTTATTCAATCATATATATATATATGTTATCTCTATTATTTTAGATTCTGAGCAAGTTTTTTGGCTGCACCATTTTTGGTATCTCTTGCGCAAGTTTTATGGTGTTCTTTCTCTTTGCTCTTGTTTTTTTATTTGTCTGTACTTTAGACTTCCCTCCAAACCATTTTTATTAATATTTTCCTAACCTTTCATTCTCCATCCATCTAACTCTCCATTCCTTGCACATGTTTTCTAGTGTCCCAGTTTCCTACGCAAGCTTTTGGCAACCTCTGTCCTGCGTATCTTTTGGTGCTAAATTTTAGTTTCAACCTTCCTTCTCCCCTAGACATTTCAGTTTTTTTTGCCAGCTCTTACTTATGGCTATTTAATACCTCAACCTGCATTAGTTTCATTCTGTCTTCTCTTCCATTCAATATTTACCTACCTTGTGTTTCATTTACCTGCTATTATCCCTTGTGTAACTCCTTTTCTGGTTAAATTTTCTTCCATCTGCCTCGTTCATTGCATATTCTTTTGTCTTCATTTTTTATTTCTCTATATTCATTTCTTCATTATTACTGACGTATTCTCTGCATTTCTTAGTTAAAATCAGTTCTTTGCTAAGTTTAGCTAGTGTTTGAAGTTTAGTTTGAACGGTTTTAAACTAGTTTGACTGATTTATATTCATTTCATTAATTGATTTTAATTTCTTTGGTTTGTCATTAGTTATTCCCTTTTTTTAAAAATAGTTTTCATACATTACTTAGATTAATTATTTCAAAAACTAGAATACAATAATTAGTTTACTTTTATTGTTAAAAAGTTTAAAATTACGTTTAATAATTTTTCAAACTTCAAATTAAAATTTTCTCTCATCTAATTTTTTTTTTGTTTTAAAGTTTAATTTCACTAGTGATTATCATTTTATCAATTTATTTTATGTTTAAATTCAAAATTCAAAATTATTTATTCATTTTTTAATTGATTTAACAAAAAATTAATTGCTAATTTAAGCTATTCAAATCAGAATTAACATTATGTTAAAATTCATTTTAAGATTATTTGAAGGTTTTTTATCATTGTTTCTGAGGTGATTTTGTCCCATCCTAACATTTTTTTTCTCTTTTAATTACTCAATTATATCTACATTAATCCATGAAATCAAATTGAATAGTACTAATTACCATGCATGGATAACACAAATTTCATTTATTTTTCAATTTAAGCACATGTTAGACATTGCTACTGGTATGACTTCCGTTCTAGCCGCCACTGTAGCTCAAGGTGACATTGATGCTTGGAACACTAAAAATGAGGAGGCCCTTGGCCTCATTTGCATTTCTCTCGATCTGAAATTATATATACTTATTGCTAATTGTACTACAACTCATGCAACATGGAATATTCTAAAAAACACCTATGATAGTCCGAATGAATCCAGAAAGATTCAACTCAAAGACCAATTGGAGGATCTCAGGTATACAGATTTCAAGACTATGGATGATTTTTATTAAAGTTTGATTCAATTATAATTTAGTTAAATGGTTTAGGAGTTACTATTAATGATATTCATTTAATTCATATATTTTAAAGAAATGTCTTCCTAGGTAATATCAACAACTTACAACTAATGTGCACTCTCAATTAGCTATTCCTACTTTAGCTACTCAATTAACCTGTATCATTCTTTAAAATTTAGTGCGTCAAGAGGAAGCTAAGTCAATTCAATTTGGAACTCTTAAATCTAATGAACATGCTTTTTTTTTTTTCTAAAAATCAAAATCCTAACTTTAGATCTAATAATCATAACAATAACAATTCTCATTCTAGGCCTCATTATAACAAAAATAATCATAATAATAGTTATAATAATAACAAAAATCATAGTAATAATCATAATAATAAGTTCCATCAAAAGAATCGTCCTACTAAAAAACCCCATTGCACCTATTGTGGGAAAGATGGTCACGTGACCAACAATTGCTTTAAAAAACAAAATGATAAGGAGCCCATGAATCAAAATAATAAAAAATCTCATTATAAGAAGAATAATGGTAATTCATTTCGTCATAATTTTTAGTAAGTTATAATGTTTCTAACTATTTAGAGTGGATTGTTGATAGTGGTGCATCTCATAAAAAAGTTTTTGATTCATTACAACCCGATACTTCAAATATTCCTATTAAATTAGCTAATCATCACAGTTTCAAAGTTGAAGGTTTTGGTGATCTTTCAATTTATAATGGTAAATTGCATGATGTTCTTTATGTTCTTGAATTGAAAACTAATCTTCTTTCAGTTTCTAAGTTATGTCAACCTTATAAGGTTGAATTTCATAAGGATATGTTCTATGTTATTGATCCCCAATCTAACCAAGTTGTTTCTAATGCTAAATTATATCATGATAATTTGTTTAAATTTTATTAATTTGCCTCTTCAAGGAAATCATTGCATGCTAATGTGGACTTTCATATTTGGCATGAAAGGCTTGGCCACTTAAATTCTGATTATATATCTTTCATGCAAAAATAAAATATGGTTAATAGATTTCCTCATTTAATTTCTTCCAAAATTATATGCCATGGTTTCATTGTTAGATAAATGAGAGGGCAGGAGGGTGAATCAATTATGTTCAGTTATCCTATAGTCCCAAATTCCTCTCTAATGTATAATATCAATTTGAAAAAATAAACTAAACAACTCGGTAATAACTTGTTATATTGTGGTGATTGATCAGGGAAGTATTGTACACTTTTTCCCCCGCCCTTGCTGGGGTTCGGGGCCAGGTCGGGCTCTGAGTGGGGGTTTGGGGGCGGAGCTCCCAAGAATTTTTTTTGGGGGGATTTTTTTCAGCTATTTGTGGGCTGACATGTTTTAACCCTAAAGCGAAAAAACAAGCTTGTATAAAATAGCTTAGGGTTAGGGATTTCACTATGATGTATGTTTTTACTAGCTTCTTGTGACAAAATTGAGCTATAAGGGATTGCAGATTGTAATCAAGTTGTAATCACTAGATAATAATAATATTGGACTCATTGTTGGTGGACGTAGACTAGGGATTGGGTGAGCTATGTTAAATATTTGTGTCTTGTGTTCTTTTCTGTGTGCTTTATTATTTTCTGATATTGGTTATATTTGCATGTAACTATTATTTCTGTCTTGTTAATCATAACAAGTGGTATCAGAGTGAGGTTGTTTTTCAGTTCTCCTCTATAGGAAGATCTCACAGTTTAGAGGGAGTCTCATGATTGAGTGGGAGAAATGGAAGATGAGGGTAAGCTGAAGGTTGAGAAGTTTAACGGGCATAACTTTTAGTTATGGAAAATGCAAATGGAGGACTATCTCTATCAAAAGGATCTATGGAGGCCATCAGGAGGAAAATCCAAGAAACCGTCAACAATGATTGATGAGGACTAGGATATTCTTGATAGAGAGGCACTTGGTAGTATTCAATTATGCTTGGCACAATCAATGGAATTCAATATTACGCAAGCAAATATGATTGAAGATTTGATGCAAACCCTAGTGAAGTTGTATGAAAAGCCCTCTGCTTCTAACAAGGTATTTCTCATGAAGTGTTTGTTTAATATGAAGATGGTAGAAGGTGGATCTGTTACTAATAATTTTGAATGAGTTTAATACAGTTACCAGTTAGTTACCTTTTGTAATGTTATTTTTGATGAAAAAATTAGGGCTCTCTTGATTTTGTGTTCTTTGCCTGAAGATTGGAATGGCTTGGTAATGGCTGTTAGTAACTCTGTTTCTGGTTCCAATACCCTAAAATTTGATGATGTTATTACTGTAATTATGAGTCAGGAAACTCATAGGAAAAGCTCAGGTGGATCTATATTTTGAAGTGTCTTGAACACACAAAGTAGAAGCAGAATGAATGAGAGAGGAAATAATTTTGAAATCAAGAGGAAAATCAAAGGGAAAGAGGTTTGAATCCAAAGGGCCAAATGATTTATGGTACTATGGAAAACCATGTCAAAAGAAGAAATATTTATGGACTTGGAAGAATAAAGGAGAAAAACAAGAAGGTAACAAGGAGGCAAATGTGGTAAGTAATAAATCTAAAGAGGATGCTTTGCTTCTTTCTTTAGAAAGTGTTGATGATTCATGGGTTTTAGATTCTAGGGCTTCATTTCATGCTACACCCCATAGAGGTTATTTTCTTGATTATGTCCAAGGGGATTTTGGGCTAGTTTATTTGAGAGATAATGAACCTTGTCAGATTGTTGGAAAGGGAAAAATTAAAATTAAGTTGCAGAATGGGAATCATTGGCTACTACAAGAGGTAAGACATGTTCCAAGGCTGAGTAGGAATTTAATTTCAGTAGGGCAACTTGGTGATGAGGGTTGCACAGTTACTTTTAATGATAAAAATTGGAAGGTTTCAAAAGGTTCCTTAGTAGTACAAATAGGTGTGAAAGAAGGCACCTTATATCTTTGTATAGGTCATACTATTCCTTCTACTTTGATTGTTTCAGAGAAAAATGAATGTTCATGAACAATTACTGCAATTGAGTAGGAAGAACATCAAATAGTTGTTGTAGATTCTGACACAACACTTTGACAATACAAACTTGGGAACATGAGTGAAACATGTATGAAATTAATTCATTCAAAAAAAGTTTTACCTGGTCTAAAATGTGTCAATATGGATTTATGTGAAAGTTGTGTGTATGGAAAACAAAAAAGATTTAGTTTCGTGAAAAGTGGGAAGGAAAAGAAAAATGATAAATTAGAGCTTGTGCATACAAATGTATGGGGACTAGTTGAGGTATCTTCCATTGGTAGCCCTTTGTATTATGTTACATTTATAGATGATACAACAAGAAAAGTATGGATTTATTTTCTTAGATAGAAATATGATGTATTTCAAACTTTTAAGAAATGGAAATGCTTGGTTGAGAATGAGATTGGTAAAATGCTAAATATCTCAGATCTGATAATGGTGGTGAGTATTGCAGCACAACATTTGAAGATTATTCTTCCTCTAATGGTATTCATAGGCAGAAGACTGTACCAAGAACTCCACAAGAAAATGGAGCGGCTGAATGCATGAACATGACAATAATGGAGCATGTAAGAAGTATGAGGTTGCATGTTGGGCTGCCCTTAAACATGTGGATGGAGTCTGTTAATACAGATGTATATTTAATTAGTAGAGGTCCCTCTACTCCTTTGGGCTATGGTATTCCAGAGGAAGCATGGACTAGTAAGAAGGTGAGTTATTCCTTTCTCAAAAACTTTGGTTGTGAAGCATTTGCACATATAGATTATGAAAACACAACCAAGCTGGAAGATAAGTCAAAGAAATGCGTATTTTTTGGATATGGCATTGATGAATTTGGTTATAGGCTTTGGGATTTTGAAAATCATAAAATTGTAAGAATCAGGGATGTCATATTCAATGAGAAATTATTGTACAAAGATCTATTATAGCAGCATGAGAAGAAATAAAATGATTATGTAGTACTAGATGATACTCCAAAAGATGATGTTCCAATAGTTCCTTATGCTCCACAACAACAACAAAAACCAAAACCAAAAACCCTAGTGAATGTTAGATGGTCAACAAGGTTAAGTAGGCCTCTAGAAATATTTTCTCCCTCTTTGTATTCTATTTTATTAACATATGATGGTGAATTAGAAGGATATGATGAAGCTGTGCATGTGGATACAAAGGTTCAGTGGGAGCTTGCTATGGAAGAAGAAATGGACTCTTTGCTAAAAAATCAAACTTGGGATTTATGTAAGTTACTTGCAGGAAAAAGGGCTTTACAAAATAAATGGGTTTACAGGCTGAAAGAAGAGGATGGAGGTAAGAAAATATTTAAAGCCAGGTTAGTTGTAAAAGGATTTGCACAGAAAAAGGGTATTGATTTTTGTAAGAATTTGCAAATAGCAAAGATTGAACCAAGGATCTAGAGGTTAATGAAAAGCACAAGAGAGATGATATGAATTCAATGATTGATATTGAATTGATCCAATGAATTCACCTTGATGATGATTACATAATAGGCCTCCTTATATAGGAAAGGCGATAAGAGAGAATGAAAAGGAGTTGATAAGAAATCACCTATGCTAGGTGTAACCACATGTCCACCAAATGTGGATCATCCTCCATTATGCAATGAAGTATGTGCAATGGGATTAGGATGATAATGTGATAAGAGAACTAAAGGTGGATCTCACACCAAAGGTGGAATTCCTCCTACACCATGTGCTTAATTAGGTGCACACTCCTAGATGTCTCAATCAAGAACTACTATGCAATGCATTAACCTAAGTAAGATTAAGTAAAGTGTAATTAAGAATATTTAATTACACCAACACCCCCCCTTAATTGCAACTTAGGGGAATGCACTTAAAATCACAATGCAAGATGGGTCCCGACAACAATGCCATGTTAGGTACCCATGTATAATATGCAATACATGAAATTAAATAACTCTCATAAAGAAGAGAAAGAGGGAAAACCTCATGGGAAAAACCCTCCCCCCAAAAGAGAGAAGAAAATAAGATGCATGGATGGATGGAGTGCTCAAGACCCCCCAAGAACTACATACATCATGTATATACAAAATAAGAAGGATAGTTGGAGACATGATATCCCCCCATAATGTAGAAGCTCCCATGTTGATGAAGAGTACCTGCAAACAATAGATCAACCAATGCCTACAAGAAACATGTTTCCCCTTGGGAAGAAATAGATACATCAAATGATGAAGAAGCCAATCCATGTGCAAATGGAAGGAGGAATGAGATTAAGGTCTCCATGCATGAATCTTTGAAGACTGAATAAGTCTCTCCAAATTCAAAGAATCTATCACCTCATGTGACAAATCAAGTGAAGAAGGAGAAGAATCAAGTGTGCCAATCGCCAAAGAAGGTGAAGAAGTATCCCCAACTATGATGTTGTCATCAAAGAAAAGAGAAACCCCCTAATTCATGTCTTCCAAATCTACATCATGAGAATCAACAAATGCTGAAGAGGCATCCAAGTAGTCATCACATTCTGCAAGATCTGAAACACTATGATAATCCTGCTGAATAGTAGAGTCCATGTCTAAAGAAGCAGGAGGTGGAGGAGTAGGACTATCAACACTTGACTCAACAAAAAAATGATTCAAGTGCCCAAAGTTCTCCTCATAATTATCCCTTGGAAAAGGGATGTGTACATCATGAATATCATCATCATCATCAACAAAATGTGAAAAAGAATACAAACATGATGTATGATCAACAAATCCCATAGCTATGACATCTCTAGTCTCAATGTCCCTAATGTAGACAAAATCAAGAGTGAACTCAACAATTTTACCTTGTGCCCCATGTGTAATTTGGTAAATAGAAAGGATATTAGTGGTCAAGGATGGTACACAAAGAACATCATTAAATGTCCACCCTCCCATAGGAATAGAACCTTTCCCACAAAATCTCATGAATGTATTATTACCCATCAAAATATTATGATAATTACAAGGCTCAATAGAAGAAAACATATCCATAGAAGATGCCATATGATGTGATGCACCTGAATCAAGAATCCATTTACCTTGCTTAGGATGTGTGGAAGCCAAGAGTGCTTTTCCTTCACCTTTATCTTTGGATGATGATGGAGATGTAGAAGTCGCCAAATGTGTAGAAGGAGTAGAAACTAATGAGGGAAAATTAATGTTGTGCTTCTGAATAATGTGAGTTACCTCATCAATATTCTTTTGAAAACACTTATGCTCATCATGTCCTAGCTTTTTACAATATGCACATTTATCCCTCTTTCTTCTAGATGATTCCTCTCTTGAAGAGGACTTGGATTCAATAGTATTGTGTAAAGGAGATTCATTACCTTTGTCATTAGGCTTAGGATCCTTATGTTGTTTCTTTCCTTTTCCATTAGAAGCCTTTGATGTAGACTCACTTGCAACCAATGCTTGATGTGTGGAAGGCTTCAATTTTCCCATGTGTGCCAACTTTGCTTGTTCCCTAGTGAATTGCGCTACAAATTCATCAAGAGAAGGAAATTTTTATGCACTACCAAGAGCATCCATAGTAGCATAGAATGTAGAAACAAAGATAGAATAATCAGGACCTAGCCTAGAAAGAATAGAAAAGATCAATTGTTCATCCCCTTTAACAATGGCACATGTAGAAAGCTCCAATCTAATAGAATTGAACTTAGAGAAAGAGTTTTGAATGTTGTCAAAACCACTGCGATTTAGACCTATGAGCTCATTCTCCAATCTGAATTTCTCATTCTATCAGGTTTACCAAAGAGTCCTTCCAATATGACCTAAGCATCACGAGGATTTGTGCAAGATACAATATGAAAGTGCAAATTGTGAGAGATGGATGATCTAAGAGATCCAAGTGCTTTATCCCTTCGATCAAACCATTTTCGCCTTTCTACAACACCTGTTTGAGGTTCTTGATCTTGCCCAAGAGTCATTCTAAGCAATCTAATACTCAACAAATGATCACTTAAAGATACTTTCCATTCATGGTAGTTATATGGAGTGAGGACTTTTACCTTTGAATTATCCATGATTCAACCAAATAATGATTGATAACTATTGATAACTCCTTCAAATGATTGATGGAAATAAAAAAAGTGAAATCCAAGGAGTAACTAAGTGCAAATATAGCCCCAAAATTACCTATTTATGAAATTGATATGTCCACCCAAAATCACTAAAATATGATTCAAGATATGGAAAGTAGACAAAAAATCATGCACTTTCAAAAAAAATTTCACCTCAAAATGTTACCATATGTGCCCAAACGAAGCCTTGGAAGTTGCGAAAATCAGAAACAGTCAAGAAAATCTGCAATTTATGATAAATCTGGCCACCAAATCGCAAAACTAATACCACCACTGGATTCTTCAAGAAATTCTACCCAATTTCAAAAATAATTACTCAAAAAAAAGAGAAAAAATGAGCAAGATATGGCCCTCTTAAGTTGGACTGCAAAATGAAAAAATCCAATGGTGAAGGCTAAGAATTTTCAAACTTTGATGATGTCAGTAGAAAATTATGTTAAATTTGACGACCATTTGGACATCACCAGAAAACCAATTTGGCCTATTTTGATAGCTCGATGGCCATCAAATTTAGCCTGAGGAACGTGTGATGTTAGCCAAAAAAATGGGCCCCTGCTGATGTTTCGTTGATTGTGCGAGTGACGGGGTGGTATCGTACTGATGATGTCAGCTGCTGACATCAGTGACCATACTGATGATGTGGGTGGTTGATGTGGCACAACAACCACATGTCCTCTCCTGATCCAGCCTTGTGGATCTGATGTGGCCATCTGCATGGCGGTTGGAGACAATGCCATGTATCTGAGCTATGCTTACACATGGCACGCTGTGTATTTGAGCTGCGGTTACACATGGCATGCTGCCGGGTGGAGGTGGAAGAGGGGCCGCTGGGAGTTGGGATTTTAATCCCAAATTGCATGTGTTGTGGGATTTCTAGAAATTTATATGTGCCAAGACTTAGAAATGAAGCTAAAGAGAGGAATGAAGGTGGGCTCGGGCCTGGGATTGCCTTCAGGCTGGATTCTGACTAATGCTCGACTGAATCAGGTACTGTATTGATGATGTCACCAGTGATTTATGTGGTGAATTGATAGATAATTAATCCAAAGGGCATGTACCAAGCCCAAATGAAAATTTTGCATAGCAAAAAAATATCCCAACAAAATTGCAGAATAAAAAAAAAATATTTTGTTTTTCAAAATCGTACCGCAGAGGTGCAGATCGGGTTGTATGGTCCAATTTGCAATTTTTTTTTGCCTCGATTTAGAATTTCACCAGACATGGGCAAGTTTATAGTCGATCTTAACTGAAATAGCCTCCTGAACACAATGGTGAGGTCAGATCTACTCCAAGATGCCTCTACAACATGTTGGTTCTCAGATCTAAGATTTAGACCTTCAAAGCTTGCAACAAGATCTCTTTAAATTGACTAATCAAAATGCTCCAATGGCTTTGATACCATTTAAGAATTTGCAAATAGAAAAGATTGAACCAAGGATCTAGAGGTTAATTAAAAGCACAAGAGAGATGATATAGATACAATGATTGATATTGAATTGATCCAATGGATTCACCTTGATGATGATCACATAATAGGCCTCCTCATACAGGAAATGCAATAAGAGAGAATGAAAAGGAGCTGATAAGCTATCACCTATGCTAGGTGTAATCACATGTCCACCAAATGTGGATCATCCTCCATTATAAAATGAAGTATGTGCAATGAGATTAGGATGATAATGTGATAAGAGAACTAAAGGTGGATCTCACACCAAAAGTGGAATTCCTCCTACACCATGTGATTAATTAGGTGCACACTCCTAGGTGTCTCAATCACAAACTACTATGAAATACTTTAACCTAAGTAAGATTAAGTAAAGTTTAATTAGGAATATTTAATTACACCAACAATTTTGATGAGATATTTTCTCGAGTTGTTAAAATGAATTCTATTCATACTGTTTTAAGTATTGTGGCTACTAAATATTTGCATTTAGAGAAACTTGATGTTAAAATTTTTTTCTTCATGGTGATCTGGATGAATAAATATATATGGTACAACCACAAGGATTTGAGGTCAAGGGTAAGGATAATCTAGTGTGCAGATTGCAAAAAAGTTTATATTGCTTGAAGCAAGCACATCAGCAATGGTATATTAAATTTGATAGTTTTATGAATGAGTATGGATACACTCAGTGTCATTCTAACCATTGTGTTTATTTTAAGAGGTTGGATGATGATAGCTACATTATTTTATGTTTATATGTTGATGATATGCTTGTAGCTAGGTCTAACATGGATCACATTAAGGGGTTGAAATAATAATTAGCACGTTCATTTTCTATGAAGGATTTGGGAGCAACAAAATAAATCCTTGGTATGAAAATTTTTAGAGATAGGAAAAATAAAAAATTGATTTTTATCTTAGGTTGATTATATTGAGAAGGTGTTGCAATGTTTCTCTATGGAGAATGCCAAATCTTTTTGTACACCTTTTCCTGGTCATTTGAAATTAACTAAGGAGATGTGTCCTAAGACACTAGAAGAGGATGCTAAAATGTCCAAGGTACCTTTTGCTTCAGCTGTAGGGAGCTTAATGTATGCTATGGTATGTACTAGGCTAGATATTGCACACACAATGGGAGTCATTAGCTAGTATATGAGTCACCTTGGGATTGAGCATTGGAATGTAGTGAAATGGATTCTCAGATATTTGAGAGGTACATCCAGTAATTGTTTACACTTTGGGGGATCTACTACTACTGTACAAGGCTATGTTGACTCATATTTGGTAGGAGATATATATAGCATGTAGAGTACTATAGGCTGTGTATTTACTGTTGGTGGGACAACAGTGAGTTGGATTTATCAGTTACAAAAGGTGAATGCTTTATCCACTATAGAGGAAGAGTATGTTGATGCTACAGAGGCGTCCAAGGAGATGATATGGCTTCAATTCTTCATGGAAGAATTGGGACATCCAGAGACAGATAATTATCTATATACAGATAGCTAGAGTGCCATTCATCTTGCAAAGAATTTTGCTTTGCACTCAAAGACAAAACACATACAGTTATGGTACCATTTCATTCGATCAGTTTTGGATGATGAACAGTTAAAGATGGAAAAGATAGACATAGATTATAATCCAACATATATGTTTACAAAGGTAGTAACAAGGGAGAAGTTAAAATCTTGTTCAGCTTTGGTTGGTCTATTAGACTGAACAAAATAAAGGAACAACATAGTCCAGGGTGGTTAGATCCAATGGGAGCTTCATAGGCTAGCTATTTTGCTACATGATTAGTCTTCAAGTGGGAGATTGTTGGTTTTTTGTGGAGTTTGATCAATCCCCAAGTGAGAGATTGTTATATTGTGGTGATTGATTAAGGAAGTGCTATACACTTTTCCCCCCACCCTCGTCAGAGTTTGGGGCTGGATTGGGGGAAAAGTGTATAGTACTGACATGTTGTAACCTGAAAGTGACAAAATAAGCTTGTATAGAATAGCTTAGGGTTAGGGATTTCATTATGATGTATGTTTTTACTAGCTTCTTGTAGCAGTATTGAGCTGTAAGGGATTGCAGATTGTAATCAGGTTGCAATCACTAGACAATAATAATATTGGACTTGCTGTTAGTGGATGTAGCCTAGGGATTGGGTGAACCATGTTAAATCTTTGTGTCTTGTGTTCTTTTCTGCGTGGTTTATTATTTTTTGATATTGGTTATATTTGCATGTAACTATTATTTTTTTCTTGTTAATCCTAACAAGTGGTATCAGAGCGAGGTTGTTTTTTCAGTTATCCTCTACAGGAAGATCTCACAGTTTAGTGGGAGTTGCACGGTTGAGTGGGAGAAATGGTAGGTGAGGGTAAGATGAAGGTTGAGAAGTTTAATAGGTAGAACTTTTAGTTATGGAAAATGAAAATGGAGGACTATCTCTATTAGAAGGATCTATGGCTTCCATTGGGAGGAAAATCCAAAGAACAGTCAACAATGACTAATGAGGGTGGGATATTCTTGATAGAAAGGCACTTGGTAGTATTCAATTATGCCTAGCACAATCGGTGGCATTCAATATCAAAAAATAAAAGATGATTGAAGATTTGATGCAAACCTTAGCGAAGTTGTATGAAAATCCCTCCGCTTCTAACAAGGTATTTCTCATGAAGCGTTTGTTTAATATGAAGATGGTAGAAGGTGGATCTGTTACTAATCATTTGAATGTGTTTAATATAGTTAACAGTTAGTTATCTTCTATAAATATTATTTTTGATGAAGAAATTAGGGCTCTCTTGATTTTGTGCTCTTTGCACGAAAGATGGAATGGCTTGGTAACGACTGTTAGTAACTCTATTTCGGGTTCTAATACCCTAAAATTTGATGATGTTATTGGTGTAATTCTGAGTGAGGAAACTCATAGGAAAAGATTAGGTGGATCTACATTTGGAAGTGTCTTGAATGCACGAGGTAGAGGCAAAATGAATGAGAGAGGAAATAATTTTGGAAATCATGGAAAATCAAGAGGAAAATCAAAGGGATAGAGGTCTGAAACCAAAGGGCCAAATGATTGCTGGTACTATAGAAAACCAGGTCATGCGAAGAAAGATTACTGGTCTCAGAAGAATAAAGGAGGCAAACAAGAAGGTAACAAGGAGGAAAATGTGGTAAGTAATAAATCTAAAGATGATGCTTTGCTTCTTTCTTTAGAAAGTGTTGATGATTCATGGGTTTTAGATTCTGGGGCTTCATTTCATGATACACCCCATAGAGGTTATTTTCTTGATTATGTCTAAGGGAAATTTGGGCTAGTTTATTTGGGAGATAATGAACCTTGTCAGATTGTTGGAAAGGGGAAAATTAAGATTAAGTTGCAGAATGTGAATCATTGGCTACTACAAGAGGTAAGACATGTTCCAAGACTGAGTAGGAATTTAATTTCAGTAGGGAAACTCGGTGATGAGAGTTGAAAAGTTACTTTTAATGATAGAAATTGGAAGGCTTCAAAAGGTTCCTTAGTAGTAGAAAAAGGTGTGAAAGTAGGCACCTTATATCTTTGTACAGGTCATAATGTTCCTTCTACTTTGATTGTTTCAAAGAAAAATGAATGTTCAGGAACAGTTGCTGTAGTTGAGCAGGAAGAACATCAAACAATTATTGTAGATTCTGACACAACACTTTGGCAATACTAACTTGGGCACATGAGTGAAAAAGGTATGAAATTAATTCATTCAAAGAAATTTTTACCTAGTCTGAAATGTGTCCATATGAATTTCTATAAAAGTTGTGTATGGAAAATAAAAGAGAGTTAGTTTTGTGAAGAGTGGGAAGGAAAAGAAAAATGAGAAATTAGAGCTTGTGCATACAAATGTATGGGGACCGGCTCAGGTATCTTCTCTTGGTGGCTCTTTGTATTATATTACATTTATAGATGATGCAACAAGAAAAGTATGGATTTATTTTCTTAGACAAAAATCTGATGTATTTCAAACTTTTAAGAAATGTAAATGCTTGGTTGAGAATGAGACTAGTAAAATGCTAAAATATCTCATATTAGATAATTATGGTGAGTATTGCAACAAATAATTTGAAGATTATTGTTCCTCTAATGGTTTTCGAAGGTAGAAATCTGTACCATGGACTCCACAAGAAAATGGAGTGGCTGAACGCATGAACAAGACAGTAATGAAGCATGCAAGAAGTATGAGGTTGCATGCTGGGATGCCCTTAAACATGTGGGTAGAGGCTGTTAAGACAATGATATATTTAATCAATAGAGGTCCCTCTACTCTTTTGGACTGTGGTATTCGAGAGGAAACATGGACTAGTAAGAAGGTGAGTTATTCTTTTCTCAAAACCTTTGGTTGTGAAGCATTTGCACATATAAATTCTAAAAAATAGAACCAAGCTGGAAGATAAGTCAAAGAAATGTGTATTTGTTGGATATGGCATTGATGAATTTTTTTATAGGCTTTGGGATTTTGAAAATCATAAAATTGTAAGAAGCAAGGATGTCATATTCAATGAGAAAGTGTTGTACAAAGATCTGTTGCAGTAGCATGAGAAGAAAGAAAATGATTATGTAGTACTGGATGATACTCCCACATATGATGTCTTAGTAGTTCCTTATGCTCCGCAACAATAAATACCACAAACCCCAATGAATGTTAGATGGTCAACAAGGTTAAGTAGGCCTCCAAAAATATTTTCTCCCTCTTTGTATTCTATTTTATTAACAGATGCTGGTGAACCAGAAGGATATGATGAAGCTGTGTAGGTGGATACAAAGGTTTTGTGAGAGCTTTCTATGGAAGAATAAATGGAATCCCTGCTGAAAAATCAAACTTGGGATTTATGTAAGTTACCCGTAGGTAAAAGGGCTTTACAAAATAAATGGGTTTACAGGCTGAAAGAAGAAGATGGAGGTAAGAAAATATTTAAAGCCAGGTTATTTGTAAAAGGATTTGCATAGAAAAAGGGTATTGATCTTGATGAGATATTTTCTCCAGTTGTTAAAATGACTTCTATTTGTACCATTTTAAGTATTGTGGCTAATGAAGATTTGCATTTAGAGCAGCTTGATGTTAAAATAGCTTTCCTTCATAGTGATTTGGATGAAGAAATATATATGGTACAACCACATGGATTTGAGGTCAAGGGTAAGGAGAATCTAGTGTGTAGATTGCAGAAAAGTTTATATGGCTTGAAGCAAGCACCTTGGTAATGGTATATTAAATTTTGACACTTTTATGATTGAGCATGGATACACTCAGTGTCATTCTGACCATTGTGTTTATTTTAAGAGTTTGGATGATGATAGCTATATTATTTTATGTTTATATGTTGATGATATGCTTGTAGCTAGGCCTAACATGGATCACAGTAAGGGGTTGAAACAACAGCTAGCACATTCATTTTCTATGAAGGATTTGGGGGCAGCAAAAAAAATCCTTGGTATGAAAATTTATAGATATAGGAAAAATCAGAAATTGACTTTATCTCAGGCTGATTATATTGAGAAGGTGTTGCAATGTTTCTCTATGGAGAATGCCAAATCTGTCAACACACCTTTTCCTGGTCATTTGAAATTGACTAAGGAGATGTGTCCTAAGACACCCAAAGAGGAGGCTAAAATGTCCAAGGTACCTTATGCTTCAGTTGTAGGGAGCTTAATGTATGCCATGGTATGTACTAGGCTAGATACTACACCCGCAGTGTGATTCATTAGCCAATATATGAGTCACCTTGGGATTGAGCATTATAATGCAGTCAAATAGATTCTCAGATATTTGAGAGGTACATTCAGTAAGTGTTGACACTTTGGGGGTCTACTACTACTGTACAAGGCTATGTTGACTTAGATTTTGTAGGAGATATAGATAGAAGGTAGAGTACTACATGCTATGTATTTATTGTTGGTGGGACAACAGTGAGTTGGATTTATCAGTTACAAAAGGTGAATGCTTTATCCACTACAGAGGCAAAGTATGTTTTTGCTATAGAGGAATCCAAGGAGATGATGTGGCTTCAATTATTCATGGAAGAATTGGGACATCCACAAATAGATAATTATCTATATACTAATAGCCAAAGTGCCATTCATCTTGCAAAGAATTCTTCTTTGCACTCAAGGACAAAACACATATAGTTATGGTACCATTTCATTCGATTAGCTTTGGATGATGGGAAGGTAAAGCTAGAAAAGATACACATA
Source organism: Chamaecyparis obtusa (assembly GCA_027943335.1). Taxonomy (NCBI): domain Eukaryota; kingdom Viridiplantae; phylum Streptophyta; class Pinopsida; order Cupressales; family Cupressaceae; genus Chamaecyparis; species Chamaecyparis obtusa. The sequence goes on from BSBK01005217.1 coordinate 713,752, forward strand.
GATGATAATCTAACATATATGTTTACAAAGGTAGTAATAAGGGAGAAGTTGATCCCTTGTTTAGATTTGGTTGGTCTATTAGACTGAACAGAATAAAGGACCAATAGATTCTAGGGTGGTTGGATCTAGTGGGAGTTTCACAAGGTAGCGGTTTTGGTATAGGATCAGTCTCCAAGTGGGAGATTGTTGGTTTTTTGTGGATTCTGATCAATCCCCAAGTGGGAGATTGTTATATTGTCATGATTGATCAAGGAAGTAGTGTACACTTTTCCCCTCACCCTTGCTAGGGTTTGGGGCCGGGTTGGGGAAAAAGTGTACAATAACGACATGTTGTAACCCTAAAGAAACAAAATAAGCTTGTATAAAATAGCTTAGGGTTATGGATTTCATTACGATGTATGTTTTTACTATCTTCTTGTAGCAGTATTGAGCTATAAGGGATTGCGGATTGTAATCAGGTTGTAATCACTGGATAATAATAATATTGGACTCACTATTGGTGGATGTAGCCTAGGGATTGGGTGAACCACATTAAATATTTGTGTCTTGTGTTCTTTTTTGTGCAGTTTATTATTTTTTAATATTGGTTATATTTGCATGTAACTATTATTTTTGTCTTGTTAATCCTAACATAACTTGTGTGTGACATTCTGATTAATTAACTGAATGTCAGATAATGTAAACCAACTAGTGGTTAACATATATCGATCTGACGCAAAGAGGGATGGATATAGGGCCAAAGCCACACCCAAACCACCAACCTCCTATGAACAAACACATAGAAGCAATAACATAGAACACAGAGAGAGAGAATGCAAAGGTTTCATATATTAATCACCATATAAATATTCATACATGCCGGGTTGTAAGGCCTTCCCGCTTATGATGAAATACAATCAGAATTCTAGTGCAACAACCCTCCAACATCGAGGATTCAAATTTTAGATCCTATCTCTTACTCCTTCTGACAAAAATAAACTCCCCTAAAACTACAACATACTTTTCTATTTATACAAGAGGCTGCTAAAATAAGTCGGCCTTCAGATCCAACATTGGAGAAGGGAATGATCATATCTAGGTCCACACATTTTCCAATGATCAATGCCAGCATTAAATCAACGACCAAAATTAAATGCACAATTCGACCTCAATAGAAATTCAAAATAAACTACTCGGTGAGAAAGGTTAGCAAGAAAAAAAAAATAAACGGGTAGGAATACATCATCGAGAGCCCAAAAGAATCTATCGAGCACAAATAACAACTCTAACTTGTTTTTGGTGATACAGGATTGCTAAGAACCCAATATGCTCCTGCATCAAACACCTGGGGTTATTTAAGATGATTCTCTGAATCATGCAACAGGTATAGCCCGAGCTGAATCCAACTCAGATTGTGTAATCCAAAAACTATCTTCCATTGGTCTTTTCTTCCAGTTTACTAGATATCCCATGTACTCTTTTCCTCTTGTGATTTTGCCAACTCTTTGTTCCAAAATCTGCTCAACTTCTTATGTCTACTTCTTAGGATAATCATTCGGTACTCTCATTTCTTCATCAGGTTCATGATATTTATACAAGTCTGCAATGTTGAATATAGGTGATATATCCATGTCATTAGGTAACTCAATCTCATAAGCATTTCCATTGTTAAACTTCCTCAATATCTTGTAGGGACCAAATTTCAACATCTTCAAATTTCCATAGGTTCCAACAGGGAATTTGCCTTTCTTCAAATGAACCATTACTTCATCCCCAACTACAAAAGTCTTATGTCTTCGAGATTTATCTTCTTTGTCCTTGTATTTACGATTACTATGTTCCAACTTATGCTTCACTTCCTCATGCAATGTCTTCATGAAATCAATAAATTCTTCTCCTTCAACACTTCTCTTTTCTTCACCAACAATGTTATTCAAATTTGATATACCTCTCGGTTGTTTTCCATTAACAATCTCAAAAGGTGTTTTTCTAGTACTTCTATTCACTGAATTATTGTATGCAAATTCTTCTTGTGCCAACATAGAGTCCCCATTACTTAGTTTATCTCAAACTAAGCATCTCAATAGATTACCAAAAGTTCTATTTATAGCCTCTATTTGTCCATTAGTCTGTGGGTGAAATGTAGAACTATACCTCAACTTGGTACCCAAATTTTTCCATAGATTATTCCAAAAGTAACCAACAAACTTACTATCTTGGTTAGAGATGATACTCCTTGGTAATCCATGCAATCTGAAAATTTTCTTAAAGAAAAGAACTGCTATATGCACTGCATCTGATGTTTTCCTAGAGGGTATGAAATGTGCCATCTTAGAAAATCTACCCACAACAACAAATATAGAATCATTACCTCTTACTGTCTTCGGTAAGCCAAGAACAAAATCTATGCTGATATCAATCCAAGGTTTCTCAGGAATAGAAACCAGTGTATACAATCCAATATTCTAACTTACTCCCTTTACAACTTGACAAACTCCACAGCTTCTCACAAATTTCTGAACATCTTTATACAACTGTGGCCAAAAGTATCTTTCCTTAAGAAAATTCAATGTTTTATCAATGCCAAAATGTCCAGCCAAACCACTACTATGTTTCTCCTTATCAAATTAGTTCTCATTGATCCTCTTGGTATACACAATTGAATACCTTTAAACAACATACCTTCTTTAGTAAAATAGTCTTCCCATTTTGTACTCGGCTGATCTTGAATAGGTGCTTTTCACTTTCTCCATGAATCAGAAAAATTAGGACTAGTTCCATATGTAAGGCCCACCCCATTTCCACCTTTTCCTCGACACTTCGATGTCAGAGGATTAAGGGGTTTTGTAGTATCTAGATGATTGGTAAATCCCTAACAGAATTGTACTTCGAGATAGACCTATATATTGTACCTGCATATCAATACCTATCAACTAAGTGTCGCAATGACAAAGGTGATATCTCTGGGTTATTAATTGTGTAAGTGAATCTTGGATGTAGTACATTACCCTACAGATCATAGATCCAGCTAGACTATTAAGGTTCCATTGAGTACTTTTGTCAAAAGGATTAGATTCAAGAAGTCGAGATGTAAATGCCAATTTAGTTATGTGTTAAGTCATAAGTTTATCTTGGATTAAATTAATAGTTGATGTGATGATTCTAGAAACTCCTACGAGGAGGATGAGTAATGTTTTGATGATGTATTATATGGTTCTACCATAGTGATGTTTTGGTGATATTATTAGAACCTTGAACAAGGATTTGTTAGATCCTAGACTAATAAGATTATTTTGCATTTTGTTTTCCTAGATTAGGAAATTTAATCATACTTGTGATAAGAATTTTATAGGACCTGACTATTATGGTTACCCCTTACCGATGTTGAACCATTGATTTATCTTAAATATTATGCTAAGGAAAATTGAGAATCTTTGGGATTAGGAGTACTATGGAGTTATGCCATCAAATTATGTAGATTGAATTGAATTGAAATAATGAATGTATTCCATATGTTTGCAAGCCTGCATTTGGATTATGATCTATATGAGGGCACTGTACTTTATGTGACTTTGATTACGTAGTAAAAATTATAACTTGTGTGTATAAAATTATATGCATTTGAATTATGCACTATATGAAAGTGATTAGACGTATGCATTGAATTATGAATTATGAGAAAGTGATTATAAGAATGCAATTGAATTCTATGTTGCAAATGAATATCATGTTAGACATCTTCACTGCATTGATGTTATGAGTAATTGATGACTACCTTATGATGATGTTAGATTATTGATGATCATGATTTCAATTGAATTATGGGATTAGTATGCATTAGAGATGAAATTGAATTATGCAATTGAAAGTGTATAGATTTGATTATTGTACCTATATGATCATATGTAGTTGGATTGAGATTATTGTAGGGATGTTGTATTTTGTATATTTAATTATATTGGTTTCTTCCTTGAATTACTGATGTTGCATTAAGGTGTTGTAGGTGGAAGGACCATGGAAATATATCCGGGGAAATCACATTGAATGTATGTGCAACCAATTAAGCCAAGGCCCCGTCTATGAAGAGACCTAAGGCCCCATTGTAAAGTATTTTATTCGTAACAGTAATTTGGATGTATGTGTGTAGGAATGTTAAGTGTTGTGACAAATTAGACATACCTTGTGTGTAATTTTATTTTGTGAAGTGTCACTTGACACTAGTGTTTAATGTTATCAAGGTATGCCATGTGGTTGAGTGAGAGCACATTCTAGAAGCCTTTTGGGGGAAATCCTAAGCACACCCATTTGTCATAGGACCCCATAATGAAGTCCCCATCTTCCATTTTCGTGCATACTCTTAATCATGAGTTTTAGAGGGTTAAAAGTGGCCTTAGGGAGTGGTTTTATGTATTTTTAGCTAACCCATTCCATGTACCTATGGGTTAGGGGTATTTTCAACATGGGAGAAGCCCAAGATTGACTTTTTGACCCCTCCAAAAGTGCATATTTAATCTTGAGAGAAAATTGCATCTTGTCATATGGCCCAAAAAAGTACTTTCATGACCATCTTCCTTGTTTGGAGAAGTCCAAGGTCACCCACCTCCAAGGACCACCTTTATGAGGAGAGGGGTGTGTAAGGTTTGGGGTTTTGTCAACCAATGAGAGGGCTTGCCTTTCCCTAGGATTTTGGGAGTTGGGTTAGAGGTCCTTTTAGTAGAATTTTGGAGAACATTGGGGGGTTCACCCATTCTCTATCCTTAGAGATCACCAAAGTTAGAGGAGGAAGAAAGCTTGGAATTGGGAAAAGGGCTCAACTCACCTTCATTTTGCATTTGGCCTTGAGGTTGGAATTTTTCTCTCACTCTTGTTGTAAAGAACATATTGTAATACCCCAAAATTGGCACCTATTTAATTTCATCAATTTTGGTGCATTATCTCAATTTTACATCACCAAAGTCCTAGCTCCCTAGGTAATTTTCTCTCTCCTACCTGACTTAATTTGACTTGATGTCAATTGCAAAGACCATAAATTGCAATAATCAAATATTAATATTAATTCCTAAAGTCCTTGACTTTAATTAGCTAAATTACCTCTATGATAATTTAATTTAGTTCTAAAGTCCTAAGCACTTTGAATTAAATTACAATCTACCCCTTTGGCTAATTACACATCAAAAAGGAATTAATATTATTTAGTTATTCGAATGGACACCTCTTTATTTGAATTTAATAATTCAAATTACTTGAAAGGTCACCTCCCCACATGTGGCAAATTCCATTCTTTTAATTAAATAATTCATTGTCTTTTTGTCTCAATTTGGGAATGAAGAGTTAGGAGTTTCAAATCAAGAAACTCTTCATTCCTCTTCTGGTTTGGTCTATTTAATGAACCTCTTTTTCTCATTCAAGAGAGAAATTTTTGAGAGCATCTACACTATAAGAATTTTTTAGTCTCATTTGATTCATTATTTTCAAAGCTCTTTTATTGCATTATTTAGATTAATATCTCCTTTTTTTGATATAATTGCATTTCATACTAGATTAATTTGCTTAAATGTTCTTAGTATTAATCTCATCTTTATTTTCAAGCTCTTAGATAAATTGCACTTCATCTTAGATTAATTTCATCTTGCTCATCTTTATTGCTTCTTGGAAATCCTCCATTGTTGAATTGGTCTCCCAGCTGTTGGCTCTCGTTCTGAGAGTATTCAAACACCCCATTCACATAGGAGGCAACAGGTCGCCTCACCATGGAATTTGGATTGAGTTCTTCATACTCTCTCCCAAATTCTATCAAGTGAATAATGACCATGTTGTGTTGTGCCTGATTTAGAGGTCACATTCAGTCACATACATTTTGGCGCCCACCGTGGGGCAGAAAAGATCAATTTTTGGCCTCATTCTTGATTGGTTTTTTAATTTTAGTGTTGGTTCTAGGCCTTGTATGACCATGTATAGCCTTGAAACCTTGTAATATAGTAATGGATGGATAGAATGATGAATCTTATTTCTCATACTTTTAGTTTGGTTCATTTTTATAAAGAAATGAATAAGTTATGATCATTTTGGTGAAATTGGGTATTTCAGATTTGAGATTCCCTGAATATAGTCAGATTGAAATGTCTGGTATGGACAAATTATGAAGAATCAGGATCTATAATAATATTCATTGGAAAGATACATGAATTATCTTTCATTTCCTTTTAGTTTGAGTCATTTTTATGCAGATGTGTGAAAGTTATGGGCATTTGAGTGAAAATTGGTTTTTAACAATCTGCATTGGAGTTGCAGGCAATGATTTGCTCTTAGAAAATGATTTATGAATGGAAAAAATAAATGGCTTATATATTTGGAAATTAGATTAATTAATAGTTACTGTGAAATTGGTTTGGTTTAATTTGGATTCTTTTTGAGAAAGATATGTGATTCCCTAGGCAGTGCTTGGTGTTTTAAATCTGATTTATGACAGAAAAATTGCAGTCTAAAAAGGTTATTGGTTGAGGAACCAAATGGAATCATAAGACCTTATAATTTTGGGAAATGGTAGTTCTTGATGTTGGCTAAAAACTTCATTCTTTCTAAAAATTATAATATTGTGATTTTATGGGTCAAATAAACCAATCTTTAAAGACTGTCTTGAAGACAACAATGTTACATATCTTACGGTTTGCCATTGATTTGTCTTGATTCTGTACTTTCGGATGTGTGCTAAATGCTGGATTGCGGATCTTTGGACCTAAGGTGAGTTCTTAAAATCTCTATAACATTTGGACTTTGGGATTAAAATTAATCTCTCATGTGTTTGGCTTGAGTGTTTACATGCTTTCATAGAACATTTTTCAATTGATGCTCTTAATGGAAAATGAATGAACATAGATTTTCTTTCATACAAGTTTGTGTAAGTTAATGCTTGTGTTTACACCTTAAGTAATTCTTGGTTCCAATATCAAAAATCTCATTGAGTAATTTAGGGCATGGATTCATTCCTTGTTTACATGAAGAGTTAAATGCACCACTTTGTGGACTCACTTCATGTTTACTTGGAAAGTTAAATATTCCATGGTTCAAACCCTTCTGCGCTTGTGAGTAGTATTGATAAGCAATCTTAGAGTACTTTTGATTGATATTGTTAGCTAAATTGGGTTGTTGGACTCGCTTATTTCTAATCACCCCTCATTACCGCCCTTTGGATGCAAGATCAACATTCATACATAGGGGAGGGGTCTACTTGAAAAGAGCGTTAAGTGTTCCACAAAGTTTCTCCCTTTTTAAGCTTTCTTGATCTCATTAGTTTTCTAGGGTGTGGACTCGCTTTGAGTTTGTGTGAGGAGTAAAATGTTCCACTTTTGGACTCACTTTGAGTTTGTGTGAGGAGTTAAATGTTCCACCTTGTGGACTCACTTCACATTCACTTGAAGAGTTAAATGTTCCACTTTTGGACTCACTTCACATTTACTTGAAGAGTTAAGTGTTCCACCTTTAGTGCTTCAAATACTTTTGATAGTGAATTACTTACTTTTTTATTTCTAGAAGGCTTGCTTGGGGATTTCATCACCTCAAGGGACGACCTTAACTCCCGTGTTCCGATGGAGTATAAATATCAAGAGGTGAATCCAAAGACACCTCTCTTGGGAATGAGTTAGATTTCACTCTTGGCTAAGCCTCAAAGAACTTTATACCTTTGAGAAGTGAAGGAGGAGATTTGGGTTATCGTCTCCCCCCGGCTGTGTGATTTTGAATTCTTCTCATCTACGAATTTGGGCCTCACGTACCTTGTGTATATTGAGGACTCCCTTTAGAAGAGCTATGTATAGCCTTGTAGACAACTTGCTAGGATGTTGTTGTGTTTTAAGTGCCTGCTAAAACATTCTCAAGAACATACACAAGTAGAGTCCTTAGGGAGTAGAAATACTAAGTCACTATTCCTATTCATGCGCAAGGTTTCTTTGTCCCTTGCCCATTGCTTGAAGACTGTTTGCTTGAACTCCTTGATTGCTGTCTTATGTGCTTGATCAATGACATAAATCTGATCTGTCTTTTTGTCCATGATCTAATTTTCTATTTTCCTGTCGTTCACCATCAGAAACTGGTTGTCTTGAGTTAGGAATCGATTGATCTTTGCTTTGACTCATATTGTCTCTCATTAGTCTACCTTATCTCTTTATGCCTCTTGTACCTTGCATTGTAATTGTCTTATCTTGGCTATTCTAGCCATCTCTTTTTGACAATTTGTACCAGGTTCATCTTGCATCTTGGTTGTTCTAGCCATTTATCTCCTTTTCATTATCTTAGAGACAGAGTCTAGCTTTATCCCAAATCTTTTCTCGTTACACCTTCATCTATGACTATCACGACTCGAAGTGGCAAGGCTTATCCCATTCAAAATGCTAATCAAGATCAAAGTAAACCTCGTAATTAAGACATAGGTCATCCTGAATTTGTTATGAAATCTAAACTTTGTGAGAGATCCTCACATTCCTCCTCATTCCAAGAGTATTACAATCCATTGTTTCAGATACAGTCTGACTTATTATTTCAAGAATATTATAACCCATTGTTTCAAGACCAGCAAGACTCGGAAGGGTCACTTTCTAAAATCAAACCTATTGATTCTTTTGAACCTATCAACTCTTTCACGATCTCTCAGAATACTACCAACAATATGGGAGATCCATTCCACTTCCCAAGGGGAGGTAAATTCAACAAAATTCATGAGAAATCTCAAAATGACCAAGGTCATGGTCAGTCTCGAAATGATAAGATTTATGATCAATCCCACAATATTCAATATCCGGTCAACATCTGAGACCTTCGCAATTTGAAACAACGACAAGGGGAGCCTCTCCTAACATTTCTCCAGAGATGGAGACAACTATGCACAAAGTATCCGCATGAATTACCTGAGTCTGAAAAGATCGATATCTTCTTGGACAATCTTGTCCCAAATTTTGGATACCAAGTAAGATTACAAGGTCCCCTCACTTTTGACAATATGATTAGGTGGGCTGTGAGGATAGAAGCGTTTATGGTCAAGAAGGGAGAATTGACTTTGAACAAAGACAACAAGCAAGGACCTTCTCCCTCAAACAAGGATAAGGATAAGATTGTCAACAAAAACATAGATGTTATGAATGACAGGGTTGTTGAAAATGTGATGCCAAAACTCTCAAAGTCTATCTTTAATCTTAGCTCTAGCATGCAAACAGTCAATGCCACTGAGAAGGCTGCAACAGAAGCTCAACCACCTTCCAAATTTGCTAGAAACAAATCTTGGATCTCTCACTGTGACATGATCATTTCTCCAGGGAGTGAGGATACTCCTAAACCCAAAACTCCCTTTGTCTTGCAAGGCCCTGTGCCTCCCTCTTATAACTCCACACAGTCTCCAACTTGTGTGAATGCTATCACTCGATCTTGTGTGAAGATTTTTCTCAAATGTCCTGAACCTTTGACATCTAGACCAAAACTATCTATGGATAAAGTCCTCACTAAGGAAAACATCCCCAAAGATCTTGATCTTGACCAGTTTCAATCTATGGTGGGTCACTTGACTTCACCTCATTATTTATCCTTCTCTGAAGAAGATGATCACTTGCTGAGCCACCCGCATAATGCTCTCCTACACACTGAAGTTATGACAGGCCCCAAGAGTATCCCCCGCGTCCTCATTGACAATAGTGCTAGCCTAAATACTTGCTCTACTAAGATGCTTACCCAAGCGACAGATAGTTTTGTTCCCACCAATAGAGAATCCACTGAGTTCTATGATGCCAAGCTAAAAGAAATAGAAAAGACCCTGAAGATCAAAGATATTGGCATGGGGGAATATCAGATTGAGTCTGTCTTGTCATTGACAACTCTCCCCATATATCCATGTTCCTATGAGGAACCTTCTGAAGACATATTTGGTATTCGCTATCAAGGCCATGAACTTGACCAACCTAGCTGCAGCTTTCACTCATGCGAGGATTCAGATAATGAAGACACAAAGATTCAGCCTATGACACATGAAAGAACCTTGAATATTCAAAATTTTGATTCAGACTACCAGAAAGAGTCTTATCTACCTTCTCAAGTGCTGCAAGAACATGATCTTGGTCCTCACCAGGAGGATTTTATACACTCTACTAAACAAATTTCTACTACTACAGCTACTACTAAATATTTCACTACCTCTAATGGCACACATATTGATTGGGAGCAACTATTGGATGCTTCCCTTATCTTGGGTATGCCTCAAGGTATGCCTATTCTAGATTGTTCCACCACTTCTGCTATTGAACAGACTCCTACTATTGCCAACTCCAATGGTACACATACTGATTGGGAGAAACTATTGGATGCTTCTCTTCTCTTGGGTATGCCTCAAGGTATGCCTATTCCAGATTACTCTACTACTTCTACTACTGAACAAGATCCTACTGTTAAAGAAACACTTCTAATGTTAGATGACAACTATGAAGAAAGTCTGCCTCCGACTATCTCTCTAGCTGAATGGGACTCTATATCAGATGCTACTATGGAAATACCAGTTGATGCTATGCACCTATATGCTAGTCTTAACAACTCAGAAAGAGGAGAAAGTTATGATCCTCCAGATCAAGCTATTGATGATGATCCTTTCCACCCTCCCATGGAGATCATTCCTATGGCTCCTAGGCCATCTACTCCAAGCTATACTCCTACTGCTCTTGCAAATCATGGGTATGTAAGACCCCATTCTGTTACAGCTTCATGGAATATTGGAAGATCCAAAATTGAAATGGTTCCTATTCGTGCACTCTTACCACCTGAAAGGGGACCTGACTCTTGGAATAGACCATCTTGGTTAGGCTCACATAATATTCCTCCAAACTTGTCTGACTCTTCTAAGATGACTCACAATCGACAATGCTCTATGGAAGATTACTTTCTTGATCTACCTGATGCATTCATGAATGATGAGGATGATACTGATATATTTTCACTTGAGCCCATCCCATCGACTTCTCTTCCCTCTTCATCTCCAATAAAATTGGCTCGTCCACTTCCATTTCCACCTCTCCACCTGAACCAGTCATATAAGCCTCTTTCATCCATCATTCCTAAGTCTTTTGGAAGTAACTTGGATGTGCAACATAAAAATAAAAATAATGAGAATCCACTTATATCTCAAGGTCACCATGTCCCATCTAATTGACATGTGACTATGAAGAAAGGAAAGAAACAATAGGGGTGTTCAAAAGATCGCAAAGGTCCTCAAAAAGAAGAAGACAATCAAAAGCTAGAAAATAAAATAAAAAATGGATCTCGAAATCCATTCTATGGGCATTGTCATCAAAAGCACCTCAAAGTAAAGAAGAAAAAGTTCAAAAGCTATGTGGATTCCAAAGAAAAGGAAAATCAAAGTTGCCATTCAAGCTTCCAAAATTCTCATGCTTCCCTCCATTCCATCACCCTTGCCTCTCATACTTTACCCTCTTCACTCCATCTTGCCTTTTGCCAAAGTGCATATCAGTATCTCCTTATTACTAATGACATGACTAAGGAAAATCTAGAACGTACTCTTCCTAAGTATTTAGAGCGTGGGAAATCTGACAAAGAGTTAAGATGTGTCCATGAGGATATTTATGGGTCTCACTTAAGTGATCTTTCCTTGACTATGGATCTCTTGACTGTTGGACACTACTGGTTGGATCTCCTGTTACTGCTACAACATCTGGTTCTAATTCTACAACTTCTCGGTTGCCTACTACTACAAATACTACATTCTTAGAGATTCCTACTAAAGGAGAGAAACTCAAAGAGCCCATCAACACTCTTCATTTGAAGAAGTTCTACAATTGACATTCTCAGTATGCTCATGTACATACTTATTGGTCCTCAAAAAATCCCAAAAATTGTATATTGCAAAAAATCCTAAAAATTGCAAAATGTCTTGAAAAAATGATCATCTTAGTGAAAACTTGGTAAACAGGTGCTTTGATGTATCTATTATCCTGGTGAAAACCTGGTAAACAGGAACCTTGATAATACCAAAAAAAATAGAAAATTTCAAAAATACAAAAAAAAATAGAAAAAGAGAAAAATACAAAAAAAGAGAAAAAAGAGAAAAGTACAAAAAAATTAAAAAAGAGAAAAATGTGCCATTGATGAAAACTTGGTAAACAGGCGTCATGGTAGAAAAAATAGAATCTCTACCAAGTTGGTGAAAACCTGGTAAACAGGTGCCACTTGTTTCCTAAAGTAACATCCTCTCTCGGTGTTCCTTGGCTCTTAGTTTATTGCTTTAATTTTCTTTCCAGCTTTAGTTTTCTTCCTTTGTTTCCTGCTTTAGTTTGCTAGCTCATGCACTTGCCTTCGGTTGTTTTTGAGTTTTTGCTCGACTCTTCATAGATTGGAACTGGTTCACACTTGGGGGCACCTACCTAGGGGGCATTGTCCTATCACTTTCGGAAACTATTTTTGAGCATTGGTCACCAGTGGTTCTAACTGTGTCTGCCTGCTGATGCCTAGCTACTTTTGAGATTTCTCTCCTTGAGGATCTCTTGTGTATTGGTTGCCAGTGGTTCTCACTGTGCCTGCCTACTGATACCTAGCTTTTGTTCAATCTCTCTTCTTCAGGATTTCTCCCTTACATCAGTCACTAGTGGTTCTCACTATGTCTGCCTGCTGATGTTTCGCTAGTATCTATGAGATTTCTCACTTTGAGGATCTCTCTCGTATCGGTCACCAGTGGTTCTCACTATGTTTTCCTATCAATACTTCATTAGCTTCCTGATATCTTCTTGAGACTTTGTCTCTCGTGATGGTCACCAGTGGTTTTCCACTGTGTTTTCCTGCTGTCTCTATCCCGTTGAGACTTCGAATGTTGTTCACTTCTGATTCGACTTCAATTCACTTGAACATGAATGTAAACTGAAACTAAAACTCTTTGTGTGTTCCTGTGTAGTGTACTAAGCTTTTCTCTTTCTTGTTTGTTTGCTTTATCATTTTCCCCTCGAGTGAATCTAAGATGTCTTTCTTGATTGAGAAACGCAACGACTGGGGGCATGATCTTTTCTTTGTTTTCTGCTTGCTGGTTTAGTTCCAATGATCTAAGAAATCATATAAGAGGGGTGTTCGTCTAAAAGAGCCTCTATCTCATATTGGATGGCCATGCGTACCTTGACTCCTTTTATATGGACACTTCGGTGAGGTTGGTTCTTCTCCTTGTCTTTTGAGTGACTTCTTTCTGCTACTGGTGAAATTGTAAACACTCGTCCTGTTAAGTGATTGTAAGAGTCACTGCGAGCAATCTTTGGCAAAAGAAGGAACTCCTACATGTTTGGTGTGTCTGTTCACAAGAGACATTCAGGTCATTCTAGAAAATATGCTTTGATGCTTATGTTAACTTGCTAAATTAAAAGGAATAGGTGTTCAGGTCATTTTGGCTTCTTGTGCCTTGATGCTTACACCTCATTCCGACAAATTTAAGACTTATGTCATATTCATAATCTCATGTTGGGGAGAATTGTATGGCATCTTGTGATTGTCCCATGCTTAAACTAACTCAATGATGATAAATACGATGAGTCGAACAGCCGAGTCTGGAGGATTGCATTTGTTCATCGTAGGCCTGCATTTAGACTTGCATCTTTCATTCTAGGCTTGCATTTGGAGCGCTTTCTTGTTGCTCTCTTGATTGCTTTCTTCTGGATCTACTCATCAAAGGTTCTCATCTTTTGTACCAGTCTCATCTTGGCTGCATCCTTTTTCGGGATCGAAATCAAAATCTGACATCTCTAAGTGGCTCAAAATCGTGTTTTAAATTTTGGACTCCTTCTAGATCAGATGCTTGTGTAGTCAACCTTCTGGTGTCATCTTCCTGCCAGATCCTCATCTTTGCATCATGTTCTCAAATCTTTTCTTCTTTTCATCAAGTCAACCCTAGTCAAAATTTGCTCAACCATGGTCAACTATGGTCAAACTTGGTCAACAAGACCTCTGCTTTGCTCTGATTCACTTCTGCAGCTTCGTGAATCTAGTCTAATTGCTTTTTCTCTACAATCTCTTGTTGTTTATCATCCTTCTGACATGTCATCTTTCGATTTCACTCTCGAGGGGACAGGATGATTACATCATTTGAATCTTGTCGAATCTATTCTTGAATCAGTCTGATTTGAATCATCAGTCCTCATTGCTAGGGGCATCTTCACGCCTCACATCTTGTCATCTGGAAATATATCTCTTAGGTATCTGAGCAATCTAACTTGGATCCTCGAGGATCATTCTTCATTCTGGAGATGGTTCTTGAAATCTATTGGGTATTGGGGCAATCTAACCCTGATTCCTGGGAGTCAATCTTTGTTCTGGAGATGACTCTCAAAATCTCTTTTAGACCATTATTTGGGAAATTTGACTTGGGTCTCAGAGGGCTGAGCTTCGTATTGGGGCAATCTAACCCTGATTCAGAGATAGTTCTAAATCTGCATCTTCATCAATTGGTATTGGGGAAATCTAACCCCAATTCTGGTTCTCTTCTAAGACCGTTGTCTTCGCAATCTAACTTGGACTACAGAAATTCTCATCATCTGTCACTTCAGACTATTCTTTGAATCAATGCACTGCTCACACATCAATTCAAAGAGGGGCAAATGTAATACCCCAAAATTGGCACCTATTTAATTTCATCAATTTTGGTGCATTATCTCAATTTTACATCACCAAAGTCCTAGCTCCCTAGGCAATTTTCTCTCTCCTACCTGACTTAATTTGACTTGATGTCAATTGCAAAGACCATAAATTGTAATAATCAAATATTAATATTAATTCCTAAAGTCCTTGACTTTAATTAGCTAAATTACCTCTATGATAATTTAATTTAGTTCTAAAGTCCTAAGCACTTTGAATTAAATTACAATCTACCCCTTTGGCTAATTACACATCAAAAAGGAATTAATATTATTTAGTTATTCGAATGGACACCTCTTTATTTGAATTTAATAATTCAAATTACTTGAAAGGTCACCTCCCCACATGTGGCAAATTCCATTCTTTTAATTAAATAATTCATTGTCTTTTTGTCTCAATTTGGGAATGAAGAGTTAGGAGTTTCAAATCAAGAAACTCTTCATTCCTCTTCTGGTTTGGTCTATTTAATGAACCTCTTTTTCTCATTCAAGAGAGCAATTTTTGAGAGCATTTACACTATAGGCATTTTTTAGTCTCATTTGATTCATTATTTTCAAAGCTCTTTTATTGCATTATTTAGATTAATATCTCCTTTTTTTAGTATAATTGCATTTCATACTAGATTAATTTGCTTAAATGTTCTTAGTATTAATCTCATCTTTATTTTCAAGCTCTTAGATAAATTGCACTTCATCATAGATTAATTTCATCTTGCTCATCTTTATTGCTTCTTGGAAATCCTCCATTGTTGAATTGGTCTCCCGGCTGTTGGCTCTCATTCTGAGAGTATTCAAACACCCCATTCACATAGGAGGCAACAAGTCGCCTCACCATGGAATTTGGATTGAGTTCTTCATACTCTCTCCCAAATTCTATCAAGTGAATAATGACCATGTTGTGTTGTGCCTGATTTAGAGGTCACATTCAGTCACATACACATATGAGTTTATGTTTCTCCTTTGGCTCCCCATAGTTGGTCATGGAGGAAGCTTTTCTCTTGATTCTTTGTTGTGTTTTAGCTCCCCATGGTTGGTCATGGTGAGAGCAAGCATCTTTGTGTTTTCTTTTGTCATTGGATTTGGGTTGTATGCTCTTGGTTCACTCACCCATGGGAGGGAAGAGAAACCAAGAGGGGGTGTGGGAAATGGAGGCAACTCCATGTGTAGAGTCTCCTCCATGTGTGGGGAAGATGAAACTTGGGTTGAGTGTTTTCCCCAAGTAACTTTGCATTTTAGCCCATGAGGCATTGGGGGTATAAGGAGGGAAAAATTGGCCATGTGAGCCTTGTTTTGATATTGTGTTTATTTGGGTCCATGTGTGGCCTTGTTTTCATGCAATGGTTGTTTCCATGGGTTGTCCACCCACACCCCACAAAAGGAGTTCTTGGAATTTCTTAGTTTTACCCTTGAGGGAATTTGGGTTAATTGTACGTTTTCTTGTGAGTGTTTTGTGTTTGAGAATGTATCCCATTTAATGTGATTTCCCCAAGCTCGGGGGTGGCCTCATGAGAGGCTTAGGATGGGAGGTGAGCATCCCATGGCCTTCCTTTTTTCCTTGTTTCTTGCAGATTTTTGGAAGTTCAATGTAGGTGCAAAGCTTGGAGGTTAAAGTGTTGTCCAAGATGTTGAAAAATAGCTCCCAAAGTTGAGGAGTGTACATGTGTAATTTTGTAATCCTATTGTTGAAAGAAGAAGCCTAAATATTGTATTTTATTGTTCTTTAAAAGTCCTCAAAGAGGCCTCTATATGTAAATTTGAATGTGAAAATGTATTTGAGAAAGTTATGTTACTCTTGAAATGCAAATCTTATTTCTATTAGAAGTTGAAATGTGTATAATGAAATGGTAGGAGGAATTCTATTTTTCTCCTAAGTTAGAGAAAGCTATATTATAATGTGTTTTGGTCAATTCAAATAAAAAGAAATTTAGGGAAGTAAATGTAATGATTCCATTGTGTAGTTTGCTGCCTATATTAGATGCATGAATAAATCTCTATCCCTCTCTATCCTTACAAGTTTAAATTGATAGCTTGATATTGTATTTATTTTAGAAGCAATCAATTTAGTTGTGTCTATTGATCAATTTATAACATTAGATTCATTTCCATAGAAGACTATATGTTATAATTAGATAAATTGATATACAAACTTTATCACATATAATGTACCTAAACGAAACAAGTAAAAATATAAACCATGTAGAAGTGAAGAGAAAATAAAATTTCACATACAAATTTAAATGAATGGGCAAATGGAGACCTACAAGTCTCTGGATTTTGTATGAAAAAAAAAATCCCATACAAATCCATGCCACAGACATTATTATAATAATATAATTTATCTATTTAAATTTCTAAACAATAAAATATTAAATTTTACCCACACCTTCATAACTCCCCAAAAGGGGCACAGAGCATGGGAGACCACACCTTACCCTTTAATAAATTACGTCCTGCATTTTTTTAATGCACTAGACTAGCCTATGTCCTGGTTGCTTTTTCATTTGATTTACTTCTTACCATTTTCCTAAACCTGCGTGGGTTTCTCCTTGGCAAATGTGTGAGGAATGGGGTGGGACCCAAATCCCCATGTCCCCTCAACACTCCTCTCCTTCATTATGCGTTGGTCTTTGTTGGAAGACTTATTACATGCTAAGTCTTGGGCGTAGGTTATTAGTGGGACCCCCAAACTTGCCCCCACTTTTTTGCTAGCCCCCATGACCTTGTTTTTCACACCCTAGCCTTGTTGGGGATGTGATGGGAGACTAGGATAGGGAGTAGGTGATTAGGTAGAATGTTTAGGTTAATGAGTAGGTTAGTAGTTAATAAGATAGCTTAGGGAATTAGTGAGTTGTTTTATTATTTTATTTTGTAATGAATGACATGATAAATAAATAATAGAAATTCTTTTAATTGAAATAAATAATCCTTATTAAATGCTTGGTTAATTATTTTAACATTAGTTATTGTATAATTTTTAATAATTTATATTTAATATTAATTATTGAATTTTATTTAATAATTGGGTTAATCAACACAATTATAATTTAGAAAATTATTTATTAGTGATTATTTATTTGTGATTATGGAGTAATCACTAATTTTAGGTTTTTAATTAAATATTTCTATGCACTAATATATGTATTAAATGGTAACTAATATAATTAGTACCACCTAATACTTTATTGTGTTATTTGTAACAATGATATTTAATGGTACTAATGCAATAATTATTAATAAAATTAACATTGTAAAAGAAGAATATGAATATACATTATGTGGACATTTAATGTTATAATGGGGTAGCGTTATGCTTCCTATGGATGAGCAAAATGGGATTATTCTTTTCAAATTAATACGTTAGATTGTAACTAAATTTCGTATACAAGGGATTGGACAATCCATTATTTGATAATTATATATTCATATGGTTTAATATCACGACATTCTATTAATTGAACCTTTTGACTCAACGTAGCATAATGTTGCCTATAGACTCACTCATTCGATATCTATATAGTTAAATTTATATTTGTTCCTCCATAAACAAACTTTAATGTTAGGCTAACTTTGTCAACAACTTCTCCACCTAGATTGAATACCTTGTTAAAAATTAATCAGCTAGTAACCCTTGGGAACCAACGTTGTAAAGAATTG
This sequence comes from Chamaecyparis obtusa, assembly GCA_027943335.1. Lineage (NCBI taxonomy): Eukaryota > Viridiplantae > Streptophyta > Pinopsida > Cupressales > Cupressaceae > Chamaecyparis > Chamaecyparis obtusa. The sequence goes on from BSBK01005217.1 coordinate 732,036, forward strand.
GTTCTTTAGACTCTTTACGAACTATTGTCTTTGATACCTGTTAACCCGCAACATAAACTTGGCACTATTATCTCTTTAAAAAAAAATTTGTTGGTTGGGTTTTGGCTTGAATTTTTGGGCATTACACCATACAAATATTTTATGTCATCAAAACCAAGACCTTCAATTCTCATTTCAGTCATCAAAGATATTCTTCTACTCAATGCATCAACAACTCTGTTAGTGACTCCACTCTTATGTTTTATCACAAATATATATAACTCTGTAAATACTCAATCCATTTCATATGTCTCTGATTAAACTTATTCTGACTACCCAAATACTATAAAGCTTTATGATCAGTATTCAACACAAATTTACTCGGTATCAAATAATGTCTCCATTAATTTAGGGCTTTAACAATAGCATATAATTCTTGATCATATACATAATATATCCTTTTTGCATTATTCAATTTCTCACTAAAGAAAGCAATGGGTTTACCTTCTTGACTCAAAATAGCTCCTATTACACTACCACTTGCATCACATTCTACTTGAAATACTTTATTAAAATAAGGTAAAACTAACACAAGCAACTCAATAATCTTTTACTGTAAAGTCTCAAAATTTTTATTAGCTCCATGTGTCCACTTGAATTCTCTTTTATATCCTCTCATAGTCTTAGTCATAGCATTACAAATTGAATTAAAATTTCTGATGAATTTTCCATAAAAACTAGCTAAACCACAAAATGAGATTACCTCACTAGCATTTTCAAGTGTAGGCCAATTAAAAATAGCTTGAACCCTCTCAGGATCCATTTTCAAACCATTAGCTGAAATCACAAATCCCAAATATATAATCTCCTCTTTCATGAAGGAACAATTTTTCAAATTCATCAACAACTTTTCTTCTTTTAATTTTTGCAATACTTCCTTAATGTGCAACAAATGTTCTTCTCTGATCTTACTAAATATCAGAATGTCATCTAGATATATAATAAAAAATTTACCTAAGAATTTCTTTAAAACCTCATTCATCAATCTCATAAAAGTACTCACAAAAGGGCATAATCAACCACTCATACAAACCTTTTCTTGTCTTGAAATCAGTCTTCCAATCATCACTTTCTCTGATTCTGATCTAATGATATCCACTCTTCAAATCAATTTTGGTAAAATATTTTTCTCCACTCAAGCTATCCATTATGTCATCCATTCTCAGTATAGGAAACTGATATTTCACTGTTATTGTTTTAATTTCTCTGGAATCAATACACATTCGCCACTCTCCATTCTTCTTAGATGCCAATACAAATGGTACTGCACATGGACTCAAACTTTCTTGGATCAAACCTTTCTGCAAAAACTCTTGGATTTTTCAATTAAGCTCCTCATTCTTGGTAGGTGTCAACCAATGTGGTGCTTTATCTGGTAAACTATCTCCAGGAATAAGATCCATAGAATGATCAATGCTTCTCTTTGGTGGAAAACCATCAGGTAAATTATCAAAAATAATCTCTCTGTACTCGGTGAGTATCTTATAAACCTCTTCAGGGATACTATCCATTGTTTTCTCACTCGGTTTGTTAGGAATCACATCAAAACATACATCATTCTTCTTTAAATCCTTAAAAAACTCTCTTCCTTCCATCAAACAAACTTTCACAGATGTGCAAACATTACCAACAAATTCTTCAATCAAAGGTAACAAGATTTTTCATTTCCCATCATATATAGCATGTCTATCATATTGCCAAGGTCTACCCAACAAAATATGACAAAAATCCATAGGCATGATATCAAATAACACCTTATCATAGTATTTTCAAATTTTCAAATTCACATAACATTGTTCACTTACCAATAGTGTATTCTCATCCTCGATCCATGAAATTTGATAGGGATTAGGGTGTTTCAACCTTTCCAAATGCAAATTTGAAACCATTTCCTCAGATGCCAGATTCTTTGAGCTTCCATTGTCAATGATTACCTTCCACACTTTATCAGTAACTCTGCATCTATCTTGACCAAATTTTTCCTTACCAAATCTTCCCTATTACTTTCACTCCATAGTGCTCTTTTGACCATGAATTTCTTTTCCTTCTTTGGTTCTTTCGGTGAGTCTTCTAGCACCAAAGAATTTCTACTTCTACTAGCTTTCTTGTTTGCATGTGTACACTCAAATGACCTATTTCCTTCTCCTCCACAATTGTAACAAGTTCCTTAGAATCCACCTCTTCTATAGCCACCTCAATAGTTACTGCTTCTTCCTCTAGAAGAACTTTTACCTTTCCACTCGGTCTTGCCTTTATCCTGATTTGTTTTGTCTTGATGATATCTAATGTTTTCACCATAAGATCTACCTCTTCCTATAGGGAATCCACCACCTCTTCCTCTTTTTCTTTTCTCATGTCTTTTGTTCAATTTCTACTCAACTTTCAGGGAAAACTGATAAGCTTGTTCAATACTTTCCAACTTGACCAAACTGATTTCCTCTTGGATAGAAAATTTTAACCCATTTAGGTATCTAGAAATTCTTTCTATCTCATTCTCATATCTGATGTCTAGTCTATAGAATTCCTCAGTATAGTCTTTTACTGAGCTCTCTTTCTGCCTCAAACTTTTCATTCGCCTAACTAGGTTAATTTGATAATCACAAGGTAGAAAATTTCCTTTCAACTTATTCACCATGTTATTCCATACCTTGATTTTGTCTTTGCCTTTCCTCTTTCCATCCAATTGTAGATGTTCCCACCATAAGGATGCACAACTTTTCAACTTTGTACTTGCAATTTTCACCTTCTTTTCCTCGGGGACATTTTCATATTCAAAATACCTAGATTGTTGTAAAGGCATACCAAACCACCAACCTCCTAAAAACACAACATGCAAAAGCAATACCACAAAACACGGAGAGAGAGAATGCAAAGATTTCATATATTAATCACCATAGAAAGATTCATACATGCCAGACTGTAAGGCCTTCCTGATTATGGCCAAATACAATCAGAATTCTAGTACAACAACCATCCAACGTTGAGGATTCAACTTTCACATCCTATCTCTTACTCTTTCTAACAAAAATAAACTCCTCTAAAACTACAACATACTTTCCTATTGATACAAGAGGCTATCGAAACAAGTAGGCCTTCAGATCCAATATTGGAGAAGGGAACAACCAGATCTAGGTCCACATGTTTTCCAATGATTGATGCCAGCATTAACTCCATGCCTAAAATTAAATGCATGAGTCAGCCTCAATAGAAATCCAAAATAAACCACTCGATGAACAAGGTTACCGAGAAACAAAAAATCAACTTGGTGAACAACTGAGCCAACTCGGTGAAAGAAGGAACTAAGCCCTGTCGATAGAAACATGAATACATCACTGAGAGCCCAAAAGAAGTTACCGAGCACAACTAACAACTCTAACTTGTTTTTGGTGATATAGGATTTCCAAGAACCTGAGATTTTCCTGTATCACAATCTAACCAGTTACTGAAATGTGCGAAGTAAAATATCAAAACATCACATACATATTTAACACTTGATTTTTAACATGGAAACCCTGTTAAGGGAAAAACCACCTGGGAACGCTAACCCAAATATTTTCACTCTTCTAAAGTGAGTTCGATTAAGAGTCAACCTTGTTAAAGGTTAAAAACACACTGTAAGGCGTGACCTTGTTAGAGGATAGACTAACTAACTACAAAATAAAAATTAAAACTCACTAACTACAAAATAAAAACTAAGTACAAAATGAAAATTAACATCTAACTTGTAGAAATAGGAATACTAAGCTAAATACTAAATATTAGAGACAAAACACAAAAAACTAGAAAGGATTGACCCAAAAGCCTCAGGTAGAGGGAAAAATCATGCAGACTTCTCTCAAGGTTTTGGTGTTCATCTTTGAAAGGTATTTTTGGGGATGCCACACCCTCAAAACCTCAAAACCCCAAAACCTCAAAACCTCAAAACCCTAAAACCTCAAAACCTTGAAACCTCAAAAACTTGAAACTTCTAAACCCCATAACTCAAAACCCTGAAACCTTGAAACCCCAAACCCTTGAAACCCCAAACCCTTGAAACCCCAAAACCCTGAAACCTTGAAATGTTGAAACCCCAAAACCTTGAAACCTCAAAACCTCATAAATGCATTTCATATATTATGTCAAAATGTTTAAAGGGAAAATCAAGATTTTGGGGTTTTGAGCTTTGGGGTGGGTCAAGGGCCCTTGAATCCCCACAACTCTAAAAGCCCAAAAATAGATTTCTAGATTTGACCTAAATACTAAGAAACCAATCTAAGAAAGAAAAAAAAAGAAACATAAAGGAGAGAAAGAGAGGGTGAAAACCAAAAGACCCTAACCTCCATTACTTTACTTTTAGACTATCAAGAGCGTAAAGAGCCCACTATCTGACTTACCCAACACCAAAATAACTAGGATCAAGGAAACAAAATAAAAGAGGAAAAGGGGGTCCCCATTAGGCCAAGTGGCTAAGATGAGGTGTGATTTGTGGAGGCACAATAAGCTGATCATTCTCTATTTTCTCACTAATCTTTTCCTATGTTGATTGTTGGGCTTAAATTTGATGGTTGTATGATTTGTATCTAACATTTTAAAAGTAAAATTTAAATTTTGGTGCCATAATTAAATAGATATCTAATATATGATATAGATTAAAGTAAAATATTATTTAAGAACTAGTATTTAGATTTAAATTCATATATTAAAATAATATTTTAGTACAGAAACTAAATTTTTAAAATGAACATCAAATTATATTTTCCTTGTAAAATTGTTAAATCAAGTAAACATGTAGCTTTACATAGAAATAATGCTATTGGGAAAAATAATATATCCTCATAACAGAAAAAAATATTGAGTATCTTATGGATCTCTAGAAGGGTCTTGTTCATAAGGGTTATCCCTCCAACTATCTAGCAAGTCTACCACCATCTACAAGTACCCAACCATCATTAATATCATTTAAGATGGATGATTAAAGATAAGTAGTAAACTTTACTATTTATGGGACTACCAACTCTACAAATTCCTATTCAAAAAGTTGAGGTTTTTTGGCCAAAATAAAGTAAGTAACTACATGGAGACTAACCCTTATGCTAAGTAAATAGAATGTATATTTATCCTATGTTAGGTACCCATGTACAATATGCAATGCAATACATGAAATAAAAACTCTCATAAAGTGGAGAAAGAGGGAAAACCTCATGGGAAAATCCCTCCCCCAAAAAGAGAGAAGAAAACACAAGATGCATGCATGGATGGAGTACTCAAGAACCCCCAAGAAATACATACATCATGTATATACAAAGAATTATCCCCCCATTAGAAGGATAGTTGGAGACATGATATCTCCCCCATAATGAAGAAACTCCCATGTTGATGAAGAGTACCTGAAAACAAAAGATAAGCCAATGCCTACAAAAAACATGTCTCCCCTTAGGAAGGAATAAATAAATCAAATGATGAAGAAGTCAATCCATGTGCAAATGGAAGGAAGAAGATTAAGGTCTCCATGTATGAATCTCTGAAGACTGAATAGGTCTCTCCAAACTCATGGAATATATCAAGTCATGTGAAAAATCAAGTGAAGAAGAAGAATCATGAACACCAATCTCCAAAGAAGGTGAAGAAGTATCCCCAACTATGATGCTATCATCAAAGAAAAGAGAAAACCCCTCATATATGTCTCCCAAATATGCATCATGAGAATCAACACACGCTGAAAATGCATCCAAGTAGTCATCACATTTTGCAAGATTTGAAGCACAATGATCATCCTGCTGAAAAGTAGAGCCCATGTCTGAAGAAGCAGGAGGTGGAGGAGTAGGAAGCTCAACACTTGTCTCAACAAAAAAATGATTCAAGTATCCATAGTTCTCCTCACATACATAATTATCCCTTGGTAAAGGGATGTGTACAACATGAATATCATCATCATCATCAACAAAATATGAAAAAGAATACAAGTGTGAGGCATGCTCAACAACTCCCATAGCTATGATATCTCTAGTCTCCATGTCCCTAATGTAGACATAATTAGGAGTGAACTCAATAATTTTACCTTATGTCCCATGAGTAATTTGATATATAGAAAGGAGATTAGTGGTCAAGGATGGTATGCAAAGAGCATCATTAAATGTCTCCTCTCCCATAGGAATAGAATTTTTTTGAAAAACTCTCATGTATATGTTGTTACCCATCAAAATATTAGGAGAATTACAAGACTCAATAGAAGAAAAAAAATCCATAGAAGATGCCATATGATTTGATGCACCTAAATCAAGAAACCATTTACCTTGCTTAGGATGTGTGGAAGCCAAAAGTGCGTATCCTTTACCTTTATCTTTGGATGATGATGGAGATGTAGAAGCTGCCAAATGTACATAGAAGGAGTAGACATAGATGAGGGAAACTTAATATTGTGCTTTTGAATAATGTGAGTTAGCTCATCAATTTTCTTGTGAAAACACTTATGCTTATCATGTCCTAGCTTTTTACAATATGCACGGGTGGCCGTTTGAAGTTGGGTACCAATTCCGTGAAAGTTCACGCTGGGAAAAAATTGCAATAAGAAACAGGCGCCCAATTTTTACAAATCGGGTGCTTGTTTAGGTTCGGGAGCCCGATCCATTTTCAAAAATTAGGTGCCCATTTACAAAATGGGCGCTCATTTAGGATCGGGTACCCAAAGCAAAGCGGGTGCCCAATTTTTACAAAATGGGCACCGGTTTTGTAAAAATTAGGTGCCCGTTTCTAAAATGTATTTTTTTAAAAGTGATTTGTTGTCATTTTCACCTTTAAAAAATGGGATCACGTTTAGCAGAGCTCAGGTGCCTATTTTAGCTTCTCCCGCTAACCCCATTTGCCATTTTTTTCATGTTCCAGGTAAGTACGATTGTTTTTTATTATTTTTTTTATGATTTTTGTCATTAAAAATTGTAGTTTCAAGTTATTTTTAATTAAAAAATGTAGTTTAATGTTGTTTTCAAAATTATTGTATAAATTTAATTATATTTTATCTTTCAAGTAGTTCTTTTTAATTTTAATTTACTTTGTAAATATTGTACCAAAGTAGAAAATTGTTAAAATTTTTAATTTAACCTTATACAAAATTAAATTACGAAGCCCTACGTAGAAAACCAAAACCCTAGGTAGTAAAACAAAAATGTAAACCTATACAAAATTAAATTACAAAACCCTAAACTTAGAAAACCAAAACATAAATTTAGAAACTCTCTCTCTCTCTGTCCTCTCTTTCTCTCACTCCCCTCCCCCCCGCCTCTCTCTCTCTTTTAGTTTTCATTATTGAAGTCATTCTTTGTAAGGTAAACTGTAATTTACAATATGTTAATTGTAAATTATCATGTTTTTATATGTACTCAGATTGGCAATATGGATGATTTTCATATTGATGAGCTTATAGGTCAGCATGCACCACCACCACCACCACCACCACCTCCCCCTCCCCCTCCCCCTACCCCTCCACCTCCACCTCCACCTCCACCTCCACCTACAGAGTTAAGAGATAATATTAGGAGAAATGTAGAGGCAATCATGAGAGATATAAATATTATTAGGAATGATCCCTATCCATCGGCCCAACTACTATGCCTTGCAAATAGCATGCAAGGCCTAATAGATTCTGTACATAGATTAGACTCTGAGATTGATAGTTTTGAGTCATGGAGGGAGAGTATGCATGTATATTATGCTGATGACCTCTTTTATAAAGAGATTAATAATTTAAAAATTACAAACACTGATATGACACGCTATTTTTTGAACCCTACAATGGGTGAGCAGATACTTGGCAAGAAGCCACATATTTCGATTAGATGAAGAAGCCACATATTTCGATTAGATGGTATAGCAGAACATTTTTGGGAGCGGTGGTGGATGGTATTTAACCATCCACCACATGCTAATCATGAGGTCCCACTTTATTTTTTGAAGAAATCATGGGCTGAATTTGAATTGGGTAGGAAACCCAATTATTTTAACATGAGAGCATTCCACGGGGTTGGTCGGGGCATGCCACAGGATAGGCCAAGGGCCAAATTGAGTCACATAACTAGAAATCATGTGCACAATGAGCCCCTTGTTCCTCTTCCTTCTCCTGTAGTTCTTGCACCTATCCATCATCAAGTAGTGCAGTCATCTCTTGGTTCTTTGAGTGCCCTTACAGGCAATTTGTTACAACACTTGACCGAGGTGAGGGATGCCCACAGCATAGCACATGTTTGCATGAGTTGTGGGGGTATATGTAGGGGTCCCTGGTCTGATCCTGATGTTGCCCGTACTACCCATGGTGGATATGGTGATGATGATGGTGGCACACATGGTGGATATGGTGATGATGATGATGGCACACATGGTGATGTCAGAGCTAATATCTCATCATATGTTGATTTACTCAATGCAGATGATGATAATCCCACATAGGTAAATTTAATTATAATTTATATAGTGCAATATTAAATTTCTTATTTATACAATTATGAGCTATAACAAGTGGATGTTTTGGTGAATAGAGGAGGGTTGACCCTCCATCATTCATTAGCCATCATCATATGACATCGACACCTCGACATCTTGGTTCTCCATTCATGATATGAACTTTGATCTTCATGATACATTTAAACTTTAAACACAATAAACTTTAATTGATAATGTGTTTGACATATTATTGTGATTTTGTAGGGTCTCTCATGTACCATTGAGATTGGTAGTCCTTCATTCTCTGCCCCACCAGTCACTAAGAGTTAGCTACATATACCTATAGTATGTTTTTCATTTATTAATTTTAAGTGTTTACATCTTACTAATTTATGTACAACTTTGATTTGCACTTATTTTTTTTTGCAATTGTAGGGTTTTGGATTGTCTCATGTTGCACAATCACATTTATGTCCCAACTCATCAGTGACATTAGCTACATGTCACACACAGGTAATGTACATGTTTTTATTCCAAGAATATATAGTCAAGTTATATATACTTTATAATTTATGTATATGTACTATAAGTTTGATTCATGTTTTATATATGTTGTTCAGGTTGACACCACCATGAGTCTTGGCATGGCTACATGATTAAGCCAAATGCAGCCATCAACACTATCCTTTGAGGTGATGATTAAAAGTAATTTTTCAATGTCCATTGTGTATCTAGATCTTTTACACCTAATTATTAAAAATTTGTACTTTAAATGTTTTTACAAGACTTGGCTGCATCCACTTTTCATGTAGCCGAGGATGAGGGTACTCAAGACCAGATAGAGTAGGATGAGCGTACTTAGGACCAGATAGAGCATGTTGATGCATCATAATCCTCTTCACATGGAGTGAAGAGGAGTGCAGATCAGCTAGATGAGTAGAGTTAGATTATGATGACTATTTGGACTTGTTTTATGATGATGATTATTTGGACTTGTTCATATTATTTTTACTTGTTGTTAGAGTAGGACTTGCATTACATACTAGTCCAATTGTTATCATATATTGTACTTGAATTTTTTTTTTGAGTAGGACTTTGTTTTGTGATTGTATGTATATATCATGAGTTGATATGATGGACATTATGATACATGTAAATTATTTTAGGACTTGTTATGTTATTTATCTTAATCATGAGTTGTTATTTATATATGTATCATCTTAAAATGGAAGCACTTCCATGATAAGAGGATTTAGCCCTCTAAGTAAGTGGTCTGGGGTCATGTTGAGCACCTTGATTGGGTCTTTGCATGTATCTAGCTTTTCCCCCTATTCTGCTTCCTTCTGCACCTATTTTTCACTTCATATCTACATTTCCTAATATTCTGGGTCAAGATCCTGAGGTTTTTGACAATAAGGTCAAAATTGAATTTATGGGGTCAAAGTCAACCTCTATCCTGACTTGGTTAGGATTGACCTCGATCCTAACCTGGTCAGATACAACCTCATCCTTGACCCCCTGTCTAGATTTCAAATTTCCTTGATTTTCGAGTGTCGGGTTTCAGAGATATTTGTTTTCCCACTTCCAGGTCGGCCACATCGGGTTTTGAAATGGTAAATCCTTAAAATGCATTTAATATAGGTATATTTTCTAAAGGTTAGGACCTAATTGAGATTTAATTCTCCAAGGTGGCCCCTCTAGAGGATTGTGCCCTAGTTCACTATAAAAGGAGGCCTTCCTCTCTCATTTTCACATGCATCATTCACATCTTCTTTTTCCATCAAGCTCTCAAGTGCAAGCAAGTGAATTCAAGCATTCAAGAAAGCCTTCAAATGTTCAAGCATTCATCCATCAAGGAGATCCATTGTTAGCCATTGAAGGATTCAATCTCTTTGGAGCCCCCTTGAAGATCCATCCTTCTACATTCATCTAAGCCTCCTCATATGCAAAGATCAATTCAAGATTGGTGTTGAAGATCAAATGCCATTGATTTGAGACATCCTACATCCATCGAAGCATTCCTATTTGTGGATTTGAGGATTCAAATCCTCTACAAGGACTTCAACATAAGCAAGGTGAATTGTTTCAATAGTTTTGTTTATGCACACTACAATTCAATTCAATTCAATTTCAAGGTTAATTCCTAAATTGGGGTTTGACCAAGGAAAACCCCCCATACAAATAAAAACCCCCTTTTTCTTACAGGTACAGGTGTGGAATTTTGGATTTGAGATCAGATTTGGATACCCTTTTTGGAGAAATTTTGAGATCTGCAAACAAAGTTAGAATCGACCTTCAAATAAAGAATGTAGCCTTTGACCTTTTATGAGGGTCAAAGATTACCTATCATCGGAAAGACAAAAGATTTCTGGGTTTTCTTCGTCTCGACATTTCCAGTCTGAAACAGGTTGTAGAATTGCCTGAAAGTACATGTAGACATCAGAAATTGGCATTTTCCAAATTTGCCCTAATTTGAGGTTAGTACTTGTATTTCAATTATTTCAGATTTTAAATATAACTATCCATAGGGAAATATTGAGTTTTTCTCTCTTTCATATTCTCCATAGATTGATTCGATTGTGTATTAACCTTTTGGTTGATCAAATTGGATCTCTCCTTTGGGAATTTGGATTTAGGAGTGGATCTCATATTTCCCCCATACACATTATACATCATATACATTTGAATAGGTGTGATTTTATTTTACCACTATTCATTTTGGTGAACCCGACTAGCTTACTCTCTTTCTTTTTGGTGTTAGATTTCCTTTTATCTTGTTAGTATTAGATTTATCTTTTCTGTTAGATCTTGCATACTAATTAGATTTGAAAAATACAAAAATATTCATGCTTTATGTGTTCTTAGTTTAGTTCATTTCCATTACATTGGTTTATGGGCTTTACTACTACTAGTCCTACTTATAACATCCCAGTTAGAAGAAGTTGTAGACTCATGGGTGCCTTTGATCCTGAATCTTCCTCTCCTTTCCTTAGGGTCTTGGATGATAATTTGATTCTTCATGATTCCAATCCTATAATGGAGCAAAACTCTTCTCACTCATCTCATGATGAGGATGACACTTTAAGAGTTCCTCCTGAACAAGTTTAAAAAATTTCAACTGAACTTGATAAAATGGGTAATTGGCTTATTCAAGAGAACCATAATCAAGATTCTATTCAAGCTATAGAGGCTCTTAAGAAAGTTCTTTGTGATAGTGATCAAGGTGTTAACCTCTTGCATGGTATTACTCACCTTATGCATTCAAATGTTAAACCTTTAGCTCAAGAAGCTCAAGATTTAGGGTTGATTCCTCCTATCACTAGTGTAGAACCTCCTTCTAATCCTTTACCTAGTATTCCTACCTATACTCCTTCTTTGGTGATTGTGATGGTTCCCTCTATTCCTATGAGTGTTCCTCCTATGTCACTTCCTACATCACAACCTTCATATCATAATGTTCCTTTTACTTATTCCAATCCGCTTCCAACTGTAGTTCCTAGTGTTCCTCCAGTTGTGTCTTCTATCCCCGCACCTTCTTACACTTTACCTAGTGTATCTAATGTTGCTACTCCTACTATTTCCTCTAATGATTCAACAATAATCAATTTGGCTCAAACTATATCATCCTTACAATAACAACTTTCTTCCTTAACTCAAAACAAGTTTAGTATCCCTACATGTGACATGGGAAGTCCTTTATCCTTGGATATTATTTGTACTCTTGTTCCTCTGCAAGGCGATATGCCTCGTCTTGAGAATTATAATGGAAAAGGAGATCCTGTTCATCATGTTAAAAAATTCCAAATCCTTTGTAGAGATTATGCTCATGACTATAGGATTTTAGCCAAACTATTTGCTAGAACTTTTCATGACAAGGCCTTACAATGGTATTGTTCCTTGCCTCCTTATTCTATTGATTCCTTTCCAAAACTTGCTAATGCCTTTATTCAACAATTTCAAAACAACATTGGCCCACAAGTGTCTTTGACTGATTTGATGCATTGTAAACAAAATGCTAAAGAAAATCTAACTGAATTTATTGGTAGATTGAAGTATTTGCATACTCAGATTTCCTATCCTGTTCCTGATATTGATATTCAACGTATGTTTATTTCAAATTTGCAAAAGGATATTAGAGATAAGATTCTGCTTACTGAATTTACCTCTTTTCAACAACTTTGTGCAATGCTTCATCATTATCAATTACAAGTCAGTCAATTTGAGAGAAACACTCCAATGGCTCTTGTTCCAGTTGATAAGAGTGATGCTACTCCTAATCCAAACAAATTTTAAAAATTCAACAACTATGTCAAGATAAACAAACAAGAGAATGCAGTTGCTGATCAAGTTGTTGTTGCATCTCACAATGCCACCTCTGCATCCATTTCTTTTTGATTAAATCATATGTTTAATCCTCTTTCTGAACCTTTACATGCTATTATGAATAGGTTGTTAGCTACTAATATGATTACTTAACCTCCTATTTGACCTCTTTTACCTATTACGATTGCCTCTAAATCTTTTGATCAAAATGATTTTTGTCAATATCATCATCAGAATGGTCATGATATTGAGAAATGTTATTCTTTAAAACATAAGGTTCAAGACTTAATTGACTCTAATGCCTTATCTTTTGATAATATTGATGGTAGTGGGAACTAATCTATCTCTCCTCCTAATCAAAAACTTTAAATCTATACGAATCCTTTACCTACGCATGATACTAATACCATTTCTCAACCATTTGCTGTGGAAATTATGTATGATTCAAAGATGGATGATCTCAATCATGTTGTTAATCAAGTGGAGCATGTTGATCAACCTATATCTCCACCTCAACCTCAACCTCATTCTATCTCAAGTTCAATCTCAACCTCGACCAAAACCTAAACTGAAAAATCAACCTAAACCTTGACAACAACCTAAGAATAAAAGACCTTGGGAACTTTTGATTACCTTTGATGACTCTGAGACTATTAAGGCTCCTGATGGTCCCCTTTACATTGCTGCTAGGATTTCTTAGAAACCTACTCGTGGTTGTCTTGTTGATCCTACATCCTTATTCAATGTTATATTTGAAGAAAATCTTTTTATGAAAAGCTGACAACACAATTCTTATGATACATCAGATGTGTGGATTCAAACTTGTAATGGTTTTCTTTATCCATCATTTGGTTCTATTACTTTACCGGTTGAACTTTGTGGAAAAATTGTGAACACTACCTTTGTTGTGGTTCCTACTTCTGATCAATTTCAAGTTAAGGTAGGTTTTCCTTGGTTGAATGCCATGCATGTTTTTGCTTCACCCATCCATAAGTGTCTTAAGTTCATTCATGATGAAGAAGTGAATACGATTAATCATAGTTTATATCAACCTTCTAGGTCTAGAGATTGTGCTGCTCTTGATTTATTTTGGCCTTCATTACCTAATTCATGTCCTCCTCGACCTGATAATATTTTTCATTCATATCAAGCTTATAAACATCGAAAGATTCTTGAATTAAGCATACCTCCTATGGATCTTAATCACAGTCTTCTACCTACACCTTCTATACCTCCTTTAACTAGGACTTCTAGTTCTGTTAATCAAGTTCCTTCTAAAGAACCTATCAAAGATCCTGTGATTGTTCCTCCTATTGTTGATAATCCTACTGATCTTCCTAAAGAACCTGTGAAGGATCCTATGATTATTCCTCCTAGTTCTCAACCTATTTCAAATAAATAAAAATGTAATCAATCTACTAATGAACATCATAAAAAGCATTGTGCTCATGCTAAAGCTTGTAATTCTATTCTTCAAAGATGTCTACCTTCTTTGGATAAACCTATGCATGATGTGTTAGAAGAATTTGTTACTAATAATGATGTTAATATGCATGATTATGATGATTCTATTCGTATCTTGGATACTATTTTGATTAATTTGGATGAAGAATATACTCTTGATGATACTGATGATGTTAATGATGAATATGAGACTATTGACATTGACATTGATTTACCTAATATGCTTTCATCACAATTAACTCTTACACCTAGTGTCGAACATTGTGATTCTCAAGAGGATCCTTGTTTGGAACTGGCTATCATTCCTACTATGTTGGATATAGTCCCTCTTGTGAGTTACCCACCTTCCCTAAATGATATACAATGAGATGGGGAGAGTACGCGGCATGCTTGATCAACTTGTCCTTCGTGGTAGCTTTGTTGTGTGTTTTCTTGCTGTACTGTGCTTCTCCCATAATGTGTTTACTAAATGTTGTTAGATTATTTTATACAATCCTTGTTACTCAGTTGGTACAAGGTGATAAGGGAATCAAAACTGTTGTTCAAATTCCTCTATATGTATCTCTATTCTTCTATGCATTGTTCAATGTTATGTTGTAATTGTGCTATTGTTCATAAATGTTTCCTTGTGTAATCTGCTTGGATTCGAGATATGGTAGCACTAAATTCTTTTTGGTCTCCATGTCATGGTTTGAAAAGATTCTCCTTCGTATATCTTATATGATCTTCCCTCCTTTGTGATCATAGTTCTACTTTCTTTGGGGAATGATGTCAATTCATTTGCAATAATATCATATATATATTATCTTATGATCATACTGACCCCATGGTAGGTAGATCCCTTCTGTGTTCTTTGTATTTTTTTGTGATATTTCCCTTGATTTGTCTTCATTTGGGGGCATCTCGACATGGAAACGTAATTAGTGGAGTTGTTTATGTTTCTGTTAAAGCCATTGCTCTTGTTAAAGTGTCAACAATGACTTTAACATGGGGGCATATGCTCTTCTCACTTATTGCACACACACACTTTTTGATACACACATATTTTTCAAAATACTTTTTCTCCCTTTTTGGATTAGTAACTAATCCTTAAAGCATGGATTTATATTTTAGGATCTCTTGATCCCTCCAATGTCAAATATACATATATTTTGATCCCTTAAGGTCAGAGGTGTCCTTAAGACTGGATCTCTTTTTAGTTTTTTTGGTTTTATTCTTATGGAATATAATATTCCTATGGGTGAATCTTTGATGGGTTGACTAGTAAGTAGCCACATTCACTAGGTGGTTCAATTCCATCTTTCCAGTTGCATTGTTTCATTGTGTGGTTCACAATGGGACATGGGTTCTCATTGGGTGAGGTAATCACACCCTTTCTTTATCTCTCTAGAGATGTCTCTCTCATTATGATCTGGGAGTCGATGAAGACTTGAGTCCTTGGGGGCTTAAGGTTTCTCTTTGTCCCTTGGATTATGATAATATTATCTTTCTATTCTAATCTCCTTTACCAAGAGTTTGCATCGAGTCCATAATGTATCATCTTAAAATGGAAGCATAATGTATCATCTTAAAATGGAAGCACTTCCATGATAAGAGCATTTATCCCTCTGAGTAAGTGGTCTGGGGTCATGTTGAGCACCTTGATTGGGTCTTTGCATGTATCTGGCTTTTCCCCCTATTCTGCTTCCTTCTGCACCCATTTTTCACTTCATATCTACATTTCCTAACATTCTAGGTCAAGATCCTGAGGTTTTTAACCATAGGGTAAAAGTCAACTTTATGGGGTCAAAGTGGACCTCTATCCTGACCTGGTCAGGATCGACCTCAATCCTGACCTAGTTAGATACAACCTCATCTTTGACCCCCTGTCCAGATTTCAAATTTCCTTGATTTCTGGGTGTTGGGTTTCGGGGATATTTGTTTTCTCGCCTCCGAGTCGGCCATTTCAGGTTTCAGAATGGTAAATCCTTAAAGTGAATTTAATATAGGTATATTTTCTAAAGGTTAGGACCTAATTGGGATTTAATTCTCCAAGGTGGCCCCTCTAGAGGATTGTGCCCTAGTTCACTATAAAAGGAGGCCTTCCTCTCTCATTTTCACATCCATCATTCACATCTTCTTTTTCCATCAAGCTCTCAAGTGAAAGCAAGTGAATTAAAGCATTCAAGAAAGCCTTCAAGTGTTCAAGCATTCATCCATCAAGGAGATCCATTGTTAGCCATTGAAGGATTCAATCTCTTTGGAGCCCCCTTGAAGATCCATCCTTCTACATTCATCCAAGCCTCCTCATATGCAAAGATCAATTCAAGATTGGTGTTGAAGATCAAATGCCATTGATTTGAGACATTCTACATCCATGGAAGCATTTCTATTTGTGGATTTGGGGATTCAAATCCTCTACAAGGACTTCAACATAAGCAAGGTGAATTATTTCAATTTCTTTATTTATGCACACTACATTTCAATTCAATTTCAAAGTTAATTCCTAAATTGGGGTTTGACCAAGGAAAACCCCCCATACAAATAAAAACCCCCTTTTTCTTGCAGGTACAAGTGCGGAATTTTAAATTTGAGATCAGATTTGGATACCCTTTTTGGTGAACTTTCGAGATTTATGAACAAAGTTAGAATCAACCTTCAAATAAAGAATGTAGCCTTTGACCTTTTATGAGGGTCAAAGACTACCTGTACACACTAAAATGTGTACTTCTCTAAATCATTGCTTCCAATAGAATCCATGGATTGGAAACCTTGAGAAATCAATTTAGAGCTCCCTAGGCATGGAGTGCAAGGGTGTTAAGAATGCTCTCAGCTAGAGCTATTAAGCCAATAACCTTGCTAGTAAACCATGCAATGGGAGATTCAAATGAAGACAAGGGCAAGAATGCCAATATCTCCAAGAATCAAATGGAAATGCAAATTCAATGCAACTATGCTAGAAATGGAAATGCAAGCTATGCTATGAAAGGAAATATGCAAGTATTACAAAGCCTCGTAATTAAGCTAGATGAATTAATCTAAAGCACAAAGGAAACTAAGCTAGATATGAAGCTATGATTGCCATAATAAATGAAACTAGAATAACATGTAGATGCAAAAGCCAAGAATGCCCCAAATCTTCAAAAGCTCCAAAGTGACCTAGAAAACCTGCATCATAACATTAGCATAAAAAGTTGGGGATCTAGAATGAAGAAGAGAGCTCTCCTTTTATAAGAAATGAGAAGGAATGGACCATGGAGATTAAGAGGCAAAAGATTTAATCAATGGTGGAGCATCAAAAAGGAGCAATCCATGTGCACAAATATCCTCCAATGAGAAAATAAGAGTTGACTTTTGTGTCCATATGAGACAAAAAGTGCTTTTCTTCTTTTTATAAAGTAGAAATAATGCTTTATTTGTGCAACTTAGGATAAGAGGAAAAGTGGGGGGCTTTTTATTTAATTAAAAGAGGAGGAGAATTCCTTTTAAATAAATAAAAACTTAGGATAAGATGGTTAGCCCATAGAAAATAATTGAATAAATGATAGAACTAGGATTTGATCAAGAATAAGCAATTGATGATTTTAGCAAATAATGCTAGAAAGGGGCTAATAGTCTAGATGACCATTTTTAGATGATTACATTTGCCCCTCTTTGACTAATGTGTGATCGATCTTGGAACACATTACGTCAAAGAATAGATTAGCTAAGAAGGCAATAGATATAGATCTGACTCCAAAGAATGAAGTGCAGAGAGATAGAAAATCCTACATGGTTAGCCTAGTAGCAACAATACTAAAAAATTAGGAAAGAGATGGACAGTATCAGAACTCGAGATGAGAACTAACATGTCAAGCGCAAAGATAGATCGATCAGTGAAAATGGAATGGTCAAGCATATGCTCTGGAGAATAGCCGATAGGATATGATGTGTCTGCTCCCTTAGGATCAAAAGCAAAATCAGGTAGAGGGAATGCAAAAGCAAGAACAACATGATCAAATCACTAGAAATCATAATCGAAGATGAAAGATGACAGAATAACCATCAAGCAGTGAAGATATGCCCCAGTCAAGGCCTCAGAGAGGGAGATGAATTAAAAGAATGAAAGACTAGAAGGGTGAGAGAGATGGAGATGAAGAAGGAAAGAATTCCCCAACGAAGATCGAAGGATTAGGCCTCAAATGGTCAGCCAACTACGCAGAAGAGGGTGAAATGCAATTTTGATGATCAAGGTGAACTCAGATTTTGGTTTTGATCCCAGAATGAAGAGAAAATGATGTGATATGAAAGACAAGAAGCGAAAGACATGATCAGGAAGAAGTGAAAGATGAGTGCAGTGTGACTAACAGGTCCTCGAAAGATGAAAGGAGAGCTCTCTCCATATGCAAGATGCAAAAATAAACTAATATGAACTTAAGAATGCAAGCTACTATGAAAAGTGGTTTACTTGCAAGGTCACGAAGCTATTAGTCTCTAATATTCATCATCGAGTGTTATTGGTAGCATCATAAGATCATACAATACACACTAGTATAACTATGTGGATCTGTATATGATCTATATCATATAGGAATGTGGGAATCCCACCTAGGCATCAAAGACAAGAAGGTCAAGATGACTAGTGTAGTGAGGTTCCCTAAGTTTGATGTAGCAAGATTATGCTCACATTGAGACACAAGAAAGTCAAGATGACTACAAGCATGCACTTGCAAAAATAGTCAAGGATAATACCTTGTAGACCCCAATGTCAAGTGGAACAAGCATAAATGCTCATGACAACCAAGATCAAAAAAATATACCCACAGGTAGAAAGCAAATAAAACATGTTCTCATGCCCCAGTCTTCTAGCTCAGCATCATCGAAAACTATTAGGGAGAGAACACTCATCAAAGAAATCATCATAGATAGGACACAAAGAAATAAAGTCAACCAAGTCTTAGTGAGTCAAGTGTTTAAGTGCATGTGTGTAGGTCATAGAGTCAAACTTTGAGTATCGCATCTGCTAGTGAGAAATATTGCATCATCTAGACTGTGGGTAGGATATCTGATAAGTGTTAAGAAACACTTGACACTAGGGAAGTGTTGAAAAACACAATTGGGGTGGTGTTGAAAAACATCATTTGCAAGGTGCCTAAGAAACCCAGATGCACAAAGAGACCCAAGATAAGCTAGAACAACGTATGCCCCCTAGACTAAGACAAGAGTCAATTCCAGGCTAGGAGAGGCAAAGCAAAAAGTGGAGCGAAGGAGCGCCATGCAAGACTAATAGACATAGGTGCAAGGGTCTCAAGTAGCGCCTGTTTCTAGGTTTTCACCACTTGATAGATTTTTTTAGGACTTTTTTAAATTTTTTTGTATTTTTGCCAACAAGGTGCCTGTTTCTAGGTTTTCACCAAGGCACTTTTTCTACTTTTCTATTTTTAAAAAATTTTTTAAAATTTTTTTTGGTGAGACATCAAAGCGCCTATTGCTAGGTTTTCACTAGGATGCTCATTTTTTTAGGACATTTTATGCTTTTTAGGATTTTTTTCAACATCATATGTGAATTTTTTGGAATTTTTTTAGGATCAATAAAATATATACAAAGAGCTCAAGAACCTTAGGCATAAAACTTCTGCAATTGTAGAACATTGATAGGCTCAGTAAGCTCTACTTCCTCTGGCATAGATAACTGAGAGGCACTGGACCCAAATGCTACTGCTACGATGATAGAAGGCCCTGACCAATAGGAACCAACCCTAAGAAATTTCCAAGCTAGCACGGGATCATTAAAGTGTGATCTACATATACCGTCGCAGACTTCAGCTAGCACTTTGTTTGACTCCTCTATTTCTAGACACCCCAGGAGAGTTCCATCTAGACCCTTCCTATATAAGTCACTAGAGATGAGGGTAAAGTGTGAGGTGTTATGGATGAGATTTTAAAGGATAACATGATCTTGGAAATAGGAAAAGATGGTGGCATTGTAGGAATTGTGGGCAAGATAGCATAACTCTTCAACTAGGAACTGGAAGCGAGATTTACGCTTTTTCAATTGTAAAATGGATGCCAAAGTAACCAAGGCATTAGAAGCTTTGATCTAAGCTCTAGGAATGTGCTGAAATATGATAGATGTGAAATAATTCTTGAAAAAGTTCACCATTTTTTTTGTAGAGAATCAGCTTGTCATCTTTTATTTGATAATCATCAGTTTTTAGCAGGTCTTTATTTTTACTTTTTTAGGTTTGGATATCGCCACAATGTGGTTTTCACCATCTGACCATTGCTCTTTTCTTTTGATTTGATGATTGAGATACTTGATTTCTGATTCAGTCCTTTTTGTTGTTGGTTCGCTGGTGGAAGAAGTAACAGGCTCAATGGCATGTTGATCTTGGGTGGACCAAGCTACGAGATCTAATTTTGCGAGATGAAATGAAGTGACTGGTTCAATAGCATTTATGCGAGGGATGTCATCTCTGGTGACAAGAGAGGTTGAGCCTATAGGGTAAGCTCCAAAAGTGTTAAGATCTAGACTTGTCAGAGAGGAACTAGCGTGGTCCACTAAAGCAATACGTGGATTAAACTCATTAGACCCTTCGTAAGACTCATCAACTACGTCAGGTTGGTCACCAAAAGTATGAACCACATCCTCTTCCATATCCACTGTGGAAGATCTGTCGGAGAGAGTATCCCATTCATATTCATTTAAATCAGTTGTTACACTTCTACTGGGATGCTTGCACCAAGAAGGTTTAGGAACTTTAGAAGTAGAGGCTTCAGTGTCATTATTTGTGAGATCTCCTCTTTTCATTAACCGCAAAATATTCCTACATTGTCAGCTTCTAGGTGCAGTAGATTTAGCTGTGTCCTTAGTAGGTATGTGTTCTTCTCCCCAAAGGAGTGAAGTAGAAGGAATATTGTCTCCCATTTGAGCCATAGTGTGCAGTGGTGACTCATCTGTATCTGTGTTTGAATCACTAATCATGGGAGCATTTCTAGAACATGTAGGGAGGTCATCATCGGCACCATATCCTAGACCTATTGTAATCTTAGAGGGTCGGCCATTAGTATGACTCAAAGGCTTGACTAGGGCATGTCCATTATCATTTATAGGTCCTTGACCTTGATAGCCCATTTTTTGCAAAACTTTATAGCCTTTACCATAGTGCTTAGGAGAAATAGGAGTAGCAATAGTGGTATTGTCTTCTCCATCTCTATAGATCCATTCTCTAACAGCTTGTTCTTCTCTTTCTGCCTCTAGGGGCACAGACGCTTGAACAAAATTACCAAATATTGTCATGAAAGAAGCAGAAGGCTTCATCTTATTAGAAGGTCTCCCATATGATCTAGGAGAAGTAGGCATAGCAGCAAGGGAATCTAGTTTGTATTCACCCATACCAAGGCTCATCATCTTAAATGTTTTCTCAGCAGCAACCACGGATGCAGTAGGATCATTAGAAGGTTTGTTATGAGGAACAAACATTTCAGCAATAGCAAGAGCATTAATAGCAATAGAATGATCCCCCAGAATAACAATTTCAGCTCCGTTATGTGGGAATTTGACACACTGATGGTATGTAGAAGGCATAGCTTGCATGTCATGGATCCAAAGATGACCCAAAAGGATGTTATAAGCAAGTGGGATGTCCAATACTTGGAACATAATATCTTTCATGATAGGGCCCACTTGGATAGGTAGTGTGACAAGACCTTTGGAAGATCTTTCAACTTCATCATATGCTTTTATAGTAATTTTTTGTTTAGGATCTACAACAAATTTTGACAAACCCAACTATTGTATGACATTGAAAGAAATAATATTTAACCCTACACCATTGTCTATCAGGACTTGGCAGACTCGGGTATGGTAGACCATAACTTCATTGTGCAAGGCAAGATTGTGAGGGTGGCTAAGAGATACGTCATCTTCTACAGAAAAGGATAGATAATGAGGTGATGAGATATGGTTGACCATAGCTTGGAACCTATCTGGGTCAATGTCATTAGGGACATTAGCTATATGCAAAGCCTTTTCAAGGATCTCCTTGTGCAAAGGGGATAGCTCAAGCAACTCAAAAATAGATATCTGGGCGGGTGGCCGTTGCAACTGATGGACAAGATCATAGCTAGATGAAGCTAAAGGAACTACTAGTTTGGAAGATGAGGCTTGTTTAGGATTAGGTGCAGTTTTAAGGACTAGTTTAGCTTGCCCCCTAGTAATAGCATTCAGTGCCTCACTTCGGGAAGATGAACTACCTCATGTTTGCAAGACCAACTTTGGCATACCATGATTGGCTTTATTATCATCTTGAGGTCTCATCATAAGAACACTCTCAACGGGCTCTACCATGTTGATCACAGGTGAATCTAAAGTATATGTATAGTTGATCTTAGCATCATGATTCTTCTTATGTGGTTGAGAGGACTCCCCCTTGTCATACTTAGGCAGAGGATCTTTGAAAGCTTGGTGATCAAAATTTTTAACGAAGCCATCTGTGAGAATTGTGCCTCCATCAATGAGATCTTGAATAATATCTTTGAGCGTGAAACAATTGTCAGTCTTGTGTCCCTTGTTTCTGTGATAGTGGCAGTAATAATCCTCTCTCCACCAATTTGGCCTAACTAGCGGATCATAGGGATGAGTTTTCTTAGGAAGCATAAGATAATTATTGGCAACCAAAGTCTTAAGAATCACATCATATGGTTCAGCCAATGGGGTATAGACCCATCGTCAGAATTGCTTCTTTGGCTTATCAACATATTGAGAGCATCTCGAGTGTTGGCAGATTCTTGTTGTTTTTCTGCATAGATAGCATTAGAGAGGTTGAAAGTAGGTTCTTTAGCTTTTGGGACATCTACAACCCCATCATTAACAACATACTTATTTCTATTCCAAGGCTTATTGTTGTCTTTTCGATTGCCTCTAGTATCTTTATTAATAACAATATCCCCCTTTCTTATGGCCACATCTTCAATCCTATATGCACTTTCAACCATGTCATTGAAGGAGGAGAAAATTTGCTTCCTTAAATCATAATATAGTTCTAGCACAAGAGTGTTGACAAAAATGTCAATCTTTTCTCTTTCATCTAGCTGTCAAGGATATCAAGAATACAATGACCTCCAAAGTTGTAAGTAAGTGGCAAATGGCTCACCTTGATTTTGCTTTAGAGTACTGAGATCTATCATAGTGATAGGCTATTGGATGTTGTATGAATAATGCTAGGTGAAGTGCCTAACCAACTCATCAAAAGTTTTAAGAGGTGGTGTCAACTTTGCAAACCTTTCAAGAGCTTTTCCTCTTAAACTTCTAGGGAACAGTCGTAGAAGAAATGTGTATTCATGAATGAAGTCCATGCTAAGAGCATAAAAGTTATGCACATGGTCATGGGGATCACCGTTTCCATCATACTTGTCATATTTGGGAACCTCAATATCCCGAGAAAACGGGACCATGTATAGACTTCTATCAAAAGGAAGAGCACAAATAGATTCTATGAAAGAAACCTTTGGAGGTTCCTTTTCTATTGCAAGTTGAGCAAGACATTGATTTGTTCATTGCAACTCATGTCTAAGGATTTCCAATTTAGTTGGTACTCTTTCTTGAATGATCTGGCATACATCATAGCCAGGAGGGAGCTTGTATCCCCTAGAAGTCATGTATTGAAAGTATTGATCTCCATTTCGCTCTAAAAGTTTAAGCATCATGCGTTGGGAGGCTTCATCTTGTTCAAATCTCATAAGTTCTTCACTAGAAACCTCATCATTGGCTTCTTCCTCATGCTGAGAGGGAGGAGGTCTAGGAGGTGAAGAAGGAGCAGTAAAAGTTTCTCTTGGAGGAGATCTAGATGGCTTGTTGTTACCATTGTTGCCACTGTTGCCACTGTTGCCAAAGAAAGGTCTATTTTCATAGTCACTAGTCCCGGGTTGTTCATGGGACATCCCTCTTGAGGAAATGCACCTAGAAGCTTCCATTAAGCTTTTACTATACTCTTTATCCAAGAGTGCTTGGTTATCTCTTTGCGCAAAGTGGTCTTGCATATGACGATATTTCTCTTGTTCACTCATGGTAAGTGAGACACTGTTTGTGTTTTTGGGGGTTTTAAACACGGAAAAGAGGAAGCCTCCTTTATACCACGGGGTAACCTTAGAATCCTCAGAACTAGCACTAGAACTATTGTTGCTAACGGGTGCTCATGAGGATCTTGTGGGTGAAGGTAATTGTGTATAATTGAATGGAGGGTGACTCTCCTGCTCAAATTGAGACCGAGTTGTAACCGGCATGAAAAAGAATGTTGTTCAACCAATAGAATGAGACAAAGTTTCTTAGATGTTGAGATAAGAAAAATCCAATGATGATCACTTGTCAAGATAGAACAATAGAGATGGCTGGTCAAAGTGCTCAAGAACTTACAGCAGTCAATTGACACAAGCCTAGATGTGAGAAAGAAGCTCGATTAGCAAGTAGCTAGATAGGTAACTGTGTTTGGACAAGTGATCAAAAGTGACATTTGATAGGCTCAAATCCAATAGTTTTAGCTCATTTGTTTCAGTCTAGGACAATCCTAAGCATGTAGGTAACAAACCAGCTTCAGATAAGAATAGAAAAAGACACTCTACAGTAGGTTAAAATGCAAGTTTAGTAGCTTCAAATTGCAACAACAGTAGGATAGCAGAATAACTCAGGACTCTTGATTGAGGGTGTGCGATGATGTTTCAATATCATATGCCTCTTGACCAGTGAACGTGAGAAACTCAATTTTGAAAGCAATTTAGTCAATGTTGTAAGTTGTCAAGTACAATTTCTTGGCTTCAAGCACAGTAATATCGGAAAATAGACAAGTTTGCAAATAGTAGGTGATCAAACATGTCATAAAACACTTGCGCAAGAGAAAAAGCAACCTTGCCAAGACAAGAAATTGGGATATCAAAGCTATAAAATCCTATGAATACTACCGTGATGTTTGATTTTTGAGAACGTTTACACGGGTAGATCACAGTGAGAACACTTCAAGCACTTTCTAGCCTAGAAGGACAATGGCTCAATACTTAACAACTTGGCCCACACTTGATGTTCCATTGCCTCACACAAAGTGGTTGCCCACAATAGATGTTGGCTTTGTCATGGAGGTGTCAATGACACAACCAAAGGAACACAGATGGTGAGTAAGCTTGGGGTGATCCGGGTTATTCCACTTGGATCAATCCTTGCACCAAGAAGCTAAGCGACAAAATAGGGTGGCCTCTACCTATGGTTCTTAGTAAGGGATTCCGTTTGTAGTACCCCTCTTGCTCCTCAAAAAGGACTGGAACCTCGCGGCCATAAGAGTACCTTAAACATTCTTGCTCAACACTTTCCTCATGGTCACAATCCCACAAGTACTCACATCAAGCGAAGACAAGCACTACGTCTACCAAGGTTTTGTGTTCTTGATAGCCTTGAGATTATAGTGGGTTGGAATAGCTTGGTATTAGCTTGTCCCCACTTGGGTCATTCCTCTTGATTGCTCAAGAGCAGGCCCACTAAAAGATTCTAAAAGCTAAACAAAGAGTGGATCAACTTATGAGGTTCAAGGTTTTTATTTCACCACAAGGGTGAAGAGCATACTCCCCTATCTCAAAGTTTTCTCCCAAACACACCAAGAAAAGATTCAATTACCCCCTTGCTTTTAAAATCCCAAGATGGGTCAAGATTTCTATTTCACCACAAGGGTGAAGAGCATACACTCCTAACACCTCAAAATTCCTACAACAAGGTATTATGTTCCTATGAAAGGAAACAACTAGTAAATGCCACACTCGAAATAAAATAAACAACAAGCACTTGATTGGGTTTTTATGCTTTGGAAGCCCTACAAAAACCTACAAAAACCATTAGTAGCCCTTATGCATTTGAAGCTTTGACATGCATTCTTTTAAGCAAATAATCAAGCAATGAGAGCACCTACAAGCACAACTTGTTAGCCCCACAATGGTTAGAACATCAAAAATTAGATAATCTACAAGGAAAATAGCTGATCAAATGGAAAAATTTGAAAATGAAACCAACATGGTTGGATTAGGCTCGAAAAGAGCTTTCCAATGATATATCACACTTAAATTTTCGATAACGTATGTGAAAATTTTAAAAAAATGGGTGCCAATTTTCCAGGGTGGCACAGATTTTGAAAATGCTGAAATTTTCAAAAAAATCAAATAGAGCTAAAATATAACCACTTTCAGGTCTGGGCAATAGTACAGTCGCAAGAAATATTGTGCAACACTTTTCTATATACGGGGCCGACAGTTTATCTCTGTGCGACAATTCGCTTACCTGCAGGCGACATAATATACTAAACAGTGCGATATTATCTGTCAAACAGTGCGACACTTTTAACTGGAAAAGTGTTTCCCTACTATACAAGAAACTATCGTACGACATTGGAAAACTGTCACATGACACTTTGAGACAAAAAAATACAGAGCCGAAAATGACACTAAACTATGACGAAAAATTTCCGAAAATGCATGAAATGAAGGACAAAACAATAATGTTCTGCCCCATGGTGGGCGCCAAAAATTTTCACACTAAAATGTGCACTTCTCTAAATCATTGCTTCCAAGAGAATCCATGGATTGGAAAACCTTGAAAAATTGATTTAGAGCTCCCTAGGCATGGAGTGCAAGGGTGTTAAGAATGCTCTCAGCTAGAGCTATTAAGCCAATAACCTTGCTAGTAAACCATGTAATGGGAGATTCAAATGAAGACAAGGGCAAGAATGCCAATATCTCCAAGAATCAAATGGAAATGCAAATGCAATGCAACTATGCTAGAAATGGAAATGCAAGCTATGCTATGAAAAGAAATATGCAAGTATTACAAAGCCTCCTAATTAAGCTAGATGAATTAATCTAAAGCACAAAGGAAACTAAGTTAAATATGAATCTATGAATGCCATGATAAATGAAACTAGAATAACATGTAGATGCAAAAGCCAAGAATGCTCAAAATCTTCAAAAGCTCCAAAGTGACCTAGAAAACTTGCATCATAACATTAGCATAAAAAGTTGGGGATCTAGAATGAAGAAGAGAGCTCTCCTTTTATAAGAAATGAGAAGGAATGAACCATAGAGATTAAGAGGAAAAATATTTAATCAACATTGGAGCATCAAAGAGGAGCAATCCATGTGCACAAATATCCTCCAATGAGAAAATAAGAGTTGACTTTTGTGTTCATATGAGACAAAAAGTGCTTTTCTTCTTTTTATAAAATAGGAATAATGCTTTATTTGTGCAACTTAGGATAAGAGGAAAAGTGGGGGGCTTTTTATTTAATTAAAAGAGGAGGACAATTCTTTTTAAATAAATAAAGACTTAGGATAAGATGGTTAGCCCATAGAAAATAATTGAATAAATGATAGAACTAGGATTTGATCAAGAATAAGCAATTGATGATTTTAGCAAATAATGCTAGAAAGGGGCTAATAGTCTAGATGACCATTTTTAGATGATTACACTACCTACCGTCGGAAAGACAAAAGATTTCTGGGTTTTCTTCGTCTTGACATTTCCAGTCTGAAATAAGTTGTAGAATTGCTCAAAATTACACATAGACATTAGAAATTGGCATTTTCTAGATTTTCCCTAATTTGAGGTTAGTACTTGTATTTCAATTATTTCAGATTTCAAATATAACTATCCATAGGGAAATATTGGGTTTTTCTCTCTTTTTCATATTCTCCATAGATTGATTCGATTGTGTATTAATCTTTTGGTTGATCAAATTAGATCTCCCCTTTGGGAATTTGGATTTAGGAGTGGATCTCATATTTCCCCCATACACATTATACATCATATACATTTGATTAGGTGTGATTCCATTTTACCACTACTCAATATATATGAGCTTATGGAAAAGAAATCATTTTTAATATCAATTGTAATTAAATTTATCAATATCCTAAAAAACCTATCTATCTAACAATGAGATCTATTAATTCATGTGTAATTGAGAAGTACAATATCTAGATACATTACAAGTAATATGAACACTTCAAGATCTATTAATTTACATGTAATTGACAAGAACAATATGGATGTTACAAACTTAATATTGACTTTGATAATTAACTATTAAAAAGCATTAATTAATATTGACTTTGATGTTACAAGTAATTTATTGAGTTTTATTAATTATTAAAAACCATCTATCTAACAATGAGATCTATTAATTTGAACAATGAATTTACGGATGCACAAATAAATCTATCATAATCTATTAAGTGAACATAATCTGACCAATGTGCATAGTTTAATATTTAGAACAAAATTAGGTGAATACAAAGTTATGAATTTAACTTAAATATTTAAAAAAAAATTTGATGAATAAAAGTGACTTCATGTGAACTTAAATTACAAATCCAAAATTGTATGAATACAAGAGTGCATTGTACTACATAAATAGTTCATGTCTATGTTCTTCCAGACATCCCACATCATAAAATAAACATGTTGAAATGTTAGAATTTATACAAGTTCATTTAAAGTCAATTTTAATTTTAATTTCAAATCTATATCTCTAAATTATAAATTATGACACTTCAAAGAAGACATGTAGAAAACATATAAAACATGACAAATTGAACAAAAACTTACATGTATAAATTTGATTCAGCCTAATGTACCATCAACATCCTCTTTTTTCTGCAATGCGTTTATGATTGCCTTATGCTCTTCCATTGAAAGTGTCCATAATATTTTATTAGTAGGTCTCCCTTTGTATCTTTCCAATTTGATATTTGTTGCCACTACCAAATGGGAATAGTGCATAATCTTCTTTTCTGATTGGTAGTTTTCAAAAGCTGGTAAACCATTCCTTCTTGTTAGGTATTTGCGTAGCCATGTACCAACTACCACAACAGACCCAATTGGATACTGAAAATCATCATCATCTACTTGATGACATACCAACTTTATCTTAGGTTCTACACATCGAGCTAACCAATACTTGGTCTGCACTTCATTATCCTTAGGTGCAACTATTATACACTAAGTTTGCGCCTTTGTCTCAAGCTGTCTTGGTCTTGATAACCTAGTATAACATTGGATTCATCCCCAGGTGTGGGACCTATGCTAACTGGGATGAAACCTCCAAGTTCTAGGCTGGTTCCTCTTGGATAATCACCTTAATCTGCTTCTTGCTAGGAAAGTAAAACTTTTGGAGGGAAAGGGATAGAAAGAATGCTTGAAAAGGGAAATAACATGAAAGAAAACTACCTACTAGGTGATACACTAAAATTAGGGTATGGATCTCAGCATAGAGGAATGAGATCAATGGAGAAGTTAGGTCTAATAAGTCACAACTCACTAGATAGGCTTGCATAAGTGTTTCATAGGAGGGTCTGAACAAAAGACACAACTTATGACCTGCAAGCAAACATCATTTTCTGCAACTAGGTGTAGGAATGAGACAAGACTGGTAGGGGTTGTAATATACCCACAAAATATCTAAATCAGATCAGACATAGTAACACACAAAATCATAAAAAATGAGAGGGAATAGGAACCCCAATTTCCATTAATAGCATTCATAAACTTCAATCCAATAAGAGATAATCAAGACAGTGAAGACAAGGATAGAACAAATATCACAAGTACCTCAAGAATGCCTTGATCATTAATGGGAGATTACAAAGAGTAGAAGAACTAGAGGGTAGAACAAATACCACAAATGGCTTTCTGAGAAAAGATGACTTCCTTGCAAAAGTGGGCTTCTCTCCTTTACAAAATGAACCCCTTGAGCACTAAGGCTACACAAAACAATATATACAACACTTAGTACCTGTAGGCAGGAGTCCAAAACTGACCTAACCAGAGTTAAAGATTTTACAATAAAATATCAAACCCCAGGTGTCCACTGCTGACCCATCATGAAAATCACTAAGAACCGGTCATCAAATTAGATCTTTCTCTTTGCGTGTTGATCCTAAACTGAGTCCACTTGCAGACACAACAACCTTAATCCATCTACCCACCTGTAACTCCACTAAGCCATGAAGGCTTCAAATCCAATCCTGGTATGATACCTGCATTTAAAATGATTAACCCTGCAAAGGTGGCACCAAGCTCATTAGAGCTTCAACAAGACGTGGTACCCTGTGAAATTCATGGCACCAACAATCAGATTGTCTACCTATCATCTTCTCCACTATCCCTGTCTCGAGGAATTCAATTTCAACTACCCATTTGTCATGCATGGCCGCAAAATGCAAACCCTAGCAAAGCTTTTACAGAGAAATATTTAAATTTGAATATTAACGGCTAGCAGATATATTTTAAAATGTGACCATCGATGAATAACCTTCCTGGTAGATGAACGGCCCAGATGCACCCTTTAAAATAGTCAAAAACCCTTCCTGATAAGTCAACCACCACTGTGGTAGTCAACAACCAATCAAACTGTGCCATTTCAGATACACGTTACAACCTTCTGACATCGGACCCACTGCTTGAGATACCGATCTAATGGTGGGTGCATGATCTTATAGCCCTAGAATATTCCTTATGCTTATACACCAACTATTAGATCCTTTCTAACTCGGGACCCCACTGACACATCAGTCCACCTAGAAATCCTCATCATCATTCAGCAGCCAATCAAAAGCATGCATGTCAGCAAGAGGACCCACTGTAAGAGCCTCAAAAAAATAAAGTAAGATCAATGGTTGGTGCATAATCTCATGTTTCAGAGAAACCTTATGAGATTATATGCTAGTCGTTGGATCCTTTGAGATGTCAAAACCTCTGACCGCTTGAAAGAACCTGCCCCTACTGACAGACAATCTGACTCAACACACGCCGACCAATTAGAAGCTACCGAATCGGATGAGGTGGCATCGATCCCACTGACACACTAAACCATTGTAGACATGGAAGATCTAATGGTCGTCTTAAGATCTCAAGCTCTGACACAAACCTTTGTGAAGATACGCGAACCGTTGATCTTCATCTTTCTGACATCTTTGCAGGTCCTTCTGTCACGGCCCCACTATGGCATCCAAGTCATCGTTATGTGGACCAATGAGAAATGAGCATGTCACCATATGAGGACCCACCTACAAGCCCCTGATGATGGAATAAAATCAATGATGGGCACATGATCTCATGGGGTAGGAATATTACATGCGATCATATGATGACTGTTAGATTAAAAGCTGGGAAGTTTGCTGGGCCTGCTCTAACAAGGTTGAACAAGTCATTACCTCTGGCCAATGAGATGCTTCCATGTAGGACACCATGGCAATGGACCCACTTGACTTTGAAGCACTATAGACTTGGAAGATCTAATGGTTGTCACGATTTCACATGGCTCTGACACATCCTTTGCGAAAACATGACGACCATCGGATCTCAAAGCTTGGGACCCCACATAAGTGACCGTCAGAGAACACTTAGTGATTACGTGACTGAAGGGAAGCTAACATTTTCCAGGTCATGAGAAATTATGTGGTGACTGGGAAATACTTAGCAAATATGAGAAAACACTACATTCGCTAAGTCGCTGAAAGAAAAGGGAACCACCGGAAGAAATTGAGTGACTAGGAGAGTTACTGCAGTCTCCAGTTCGCAGAAGGAAAAGACACCTGCCGGAAAGAATAAGAGAACTGGCAACCAAAAATAATTAAAAGGCATGTCGGTATTGGGATCTTTTAAGTTTCCAATAAAGTAACAACAAATTATAACAGGGCTTAGTGTTTTGAGGGCTAAAAAACCACAACGGCTAGATTTTTTTTGAATTTGCAAACTAGGGACTTGAAATAATTGCAAAGGCTAGGAAACAAAACATGAGGCCGTGAAATTTTTAGGGGAACTTGGAAAGGCCAAAATAGGGACTTGGAAATAGGTTTAGCCAAATTTGCATGGACATGAAAATTAGGATAACATTTTGGCGATTTTTGCTGGATGTCATCCTGCTAGACATGGAGAACCAGTGGCCTTGACATATTCATTGGGCATGGGGCCATTATAGGAACAAAATTTCTCACAGGGAGACATAACTAGAACTGTGCTCAGAGCACTTCTTGAAAAGCTAAAAATTTAACCTAGAAAGCAGGGAAAATAGGGAAACATACAAAGATTACAAGGAGGGATTAACCTCAAAGCAAGGTTTCAGATGGAAACCATTGACTGATATCGGCAGGGGATCACCTTCAATAGTTGATAGCTAAAAAGCATTGGATCCTCTGCACTTTGTTATAACAAATGGGTGACCCCAAAATGAATCAAATTTTGTGTGCCTGCTAGGTCTGGCTTTGAACTCATCCCACTTGAGGACTACATCCCCAACCTCAAAATTTCTGACTCTGGCCCTTTTGTCAAAACTCCTCTTTGTTTGATTCTGATGGAACTCTGTATCTTGCATTGACTTTCTTCTGAGTTCTTCTAATTCCATCAATTGAGCATATCTAATCTGTAAGGGATCCTTTTCATCAAACATGGCATATGAAGTAGCTAAGTCCAGAGCTGGCAATTCTATTGAAATTGACAACTTAGCCTCCTTGCCATACACTAACATGTAAGGAGAATTACCAATGATTTTCTTTGGGGTAATCCTGTCTAACCACAAGGTAGATCTGAGCTTTGTGTACCAATCTCTCTGATTCTCTTGAAGGGTCTTCTTGATTATCCCAATCAAGTTCTTATTGGTGGATTCTGCCAAGCCATTGCCTTGGGGGTAATAATTTGAACTAGTATTCAGATAGATGCCATTCTTGACTGCCCACTCTGAGACTTTGAGGCCTGTGAATGCTAAGGCATTATCTGAAATGATGGAATCAGGAGTGCCAAACCTATGGATTATATCATCATAAAAGCTTAGGACAACACTCTCATTGTCTTCTTTCAATGCAATTGCTTCTGTCCATCTAGTGAAGTAGTCAGTTGCAGTAATTATCCATTTATGTCCTGCACTAGATGGAGGATTGATCATTCCTATGAAATATATGCCCCACTTTATGAAGGGCTACTCTATTCTGACTGGCTATAGGGGCAAGGCTGCAAGCCTTTCTTTTCCTACAAACATGGCACACTTGATGCATTTTCTCACATAATCATGACTATCCTTAAAGATAGATGGCCAATAGTATCCAGCCCTCATGATTTTAAAAGTAGTAGTCCTAGTAGAAAAGTGACCTCCAGAAGGTCCATCATGAAACTCAAATAGGACATCTGCTACCTTTTCTAAATCTATGCATCTTAAAAGGACACCACTGTGATCCTTTCTGAAAAGAACATCATCAATCAGCACAAAAGGAATAGATTGTAACCTATAATACCTTCTTTTTGCTAAATCCAAACCTGCAAGACATTGTCCTATCTTCAAATAATTGATCATGCTAGGCAACCAACTCATTTCCCTATCTTGTTCTTCTGTAGAATGCACCACCAGAGATGCATCCATTTCTCTAATTTCTTTGAACTTTCACCCTCTGCCAAATGCTCACAAAGACCTCTTCCTCTAACCAGCTTGGTAGTCTGAATATCTACGTCATATTCCATCACCTTGGTGATCCAACCAGCTCTTTTCTCATTTAGGTCCTTGGAAAGCAAAAAATCTTTGACACTTGGATGAGTAACCTTTAAATGTACCCTGCTGTGGGTCAACAAATATCTAAACTTTTTAAGGCTCTTCACCATAGTAAGTACATGCTTCTCTACAAAAGAGTATCTTTGTTCATATTCTTCTAAACCTTTGCTAAAGAAAGCAATAGGCTGCTCCAATCCATCTAAATTTTCTTGAGTCAACATTGCAGATATAACATCATGACCTCCATAAGCATAAAGGATGAAATCCTTACTGAAATTTGGGTTTAAGAGGGCAGGAGCTTCTGTTAGGGCCTCTTTAATGGCTTGGAAATTGGCCTTCCCTTCTTTGGTCCAACTAAAAGCTGAACTCTTCTTTAACATGGCTGTCAAAGGCTTGAGTAAATCTGCAATGTTAGGCAAGAACCTCCTAACAAAGTTAATCTTTCCTATGAAAGATTGGAGACTTTTTTGGTTATGTGGTAGGGGTAGCTATAGGATAGCTGCAATTCTCTCAGGATCCACTATAATTCCTTCTTTGGATACTACATACACTAACAATTTTCCTTCATGAACTGTAAACACACATTTCTTGGGATTAAGAGATATCCCAAATTCTCTACACCTTTCAAAAATCTTCCTCAGATGTTTGATGTGGTCTACTGCATCCTTTGAATAGACAATTATGTCATCTAAGTAGACCAACACAAACTTGTACATTAGGCTCTTAAAGGCCATATCCATTGCCTTTTGAAATGTAGCACCTGCATTTGAAAAACCAAAGGGCATCTTTTGATAAGCCATGGTTCCCCACTTGGTTGTAAATGCAGTCTTGTATTGATCCTCTTCATTTACTAAGATCTGATTGTATCTTGAATAGCCATCCAATAATGAAAATCTCTCAGATCTAGAGACACATTGTAAAATTTGTTCCATAGAGGGTAATGGATGGCGGTCCTTTAATGAGGCCCTGTTAAGATCCTTGAAGTCAACACATAACCTCAGCTCCCCATTCTTCTTCCTGACAGGAACAAGGTTGGAAACCCAACTAGTATGCTTAATGGGGTAGCTGATACCATTCTCTATCAATTTGAGCACTTCTTTATGCATAAGTGGCTCAAGTTTAGGATTAACAGGCCTTTGCTTTTGCCTCACTGGTTTGCCATTAGGTTCTAACTCAATAGTGTGCTGAGCAAGGGCAGGATCAAAACCTTTGAGATCCTCATATTGCCATGCAAAAACATCACTGAATTCTTTGAATAACTGAGTGTAAGCTTGCTTCTCCAATTCAGTGTTCACTTTTCCAAATTGTAGGCTCTTACCTGGTTCCAACTCTAATTCAACATAATGTTCTTGTTGAACTACCAGGCCAGCTTTATTTTTCTTGACTTGACCATCCTTGTTGAAGATAGTCTCTAAGGTAACTAGACCTCTAGGCATCTTATTGGACTTGAGTTGTATTACTTGATCACCATAGTTTTGAGATAGCCTATCTTGATTGTGTTCTGAAAAAACATCTTCTTCAAACAAGAACTGCAGAATTTGTTCATCATTGTCAAACACCTACCAAATGACATCATTATCAGGAATAGAGGGTCTGACAATCACTTTGATATGCTGTTGATCCACCTCTTTTGAAATTCTATTCAAAATATCATACTGGGATCCAACAATAGCTAATCTATTTGCATTTTGATTTAACTTTCTAGGGATGGCAACAATATTGAAAGCATGGAAATCTTCAATTGCATCCCAAAATCTATGCTTGTATGCTTTCATGGTGTCATTATTAGTTGCACTTATCCCTCTCACTTGGCTGATAACTAACTCACTATCACCATAAACTTTTAAGGCCTTGAGCCCTCTTCTTCTAGCCCATTCTAGTCCATTGACTAGGCTTCCATCCTCTGCAGTGTTGCTAGTGCAGGAGAAACTGAATCTAAAGGTAGTATAATACCTTTCTCTTTTTGGGGACACTAACATAGCACCACCACCAGAACCGTGTCTACTTCTAGCCCCATCAAAAAATAGTTCCCAAACCTGATTGCTCTGATCTTCTGAATCAGTATCCTCTCTGAAAAGGCTTGGCTCTATAGCATCACTTTCTTGTATTAAATAACTTCCCAAACCAAAATCCAAAATCATATTTTCTTGGGACTTTGAAGCTCTTTCATCTAGAAGAATATCAAGGATACTTTCTATCTTTTTGCTTGCTTCATTAATGGTTTGGAAGTCACTATTATCAAATATAGGGCAGTTCACATTGATGGTGTTGGATACATATGGTTCTATATGGTGTGCTGCTAATGGTTTTGATTTAATGGTGACCTTGGTCCCATACCTTGTATGAAATAACATGTGAGACCAATCAGAAGATAGGTAACCTCCTATCTTGGCTGTAAACTTCCTTGAAAGACATAGCAAATAATGTAGGGAGATCTATAATATATATATCAAGGAGGATTGAAAAAATAGGACTAGCATGAAGGATTAGACTGGTATCCCTGGCCACACCTATAGTATTGACTGAGGATCCATCAAGTTGGGTAACCTTCTTTTGGAAGGGCTCATATTTTAGTCCTAATTGGTTAGCTACTTTCTTGGGAATTACAGTGCTAGTAGCTCCACTATCTACCATACAATTATGCACTAAAGATTTTCCAATGATTAAAGATACATAAAAGGGAGGTGGCGTTGAGTTCCTACCTTGTGTGGAATTAGCCTTGGAGTTTCTACTTGGAGCCTCTTTTTCTTGATCAGTGTTGACCAACACTAGCTTTGCAGCTTCTTTTGTAGGCTGAGGAGTTGTTACTTCTGACATGGCCTTCTTCAAAATTTCAGGCTGTCCTAGGAGAGCCAAAGAGTCCCACATGGACATGGTGACATTCACCTTCTTCATGTTGTCTACAATATTAAATGGTGTCACAGTGTGTACTCTTTGTTGTGCCTTTGGCATGATGGGCTCCACCTCCTTGGAATGCTGGCCTTCTTTGCTTGTAATGACAGGAGCCTCCTTAGGTGTGATGGGAGTAGCTTGTTGTAGTGGCTCTATAGATGTAGTAGCTTTGGAGTTGGAATCCACTCTCTCCATGTCTTGAGCTCTTCTTTTTTCTCTTGTAAAGGCAACAAAAGCAACCTCATCATTGGCTCCATTGAAGTCTGGTTTCTCCCAATTAAAGAGAGCAGTCTCATGCTCTTGTGATTCTTGTTGAGGCACTGACCCATTGGATGAAACCTCCGATTGAACTTGTGAGGCATTTTGAACCATTAGAGCTTGGTTCATCCATCCATTTGAACATGTAGCCTGATTATGAGGCTGATTACAAGGAAAACACCATTCATTCTCCATAGCCACATTGTTTTGACTAGGAACCATATCTCTCATTGGATTAGTAGAATTTAGAGGTGCAGGGTTATATGGTTGGAATGGTCTCTGATTAAAACTTTGTCTTTGTCCTTGATAGCCTCCTTGATATGGTGGCCTATTTTGTTGATAAGGCTATCCTTGATTTTGATATTGCTGATTAGGACCTTGGCCTTGTGACTGAAATGGTGGTCTGATTCCTTGACTTTTCTTGTTTAGATTTGTGACCTCTTTAGTCAAGGTCTACAACAAGTTGGTCATTTCTTGCCGACTGCTTTGTTGGCTATTCTTTATCTCTTGCCGCTCTTGAGAGAAGCTAGTCGTTAACTCTTGGCCACTAGTACTAGCTTGAGGTGCCAATATGGTGGGAATAGGGGTAAATGGGGGCACTTGGGCAGGTGCAATGGGTTGAAGGCTAGGAAAAATGGGCATTAGAGGCCTTCTAGCAATCATGCCTACTTGAATCAAACAATTTTCAGCCCTGACAACTATGTCAAAAGCTTGGGGTAGAGAAGTACCACCCATAGACTGGATCATGATAGAAATTTGATCATTTAGAATTTTTAAATAGTAAAGGAAGGCATGGTTAGCTGATGGTCTTACTGAGACTGGGATTCTATTCCATGTTTTAAGGAATCTACTATTGTAATCTGTCATTTGTTCTTGAGGGTCTCTCTTAATAGTTGTTAACTGCTCAACTAGAGACAATTTATCTGATTTATCCTCAAAATGTTTACTTAATGCATCCCCTAACTCATCCCAAGAAGTAATAGAACCAAAAGTTAGAGTTCTAAAACATTCTAGAGCCTTACCTTTTAAAGAGGCTGCTAATAACTTTGTGGCCACATCTTCTTGAGTAATGTTGTGTATGCTGCATATGGTGGTCACATCTCTTATGTGCTCAAAAGCAGTTGTCTGCCCCTCACCTGTGAAATTAGGTATACTCTTAAGTGCCACCAAAGGCACATCATGATGTTGAGCAAAGGCCAATGGGATGCCTTGGTTGAACGGTGCAAAAGCAAACTGTCTTGCCATTGTAGGTGTTGGAATATGAAGATTGACAACTATATGAGCTGTATTTGTTGCTGGATTGGAATCTTCCTCTAGATCTCTGGTTAGAGATCTCCCTCTTCTTCTGGAATGAAAGGGAAAAGGTCTCCTTTCTGAAGTATCAGGAGGTGTAGATTGAACTCTCCTTGTAGGGGATGTCCTTTGAGTTGACCTGCCTTTGTGACTTCTCCTTGAGGGAAACTCTGAAAATTGGGTAGGCTTTGAGCTTCTAGTCTTAATCTTTATCATAATACTTTGAACAAGGTAGCCTGGATCTTTGAAATTAGTGGATTCACTAGATATACTTGATAAAAATGACTTCTAAAAGCCTACACTATGCAATCTGCATATCAGAGATAGCATATCTTTGAATTTGAATAACTTCTAGTCCCACCGGGCGTGCCAAAATTGTTATACACAAGCACCAAGGTGGGGAATCCTTGAACTTAAGCTTGTACTGATATTTCTTATGTACTGAACTTCTTTAATCCCTTTGCAAATGAGCCAACAAGAAAACCTTTGAACATTAATCTGATCTTTTACTAGTCCCACTGGGCATGCTAGAATTGTTATACACTAAGTTTGCACCTCTGTCTGAAGCTCTCTTGCTCTTGATAACCTAGTATAACATTGGATTCATCCCCAGGTGTGGGACCTATGCTAACTAGGATGAAACCTCCAGGTTCTAGGCTGGTTCCTCTTGGATAATCACCTTAATCTTCTTCTTGCTAGGAAAGTAAAAATTTTGGAGGGAAAGAGATAGAAGGAATGCTTGAAAAGGGAAATAACATGAAATAAAACTACCTACTAGGTGATACACTAAAATTAGGGTTTGGATCTCAGCATAGAGGAATGAGACCAATGGAGAAATCAGGTCTAATAAGTCACAACTCACTAGATAGGCTTGCATAAGTGTTTCATAGGAGGGTCTGAACAAAAGACACAACTTATGACCTGCAAGCAAACATCCTTTTCTACAACTAGGTGTAGGAATGAGACAAGACTGCTAGGGGTTGTAGTATACCCACAAAACATCTAAATTAGATTAGACACAGTAACACTCAAAATCATAGAAAATGAGAGGGACTAGGAACCCCAATTTCCATTTACAACATTCATAAACTTCAATCCAATAAGAGATAATCAAGACAGTGAAGACAGAGATAGAACAAATATCAAAAGTACCTCAAGAATGCCTTGATTGTCAATGGGAGATTACAAAGAGTAGAAGAACCAGAGGGTAGAAAAAATACCACAGATGGCTTTCTAAGAAAATATGACTTCCTTGCAAAAGTGGGCTTCTCTCCTTTACAAAATGAACCCCTTGAGCACTAAGGCTCCACAAAACAATATATACAACACTCACTACCCATAGGCAGGAGTCCAAAATTGACCTAACCAGAGTTACATATTTTATAATAAAATATCAAACCCTAGGTGTCCACTACTGACCCATCATGAAAATCACTGAGAATCGGTCATCAAATTAGATCTTTCTCTTTGCGTGTTGATCCTAGATTGAGTCCACTTGTAGACACAACAACCTCAATCCATCTACCCACCTGCAACTTCACTAAGCCATGAAGGCTTCAAATCCAATCCTGGTATGATACCTGTGTTTAAAATGATTAACCCTGCAAAGGTGGCACCAAGCTCATTAAAGCTTCAACAAGACATGGTACCCTGTGAAATTCATGGTGCCAACAATCAGATTGTCTACCTATCATCTTCTCAACTATCCCTATCTTGAGGAATTCAATTTCGGCTACCCATTTGTCGTGCATGGCCGCAAAATGCAAACCCTAGCAAAGCTTTCACAGAGAAATATTTAAATTTGAATATTAACGGCTAGCAGATATATTTTAAAATGTGACCGTCAATGAATAACCTTCCTGATAAATGAACGGCCCATATGCGCACTTTAAAATAGTCAAAAACCCTTCCTGATAAGTCAACTGCCACCACGGTAGTCAACAACCAATCAAATTGTGCCATTTCAGATACATGTTGCAACCTTCTGACATCAGACCCACTACTTGAGATACCGATCTAACGGTGGGTGCATGATCTTATAGCCCTAGAATATTCCTTACGCTTATACACTGGCCATTAGATCCTTTCTAATCCGGGACCCCACTGACACATCAGTCCACTTGGAAATCCTCATCATCATTCGACAGCCAATCAAAAGCATGCATGTCAGCAAGAGGACCCACCGTAAGAGCCTTGCCAAAATAAAGTAAGATCGACGGTCGGTGCATAATCTCATGTGTCAGAGAAATATTATGAGATTATACGCCAGCCATTGGATCCTTTGAGATGTCAGAACCTTTGACCGCTTGAAAGAACCTGGCCCTACTGACAGACAATCTAACTCAACACACGCTGACCAATCAGAAGCTCCCTAATCGGATGAGGTGGCATTAGTCCCACTGACACACTGAAGCACTGCAGACATGGAAGATCTAACGGTCATCTTAAGATCTCAAGCTCTAACACAAACCTTTGGGAAGATATGCCA
Organism: Chamaecyparis obtusa; assembly: GCA_027943335.1. Taxonomy (NCBI): domain Eukaryota; kingdom Viridiplantae; phylum Streptophyta; class Pinopsida; order Cupressales; family Cupressaceae; genus Chamaecyparis; species Chamaecyparis obtusa. Next base: position 772,728 of record BSBK01005217.1, read on the forward strand.
ACCATCAATCTTCATCTTTCTGACATCTTTGTAGGTCCTTCTGACACGGCCCCACTGTGGCATCCAAGTCATCATTATGTGGACCAATGAGAAATGAGCATGTCACCATATGAGGACCCACCTGCAAGCCCCTGACGATAGAATAAAATCAATAGTGGGTGCATGATCTCATGGGGTAGGAATATTCCATGCGATCATATGATGACCATTAGATTAAAAGCTGGGAAGTTTCCTAGGCCCCCTCTGACAAGGTTGAACAAGTCATTACCTCTGGCCAATGAGATGCTTCCATGTAGGACACCGTGGCAATGGACCCACTTGAATTTGAAGCACTGTAGACTTGGAAGATCTAACGGTTGTCATGATTTCGCATGGCTCTGACACATCCTTTGTGAAAACACGACGACCGTCGGATCTTGAAGCTTGGGACCCCACATAAATGACCGCCGGAGAACACTTAGCGATTACATGACTGAAGGGAAGCTAATGTTCACCACGTCATAAGAAATTATTTGGTGACTAGGAAATACTTAGCGAATATGAGAAAACACTACATTCGCTAAGTCGCTGAAAGAAAAGGGAACCGCTAGAAGAAATTGCGTGACCAGGAGAATTACTACAGTCGCCAGTTCGTAGAAGGAAAAGACACCTACCGGAAAGAATAAGAGAACTGGCGACCGAAAAGAATTAAAAGGCACGTGGGTATTGGGATCTTTTAAGTTGCTGATAAAGTAATGACAAATTATAATAGGGCTTAGGGTTTTGAGGGCTAAAACACCACAAAGGCTAGATTTTTTTTGAATTTGCAAACCAGGGACTTGAAATAATTGCAGAGGCCAGGAAACAAAACATGAGGCCGTGAAATTTTCAGGGGAACTTGGAAAGGCCAAAATAGGGACCTGGGAATAGGTTTAGCCAAATTTGCATGGACATGAAAATTAGGATAATAGCAACAACAACATACACATGTCCTGCAAAACAAAATTAAGTACATGCACAAATAAAACTTGTTTAAAGGTTTATAATTCAAATATATAATCATACATTATATGACATACACATGTAACTAATATAATTTAAATTTTTACAATAAATTGAATTAAATTACCAGGTTGTATGAGGTCTGAAACATGATCATAATCTTCTGATGCAAAGGCATGATCTAGGTCTTCATTTATTATATCATCTTCATCTTGTCTCTCACTAGGTGCTAAGGATTTTTTATTGCCATTTTTCAACCCATTCTATATTCTCGCACTCTTCCCATTCACCCGCAATACAAAATTGATAAAAACATGCAAGCTCCCTAGTCCATATAGTCAAAGTGTTAGAATTAAAACTCCTAAATGAATGCCATTTAGCCGATCTGCTGATTGTATTACAATCATATATTGAAAGGATATTCTTCTCTTCAACTAGCCAGAAAAAATATTTGATTGTAGAGTTCTGACTTGATCCTATAGACAAACTTATTTTACACCATTCAATAATTGCATGTGCATCTTTAAATTTTGATTTTTCCTCAGATTTGAGTTGCTCTCTACAAAGGGATCTCTTAACACATGCACCAACACCATCATGTTCTCCCTTCTCGTGTCCAGCCTCAAAAAAACTCTAGATATATTGGATATTTATTTTCTTGTGCATCCTACTCAACCAATAAAACATTCTAGCATTCTTGAATTACCCTGTGCAATTATCTGACCATATTAGATGTTGTGTTATATGAATTTTTCTCTCCCTTAAATTTTCATAAAAAGTCTTAAAGCAATACTGGAAAAAATCCAATAAGTGTAACTTATTATCACTCATATAGAAATGGTACTCTCTCAATATTTTCCGATCCTCTTCTGTACTATCAGGTGCATGTCTATAGATAATATGAACAAACATTATTACTTGCATTGAATTATAATATTGTGGTTAGATCTCATCTTGTGGTGCAAGCGTGTAGTTCTCTGCAAAGTCAACAACTGAAAGTATACTACCAATTGGAAATGTATTCTTGCATATGCAAAATTGTCCATCAAGACATCTAGAATTTTGAGAGTGTTTCACATATTTAGGTATGACCTTACTCTTGAATTCATTCATAAAAGCATTAACACTAAGTTTTTCAGTTATTAGGTTACACCATTTTCTAACTTTTCCATCCTTTAATGGATACTCAACAGTTTTAAATATTTGTACATCAACTAATTGTTGTCCAAAATCAAATGAAATATTTTCATGCAAATATTCATCTAATAATGTAAGATTTCCACATACATCACATACACCAGAAATACATGCATTCAAAAGATAAAATTTCTCATTAGGTGGGTTAAAAAACAAATTTGATATAAACTCCTTTATAGTTTGAGGTGGTATATTTATACCACATTCCTGCAACATTTCATTAGTATGCATAGTAGAATGTATAGATTGAAAAATATCATAATGATAACGAAATTGAACATGAGTTTTACAACAACAGGTGATTCTTTCTTTGTTAATCCTTACATACCATGGTTTACATTTTTCAAAAAATTTTTGACTAATACTAATAGTTAAGACCTTATCATCCACAAATTTTTTATACAATTCTATTTGAGTCATATCTAAAAGGTGTTTTGGATGTGGATCACAAAATTTTGAACCAACTCTTAATTTAAGAACATCTCTGGCATTAGGGGATACTCTTGTATTATCGTGCCAAAATTTTTCAATCAAAGTTTTGACTTCACCAGTAAGTTTCATGTCATACCTCGGGAGTCTACCACTGAAGGTCCATAAATGGTTTGTCGGATCAATTTTAAAGTTAACTCTTCTCTTTACAGCTCTTGTTAAAGTTTTACGATGAATATTAAGATATCCACTTATGTTTGAAATCATTCTTTTATCAATAGTAGTTTTATTTACTAAAGCTGTTGTTATTGCTCGCTGTGCCGCATTACTATCTTTAAAATGACTTTTCTTTCCAATTGTGTCAAAGGTACTAGCAACAGTTGATACAACTTGTTTTAGAGACTCATTCTTCTTCTTGGATTTCACATAAATGCCTAACCTCTTCATCAATTTTCACATTTTAGAGATTTTAATTAATTGTAACATTAATTGACATTTAAACCCAAATTTTTTATTATAAAAAAATTGTGTAAACAATCTGTTCACATGTGTCCTAATCTGTCTCCATGAAACCAAACCATGTAGATTGTCTAGCACATCATTTTTTATTTGAAATTATTCATTTATTTAATTATCATTCAAAGGAGTTTCTTTCTCAATCGGTGTTTCTATGTCTACATCCACATTGTTCATTTCAATCTGAATTGGTGTTTGATTTTTAGTTTCAATTGGGGTTTGACTTTCAGTTCCTTTATCATTATGATTAACATTACTATTTTTTGAAATTTCACGTGCAATTAAATTTGTTAATCTATTTTCAGGAATAAAATTTAAATAATTTTTATTGTAACTTCTAGCAAATGATGAACATCTTTATCAAAATAAGTTACATTTATATGTGAAGACATACCTGTATCCAATACTAGATTAGAAGATGCACCTGAATTTTCTTCTTCAACCTTTGCATCCATTATGGTGTCTTCATTGTCCTCCTCTTCTGAAATAATTGTTGAACTTGATGCTCCAACATTATTCAGGTTTCGGAGTCTTTCTCTTCTTTCTCATTGTTGTTTTGCCTCCTCTTTATTTTCTGCAACCTCCTCAATTGTCAAAACCTTCCTTCGCCTCTTTTTGCATTGGTCTGATCCCATTTTTGCACCAAGACTCAAGTTCAAACAATTATTTTTGAATGTCAGATCCAAAACAAGATAAAGTACAAAATATTGATAGAAATATTCTATTTGCCTGGTACAGATCGATAAAAAAATGATTGAAAACTTGTCAATCATTGAGATCAGGCCCACAGTCCTATTTTTTGGCTGCAACGACTCTTTATGACATGAGCACCTATTATTTAAATCAAAACGGGTGCCCATTTTGTAGTTTCACAAAACGGGCACCTGTTTTGTGAATTTAAAAATACGGGTGCCCGTTTTGTAAATCTACGAGGGGGAACCGTACCCACTGGCTTGGGTTTTGGTTCGAGACATGCTTGGTGGGACCAAGCCTTTGCTTGGCCCTACAAAAAAATGGCTAAGACATTACAGGATAAAATTTATGCCTTGCCATAATTTTTTGGACACCTTCCCAAATGAATTTTTTGATAAAACAAAAACCCATTTTAGCTCTTATTGTGCAGATTATAAAAATATAAATTTTATAATGATATGATATATTTTAATATTTTTACAATATTTATTAAGCCAACGTGGTACCTAAACTTGAAATACTAAGGTTAACTAAAACTTTAATAACTTTTTAATTTTATATTTTTTTAAAAATGAGTTATATGACATCAATCTACATAGAATTTCCTTCAAATTAAAAAAGAAATTGAAAAAAAGTGAAGTTATCATCAAATTATGGTCGTCCAACACTAGAGGTTTCGAAAATGTACTTTATAGTCAATTAAAAATTAATAAAAAAAAAAGATAAAATATTCTCATCAATCTTCAGTGTTTTAGGTACCTTTTCCGAAAAGGATTCACAAAAATACATTCATTTACTTCAAAAAAGGGTGGCCATACACGTGTGAGGTGTGGTCCTAAAACATGCATTTTGAAAAAGTAGTTTTTAAACATGCCTACTAAAACTCAATTTATACCATGTGGGTATTGAAATAAATTACATATTTGAAAACTAGACTCCGAGTACTAAATTTTATATTACTCAAGTTTTTCAAGATTCAATTTTTAAGTACCTCAAATTTTGACATCAATTGACAGAAATTTTGAAAAAAAGAGAAAACATTTCCACTTTTTGGCCAAAAGTGGGACTCAACTTCTTGCAGTCACCCACACATTTATCCCTCTTTCTTCTAGATGATTCCTCTCTTGAAGAGGACTTGGATTCAGAAGTATGTAGTGAAGGAGATTCATTAACTTTTTCACGAGGCTTAGGATCCTTATGTTGTTTCTTTCCTTTTCCATTAGAAGCCTTTGAAGTGGATTCATTTGCAATCAATGCATGATGTGTTGAAGGATTCAATTGACCCATGTGTGCCAAATTTTCTTGTTCCCTTGTGAGTTGAGCTGAAAATTCATCAAGAGAAGGAAATTTTTATGCACTACTAAGAGCATCCATAGTATCATAGAATGTAAAAACAAAGATAGAATATTCAGAACCTATCTTGGAAAGAATAGAAAAGATCAATTGTTCATCCTCTTTAATAATGCTAGAAGTAGAAAGCTCCAATCTAATATATTTGAACTTAGAGAAAAAGTATTGAATATTGTCAAAATCACCAGGATTTAGACCTATGAGCTCATTCTCTAATCTTAATTTTCTCATTCTATCATGTTTACCAAAGAGTCCTTCCAATATGACCCAAGCATCATGAGGATGTGTGCAAGATGCAATATGAAATATAAAATCACGAGAGATAGATGATCAAAGAGATCCAAGTGCTTTATCCCTTCGATCAAACCATTTTCTCCTTTTTGCAACACTTGTAGCTAGTTCTAGATCCTTCCCAAGAGTCATTCTAAGAAATCCAATACTCAACAAGTGATCACATAAAGATTCTTTCCATTCATGTTAGTTATATGGAGTGAGGATTTTGTCCTTTGAATTATCCATAATACAACCAAATAATGATTGATAACTACTGATAACTCCTTCAAATGACTGATGCAAATCAAAAAGCTGAAATCCAAGGATTAACCAAGTACAAATATAGACCCAAAATGACCTATTTATGAAAGTGATATATCCACCCTAAGTCACTAAAATATTATTGCAGATTTGGAAAGTAGATGAAAAAACATGTTCTTTCAAAAAAAATTATACCTCAAAATGTTACCGAATGTGCCCAAATGAAGCCCTAGAAGTTGTAGAAAGGATGAACAGATATGAACAATCATGAAAATCTACAATTTTTGATTAATCTGGCCACCAAATTGTAATAATAATACCACCACTGGAATCTTCAGGAACTTCTACCACAAATAAATAAATACTAAAAAAAGGAGCAAAATTGAGCAAGATATGGCCCTTTGAAGTTGGAGTGCAAAACCAAAAACTCCAATGGTGAAGGTAAAAATTTTCAAACCCTTGATGATGTCAGCAATTTAGTGCATTGAATTTCACATTCATATGGACATTACTGAAAAAGCCAATTTTCCCAGTTTTGACATCCAATCGAGCATCAAATTTACACTCAAGTGACAGGTGACGTGGAAAAAAATTGTGCTCGGTGCTGACGTGATAGATGACTTGGCTGTCATAATGATGATGTCAGTGATGGTACTAATGACTTGGCATATGTTGATGTGGAAGGTGATGTGGCCTCTTGCCACATGTCAAGTTCAAATAGGGCCGCATCGATGACTGACTTGACTGTGCTGGTCCGGTAGAAGGGGCAATGTGACTACTGCAGATTGTTCCTCATTGGCCCTTTTTGGTGCGGTGATCGGGCACTACATGGCATGGCAAAATTCATAGCATTGTGTGGTGCGGTGGATGAGATATTGCCTGGCACAATAGACCCACAGGGAAGGCAAAACGACAGAGGGGCAGAGTGATGTGCTGGAGGAGCCCACAGAGGAGTGGGGCGATGGGTGTGGGAAATTGAATCCCACATATGCTGTCGAAAGGGTTTTGACACTCTTTATCTATGTGAATGACCAAAAATTGAAACAAAGTGAAGAGTTTGAGGTTGGGCTCGACCACAGTCGAACTCTGACTCAGGCTCATTCACAAGCTTAGGTTAGGCTCACTCTGTGGGCATTTGGTGACGTCAAGTTCTACTGCACTGATGTCATGCTGATGATGTCACTTAAGATGTCACCTGTCATTGACAAAAATAAAGGGCCCATACCAAGCCCAAATAACTTTTTACAAAACTTTTTTGGAAAAAGAACCAGAATAATAATTTTTTTTCTAAAATCATACCGCAGAGGCACAGATCAGGCCGTATGACTCGATTTACAAAAAAAAGGCCCCGGTTTGGACTTTCATCGAATATGGGTGAGTTTATAGTGAATTTTAACTGAAACAGCCTCCCAGACGCAATGGTGTGGTCAGATCTAACAAAAAAAGCTTCCACAACATGCTAGTCTTCAGATCTGAGATATGGATCTTCAATGCTTACACCAAGATCTCTTTAAATAGGCTAATCAAAATGCTCCAATGGCTCTGATACCATGTAAGAATTTTCAAATAGAAAAGACTGAACCAAGGATCTAGAGGTTAAAGAATAGCACAAATACAAGAGAGATGATATGAACAAGAATAGACTTGTATGATACAATGATTGATGATTGATTGATCCAATGAAATTGAATTAAAATGTACATAATAGGCTCCTTATATAGGAAAGGCGATAAGAGAGAATGATAAGGAGCTGATAAGCTATCACCTATGCTAGGTGTAATCACATGTCCACCAAATGTGGATCATCCTCCATTATGCAATGAAGTATGTGCAATAGGATGAGGATGATAATGTGATATGTGCACTAAAGGTGGATCTCACACCTAAAGTGGAAATTCTCAAACACCATGTGCTTAATTGAGGTGCAAACTCCTAGATGTCTCAATGAAAAACTACTATGCAATGCATTATCCTAAGTAAGATTAAGTAAAGTGTAATTAGGAATTTTTAATTACACCAACAATAATCACCCTCAACCTCACTCAATCTTTTCTTTAACTTATAGTTTTCGGTATGTATGGACCTGATTCCAAAAATAAAAGATGCTCATGACTTTATAGAATTGATTTATTTCCAAATAAACAAATAAACATGTCATTACATAGGTATATTATTTATTTTTTATTAAGGAGAATTTGGTTTTACAAGGACTAGAAACACAAATTCAATACAACATAAAATAAACATGAGAACCAACAAGTCCAACACTAAGAAAAAGGGACCAAAAAATAGGGAACACCATCCCAAACCAACTACCAACTACTGACTAAATCCATATTCTTTTGAATAAAATATGCATTGGTGTTCCTAACCCTACTGACTAAATTATCAATGGGGGTAGCCCCCTTGTCCTTACTATGCAACCTGGTAGTAGGGTTGGGTAGAACGTTCATCTTTACTTTTTCAAATGTAGAATCAGCTCCCCTGGTTAGAACCGTGTCCTTGAAATGGGATTTTTTAATGGACATGACACTAATATAAGGGGAAGCATTTACATCCTTGGATAATCTTTCAAAGGTGTCTACCTATGCATTTAGCTTCCTAAGGCCCCCAATATAATTCTCCATTGCAATCTTACTAACTGCCACCATTTCTTTGACCTTAACATGGATCTTTTTAAGGGTATCCTACATGTTTTTAATACTCTATTCATGGTCTTCCTTCAACTCACTTATTCCAATCACCAAGGTATTAGTATTCTCCATGATAGCTGTAATACCCCAAAAATGGGCTATAAGTTCATTAACCTCTTATATCAATGCATCGAACGAAATCGACATCAAAGTCCTAACTTAAGGCACATCTGATCATCATCGAATCCTAATTGATTATCCTAAATTTTGCATCAGGAAATATTCCTAGTAATGTTCCTAATTATCCTAATTATCCTTAATTTAATGATTATTTGGCAATAAAACCTATTTATCCTAAAGTTTGATTAATTGAATATTCTCAATATTTAATTAATTCGATTTAATTCTGCCACTTAATTATTTAATTGAAGTTAATTCTATTTATTCCTAAATTGTATTATTTGATTTTGACAATAAATCCAAAATCCTATGCATAATTGATTAAAGTCTTATTTAATTAATTAAAGCAAGTTGTCAATTTTTAATAATATTGTTTTTGAATAAAAGTTTGAAAAATGATTGATTAACCCACAAATCAATTGTTTTATTTTTCAAAATCAGTTAAGTTGGAAATAAATCACTTTATTACTAAATTAATTCATAAATAAAACATGGACAATCATAAAGTAGACAACTATCAATTATCAATTAAACCTAAACTCTATTTTGAGTTAAACTCTGCTTTTGCATGTTTTTGTGAGTTAATTATCCTTTATTTAAAAATAACTCAAAAATCAACCTGAGTTTATTTGAGTGATTTATGGCTTTTTTTCATGCACCTCCAAAGCCCTAGATTTCTATAAATTAAGGCTTCAGCTCTTCATATCATATCTCACGAATTTGCAAATTTACTTTGCAGAAATCATAGTATATCAAATTTGAGGAATTTGCACAATCACGCTATCGAATTGGGGACTGAAGAATCAATCTTGCGAATTCGACTTGTTGTGAGATTTCCATATTTTACATAGCATTGCATATCATTTAGAATTTTCATTGTTAGATTAGCATAGCATATCAATTTTCATATTATCATAGCTTCATATCAATTTTTCATCTAATTGCATCTAAAATACAAAAAAATTAGATTAATTGCATTCATTCCATATCTAGATTTTGCATTCAAATCCTTTGTTTAGGTGTCGTCAAGGTCACTGATCTCGGTCCAATCTGAGAAATACATACTCGCACCTACTAGAAGGCAGTAAATCGCCTGGTTAGTTTAGTTTTTCATTTATTGCACAATTTCAATTTTAGCTTGATGGAATATGGATGAAGTGACTGAGAGGGGGGGGGGGGGGGGGTGAATCAGTCAACCATAAAACACTTCACAATCATTTCCTTCTAGATCCCTTAGGATATCTTAATGAATATTATCTGTTTAGCACTCGGTAAATAGATTGCAGTAACTTTGAAGATGCAGAAAGTATTAGCAAAATTATCTTTAGATATTCATCAGCACTTGTATATGATTAAGATAGCAATTAAGAACACAAGAGACACAAGATTTTAACGTGGAAACCCAATATGGGAAAAACCACCAATGTATCTAGATACTGATTTTCACTTTTCTGAAGTGATGCCCGGTTAGAAGCCAACCCGGTAAAAGGTTACAAAACACACTGTTAGGTGTGACCTTGTTAGAGGATTTAATCACCCTGCTAGGAGTGGCCTGGTAAGAGGTCTTGAAAACAATTCAATGGAATTGTCACCTTGTTAGAGGATTTACAATATGGTTGTTAAACCAACTCGGTTAAGAGATTTAGAATTCACTGTTACAATGATAAAAAGGTAACAATGAAAATAACCTGTATAATAATGCAACTGCCTTGCTGATTACAGATCTCTGTTCTGCATAAGTGTGATCCTTCCTGATCGAATAAATCTCTGCTGCACCTTAAGGATATCTAAACATCCTTCACAAATTCGCACACACCTTTCCTGTCTTTCTTCTGTAAATCTTCTGCTGTATATCTTTTTTTTTATTTTTCACATTTGACCTTATATTTATATGACTTTAGATTTGTCAAATCAGCATAACTTAGCATAATAGTCGGCTGAATTAAGCAAACTTTATTTGCAAAAATCCTTCAAGGGCCGACAATGCTCAGTGACCATAACTTTTACAATCTTTCGGAGACCGAGGGAACTCGGTAAACACCGACAATCCTTTACCTTCGATAACCGACTGAACTCGGTAAATGCTAATTTTTCTTCGACAACCGACTGAACTTGGTAAACACTGAATTTCCTTTGACGACTGACTGAACTCAGTAAATGCTGATTTTCTTTGATAACCAAGTGAACTCGGTAAGCACTAATCTTCTTTGATAACCGAGTGGACTCGGTAAGCACTAATTTTCCTGTCTGGCAGACCAACTGAGCTCGGTAGGAACTGATTGCTGCGGACTATGACATTGTGTGACATCAAAGACAATACATAATTTGAGTAGCAATTTCCTTCAGCCAATTATTTCCAACAATCTCCCTCTTTGGCATTGATGGCAACACAATATGTCATAGCATAAGAAATTTGAAAGAATTAGCTCGGTTCAGATTCAAATCTCCCTCTGTCAGCAAACTTCCTTTTTCTTGAAAATTCTTCCTTCTGACTATTGAAAATTTCTTGAAGTAATAGCAAAAACATAGCAAACACTCCCTCTTTGACAACACATGCCAAAGACAATTCACATAATACCGGTGTAAATTAATGTACCTCAAGTACTGATTCATATGCAATGATTCCTTGAATATGCTGCATCAACATGTTTATTTTCAATCATGTTCTGGTTGATGCATCACTAAAACTGTATTTAGTGAGCCTCGGATAGGGGAATGACCCCTAACTTACCTCTTAGATACACAAATGCATCCTTAGGTATTGGTTTGGTAAAAATATCTGCAATCTGCTCTTTTGTATGAATATATTCTAATCTGATTTCCTTGTCCTGCACCAATTCTTTGAAAAAATGATATTTAATAGCAATATGCTTGGTTTTGGAATGCATCACTGGATTCTTCGAAATGTTTATTGCACTGGTATTGTCACAAAATATAACAACTGGTTCTTTGATTTCAACCTTCATACCTTCTAATAACTATTTAAACCAAACAATATTTGAACAATTTACTATAGCAGCAACATATTCTGCTTCAGCTGTGGATTGAGATGTGCAATTCTGCTTTTTACTGGTCCAGGATACCAGTCTTTTTCCAAGAAAAAATGCTCCACTACTTGTGCTTTTTCTGTCATCAATGTTCCCTACCTAATCAGCATCAGTAAACACTTTTAAGTCTAGATTGCCTCCAAATTTATACCACAAACTATATTCTTCAGTTCCTCTTAAGTATCTTAAGATTCTTTTGATTGCCATCATATGATTTTCCTTAGGTTTTGCTGAGAATCTTGCTACTATACCGACTGCTAAGGCAATATCAGGTCTTGTATGTACTACATACTACAATTTTCCAATCATAGATCGGTATAGGGTCTGATCAACTTCTTTTGAATCATCATCTTTGGTAAGTTTAAGTCCAGTACACATGGGTGTACCAACTGGTTTTGAATCTTCCATACCAAACTTCTTAAGTATTTCCTTAATGTATTTAGATTGAGTAATGTATATACCATTCTTGCTTTGCTGAATTTGAAGACCAACAAAGAATTTTATTAAACCAAACATAGACATTTCAAATTCTTTGTTCATTTGCTCTGAAAATTCTTTGCACTGATCCTCATTCCTTGTAAATATAGTATCATCTACAAATATTTCTGCCAGTACAATTTTGTCATCCGGTCCTTCTTTAATATACAGATTGTTGTTATCATTTGCTATTTTGAAATTAATCTGAATCAAATAGTTATGGAGTTTTTCATACCATGCTCTAGGAGCTTGTTTCAAACCATACAATGCTTTGTGTAACCTGTAGACCATGTCCTTTTTATCTGGATCAACAAAACCTTCAGGTTGTTCAATGTAGACTTCTTCATCAAGAATTCCATTGAGAAATGCAGATTTTATATCCATCTGATATACCTTAAATCCTTTGTGTGCTGCATAAGCAAGTAGAGTTCTTACACCTTCTAATCTTGCAACAGGAGCAAAAGTTTCTCCATAATCTATACCTTCTTCTTGAGAATAACCTTTACATACCAATCTAGCTTTGTTTCTAGATACTTGACCATCTTCATTCAGCTTATTCCTGAATACCCATTTTGTTCCAATTAGATTCTTATCCTTAGGTCTAGGTACAAGAGTCCATGTTTTGTTCTTTTGTATTTGTTCTAATTCTTCATTCATTGCTTCAATCCAACTTTCATTTTCCAATGCATCTTTGATATTTCTAGGTTCAAAATCAGTAAGCAGACATGTTCCTTTTAGCTTGCTTCTTGTCATAGTACCATCTGATTTGTTTCCAATAATTTGATCTGGTGTATGATGTCTTCTGACATATTTGGCTAGTATAGGTTCCTTGCTTTTTGAATGAGTCATGCTGTTGTCTTCTAGGATCTCTTCTTCAGGTTGCTCGGGCTCGGTAGATATTTGCTTGGTAACTTCAGGCTGAGACTCGGTCTGAATTTCTTCTTGTGACTCAGTTTGAACTTCTTCCCGTGACTTAGTTTGTGACTCGGTAACTGTGCTTGGCTCGGTAGATATAGTTTCCTCATTGATAGTTGTGTCTGACAATGTTTCAGGTTCAATGTAAATGAATCTTCTGTAGTTCTCAGGTTCCCTTTTGCTTTCTTCTTCAGTCTTTTCTGCAAACTCATCAAATTTTACATGTATACTTTCTATGACTTTGTGAGTAGATAAGTTCAGACATTTGTATGCCTTGCTTTTGCTAGAATATCCTAGGAATATTCCTTCATCACTTTTCACATCAAATTTATTTCTTCTGGATTCTTTTAGGATATAACACTTGCTACCAAATATTTTCATGTAACTTACATTGGGTTTATAGCCATACCATAATTCATAAGGAGTTTTGAATGTGTCTTTCTTCAATTGTACTCGGTTCAAGGTATGAACTGTAGTGCTTATAGCTTCCTTCCAGTACTTTATAGCGATGTTCTTTTCTATCATTAGAGTCCTTGCACAATCCATAATAGATCTGTTTCTTCTTTCTGTTATTCCATTCTGCTCAGGAGTTCTAGGAGCTGATACCTGCCTTTTGATTCCTCTTTCAATGCAAAAATTGTTAAAATCATGGGAGATGAATTCACCACCTCTGTTTGATCTTAAGCATTTCAATCTTTTCCCTGTTTCCTTTTCCACTCTTGCCAAGTACCATTTGAACTTTTCAAATGCTTCTAAATTTTCTCTTAAATACATAACAGTCATCATTCTAGAATAATCATCAACGAAAAGAATAAAGAATTTATCTCCAGTATAGCTTTGTATTCCAATAGGTCCACATAAATCAGTATGTACAATTTCCAAAATTTCTTTAGACTGATAGTTCTTACTCTTGAAACTAGTTTTACTCATTTTGCCAATCTGACAATTCTTACATAGACCAGTATCAGGTTTCTTCAAAGTAGGAATGCCTCTAACCTTCTTGAATTTGCTTATTTTTATCATGTTATCAAAATTCACATGACATAACCTTTTGTGCCATAGCCAACTTTCTTCAATTTGAGCAATAAAACATGAATATTCACTGAGATCAAGATAAAATAAGTTACCTTTTGTTTGATTGCCTGATCCAATGAGTTTTCCTTTTTCATTCAGTAGTCTTGCTTGACCATTCATGAATTCAACCTTGAAACCAGTGTTGATTAGCTGTGCTACACTTAGAAGATTATGTTTTAGTCCTTCAACCCAATAAGCATTATCACATATGAGTTCTTTGGTTAATGAGATTCTTCCTTTTCCTTTTATACAACAAGGTTCATTGTTCCCAAATCTTACATTGCCACTATCACAGTCTTCTAGATATTCAAATTTTGTCTTGTCACCAGTCATGTGGTGTGAACATCCACTATCTATTATCCATATATCATCTTTGCTTATATGAGAAATAAGTGCCATCTTATCTTCATCATCATCAGATTCATCTTTTATAGCAATAAAGACAATTTTTTCTTCACTATCATCAGAATCTTTAGCCATAAAACATGTTTTCTTACCTTTATCTTTGAATGATTTGAAATTCTTTTTGCCATAGTACTTGTGACCTCTCTTCTCTTCCTTGACCTATTTGTTTGGGCACCTAGCTGCAATATGTCCAATTTCTTCACTTGAAAAATAGATTAAAGGAGTTTTACCTTTATATTTACCTTTCCCTTTAGAGTACTTCTTTGCAAGTAATGCTTCTACAATTTCAAGATCACTATCAGAACTTTCTTCTGATACTTCTTCATTTTCTGACTGAACTTCTTTAATTTTCTTATTCTTCTTTAGTGAAACCTTGGCCTGAAATGCTGATTCAATATTTTTGGAACTTGGAACATAGTTATCATAGTTGTCTAATTTGAAGGCTGTCAATCTTCCAACTAAAGCATCCAAAGTTATATTGTGGTTTGTTTCACATCTTCTTTCTTGAATAGCTGATACTCTTATTGCATAGATAGGGAGTAATGTTCTGAGTACCTTACTTATAACAGTTTCATCAGAGATTGTTCCTCCAGAAGCTCTAATTGCACTTACACTTGCTTTGATTCTTTCAACATATTTTGCAATGTTTTCATCTTCCTTCATATTCATCTTGTCAAACTGTCCTCTTAGGCTTTCTGCTTTGGCTCTTTTCACATTTGCATCACCACCATATATTTTCTTCAGTGTCATCCACATTTCATATGCAGTAGTGCATTCTTTAATATCATCAAATTCTTCATAGCTGAGAGCAGATGCAATGTCTATCATCATGGTGTTATGAGTCTTTTTCTCTGCAATGTCTTCAACAGTTAATGCGCCAGTAGGAACTGTGTATTCTTCATCAATGTATTTGCATCTTGAGTCACCAATGGAAGCCAGATGAAGTCGCATGAGACCTTGCCATGCTGAAAAGTTATCTCTGTTGAGCTTTGGAATTTCCCTCTTGTAAGACATCCTGATCTTTAGCTTAGGTCCTTGAAACCCTTCCTGCAAGCACCAAAAAGCTCTGATACCAATTGATGGAATATGGATGAAGTGACTGAGAGGGGGGGGGGGGGTGAATCAGTCAACCATAAAACACTTCACAATTATTTCCTTCTAGATCCCTTAGGATATCTTAATGAATATTATCTATTTAGCACTCGGTAAATAGATTGCAGTAACTTTGAAGATGTAGAAAGTATTAGCAAAATTATCTTTAGATATTCATCAGCACTTGTATATGATTAAGATAGCAATTAAGAACACAAGAGACACAAGATTTTAATGTGGAAACCCAATATGGGAAAAACCACCAATGTATCTAGATACTGATTTTCACTTTTCTGAAGTGATGCTCGGTTAGAAGCCAACCCAGTAAAAGGTTACAAAACACACTGTTAGGTGTGACCTTGTTAGAGGATTTAATCACCCTGCTAGGAGTGGCCTGGTAAGAGGTCTTGAAAACAATTCAATGGAATTGTCACCTTGTTAGAGGATTTACAATATGGTTGTTAAACCAACTCGGTTAAGAGATTTAGAATTCACTATTACAATGATAAAAAGGTAACAATGAAAATGACCTGTATAATAATGCAACTACCTTGCTGATTACAGATCTCTGTTCTGCATAAGTGTGATCCTTCCTGATCGAATAAATCTCTGCTGCACCTTAAGGATATCTGAACATCCTTCACAAATTCGCACACACCTTTCCTGTCTTTCTTCTATAAATATTCTACAATATATCTTTTTTTTTATTTTTCACATTTGACCTTATATTTATATGACTTTAGATTTGTCAAATCGGCATAACTTAGCATAACAGTCGGCTGAATTAAGCAAACTTTATTTGCAAAAATCCTTCAAGGGCCAACAGTGCTCGGTGACCATAACTTTTACAATCTTTCGGAGACCGAGGGAACTCAGTAAACATCGACAATCCTTTACCTTCGATAACCGACTGAACTCGGTAAATGCTAACTTTTCTTCGACAACCGACTGAACTCAGTAAACACTGAATTTCCTTTGACGACTGACTGAACTCAGTAAATGCTGATTTTCTTTGATAACCGAGTGAACTCGGTAAGCACTAATCTTCTTTAATAACCGAGTGGACTCGGTAAGCACTAATTTTTCTGTCTGGCAGACCGACTGAGCTCGGTAGGAACTGATTGCTGCAGACTATGACATTGTGTGACATCAAAGACAATACATAATTTGAGTAGCAATTTCCTTCAGACAATTGTTTCCAACATAGCTAACCTCTAATGTTTTACTAAAGTGTTGTGTCTACAGATTAGGTACAAAATTCACACACACATTTCTGGCACCCACCGTGGGGCCCTGATACAGGTTTCCAATTCAATTCTATCAATTTCTATCTTTTCTTATTGTTTTCTAAGCCAAAGCTGCAATTTTTAAATTCTATCTGTACAATTTTCGTATGAGTTTCTGACAAAAGTCATACCAGACTATACTCACTGTCGTACGACAGTGTATTTTATCAAGGATCATGTCAAACTATACACACTATTGTTTGAAAGTTAGAAAGTCATACGATCTGACACTCAGTGTCGTACGAGTTTCTGGATTGTCATCTAGAAGCACACCCACTGTTGTATGAGTTTTGTCACCAGGTTTTAATTGTCATTTCATTTTTCAGGGCAGTTTGTCAAATTTGATTTCCAGATTTGGACTAACAGCTAATCTTAACAATTGAAATTCTCTATTTTTGATTGACTCCTACTAGTTTTGATTGGGAAAAGTGCAAGAATTGCTGAAAATAGGTAAAAATCTACTAAGCGCGTGGCGAGGAATTCAGGTAATCTTCTCAGCTAATAAGACTTCAATTTTGGACTTAAAACAAACATCTCATGTGTCTAGCTTGAGTGAATTTTTATTGCTTTCATATCATAGATTTCATTTGGGCTATAAAAATGAACATAGATTTGTTTTTAGCATCTTTGTTACACATAGTAAATAGGCCCTATGAACACTATTTGTGGCTCTTGAGAGAGTGAATTTCCAGTGAAATTCTTCTCAATGAAGGAACCCTTGTAGGTAGGGAGGATACTGAGGGAGTCTCACGTTCCACTAGATCCGTGTGTCTTCAAATTTTGATCAAGGCATTCTCTCTCCGGAGAGGTTAATAGATCATAAGGGGTTGACATCATAGATCTTTGTGAGATAATATTGGTCTTAGCATGTCAGATTAATCTATCTACTTTGTTTGGGTTAAAAGTGAAAAGGCTAGGGGATTATGCTCTACTTCCTTTTTGGATAGTACCAAAAACCCAAATACTTGAATTTGGAACCAGTCTCCATGTGGTATATCTTGTGAGTCACCTTTAGAGAGGGTTAACCATAGTGGACATTCCCTTAATTGGGTCAACCATGTTGATGGAACCTCAAGTGGTAATAGCCATTTTTGCCATGGTAGTGACAACCGCTATATAAATGTCCTGTTGGAAGAAATCTCCATAGGTGTGGTCTCTTGTTGGGCTGTCAGATCTCCCTAGCAGCTCTTGATTGATTAAATTCTTAGATTGTGTCAAAACCCCGGTGCACCTGGATTGGAGTTTTCCCTCTTGGATCATAAAAGTTGCAGAGTCAAACCATTACTAAAAACCCTAGTGAGGCCAAATTTTCATTTTTATGAATATGTGCGTTATTGAAAAAACTTTTTGGAACATACACAATTAGCACTCCTAGGGATTAGCACAATTTGGTCACTTGATTGTTCATGCACAAGGTTGCTTTTTCCCTTGTTCATTATTTTAAGACGTGCTTGAAATCACTTGCTTGTTGTTCTACGTGCTTGTTTATCTACTTGGTTACTGAAAATGAACAAATCCGGTATAATCTTCAAATATGGACAGTACAATTGGCAAAACAAATCCAAAATTGAAAACCCTAAATTTGCAAAAATTTGAAGTGAAATTCCTTTCTCGAGTCAAAAGTCATCCCAGAGGGTCAAAAAGTCATACGAGTCTTGAGCAATTGTTGTTTCAGAACTACCCAACTGTCGTATGATAGAGAACCTAGTGTCATACAAGTCTTGCTGCCAGTATCAATTCAAAAAGTCAAATCCTGCTATCAACCGTTGTGTGAGTTTTTTTGCAGTCGTACGAGTTTTTTCAACTATCATTTCATAGCATACCCACTGTCATATGAGCCTACAGAAAGTCATTTGGAAAATTTTGAAAAGTTGTCCAAAAAGTTGTCAAAATTTCCAGATACCCAATGTTTTCAACCTAGTTCCATAATCTGTCGAACAAATCACTATGTTAGGAACAGAGCAAAAAACTACTGAGAATCCAATCATTTTCCTAAAGTGACCTTTTGAATCCAATTCAGCCTTCTTTTTTATCAATTTGAGTCTTTATCATCTTGTGTCAAAACCTTGTCATAACTATCAATCTTCAATCAATCATCAAAATGACTAAGTGTTGTGAACTCGTGTCTGCTATCTTTTGGGAATCTACCCATACATCTAGGGCACAATATCCCTCATCTAAGTCAAATCCATACTTCAATCAATCAAACCTTGACAAGGTTGCGTCATCTGATCATCTTGATTCAATTCATTCTTCAGTTGTCTTCATCTTATTCTTTTGCTTCACCCAAGGTTAATGGTGGAAACTAGAGCTTCCTCACATAATAAATCTAGAGAAGCATCCCAGACCTTACCTATAACCATTGGCAAGGGTCCAACTCTCAAGCAACTCTACAATTCTGGTCTTTATGAAGACGACGGTCTTGGCAACTTTCGATTAAAAACCAGTTACATTCCTCCTTCATCAACTCATGGAGGTAATCAACAAACTCCTTCTCGATGTATCCCAGGGAGAACTCCTACCATGTCTCAAGCAAGGACAAAATTTTTCTCTCAAAGAGCTCGATCTCAACATGGCACAGATCAAGAACCCACGCCTGAAGAAATTACTCAATATCAAAATGATGATAACTTCAAAAGAATGATGACGTATTTCTTGAAAGAAAACATAGAGGCATACTTCTTACAATTAGCTCATCAAGGAGCTAAACTTCCTCCCAACTTTAATGTTGAAGATATCATTACGCATGAGGAAGAAACTCCACTCACAGCTATGATGAAATAGATGCATGCCATGCAAGTCAAACTTAACAACCTTGAAAAAGAAAAGGAACCCAAAGAGTTCTCTATGGAGGCCCTATGTCCTTTTCCATTTGACAAAGACTTGTACATGCCACCATTCCCAAAAAGAGTGGAGATGCCTAAGTATGATAAGTATGATGGACACTCAGATCCCCAAGATCATGTCAGAGAATTTTGTACACAATCTATGGAGTTCATGCATGAACCAACCTATCTGATGCGTCTCTTTCCTTGATCTCTAGGGGGAGCAGCCATTCATTGGTTCTCTAGATTGCCTTCTACTATCAAAACTTTTGAGGAGTTGATCAAATTGTTCGATCAGAAATACTCCTACAATATCCAACATCCAGTCACCATGATTGATATCTGCAATCTCAAGCAATATCCAGGAGAACCATTCCTAACATTTCTCAAGAGATGGAGGAAGAAATTCTCTCTATATGCTAGACCTATTCCAGAGACTGAAAAACTGGAAATCTTCATCAATAACTTTGTTCCAAAAATCAACTATCCTCTAAAAATGCAAGATCATACATCTTTTGATAAGATGGTAGACAATGCTATCAAAATAAAAAAAAGTGCTTGTGAAAAAAGGAGAAATCTCACTTCAAAAAGACAAGTATGAATCAGGATCTAGTTCTAAAGACAAGAACAAAAACTGGAACAAGAATAAGGGCATTGTCACAGATGGTGTTGTTGATACTATCCCTACCCCATCAAAGGCACCAGCTTTCAATCTAACTATTGGTACCCAGGCCATAAAAGCTTCAGAACAAAAGGTGCTTGAATCATCTCAAAAGAAGCCAAAGTATAAAAAGTGGTCCGCTGATAATAAATGAACGTTCACTCCTCTTGGAGAATCTTTGGAATCAACCATGAGAACTCTTCTAGCTAATAACATCATCTCCTTGCCTGAGATCCGACCACTTGATTCTGAGCCTAAACCAAAATGGTGGAGAGAGAATGAATTCTATGATTTCCATCAGGGTAAAGGTCACAAAACTAATAATTGCTTATGCTTGAAATATACTATCCAAGATCTGATTGATAAGGGAGATATCACCATTGACAATCATAAGAGCAATAATGATCATACAACATTCACAGAACCATTTTTGAAACATGGTCAAGAAGTCTCATCTTCTCAACCTAATATGGGGGCAAAGGTCTTTTATGCTTACCCTGAAAATAATGTTGTTATCAATATGGTTGAACCTTGTCTCTCTGAACATTTCAATGTCATCACAATTGTGCGAAGAGATAGAGATCATTCTTTAGCTAACGTAGTTACTAGATCACAAGCTCAGGCACATCTAAATGGACAAATCCCAGATTCATCAAATGTCCCTAAGATGCCCTTCAATCTTTCTTCCGCTTCCAAACAGAAGGCATCTTCTAAATCTTCCAATCCTAAAGATACGAGACCCACATCTTATAGCATTGTTCAACAACTCTAACATATTAATGCAAAAATCTCCATGTTTGAGTTGCTTCAGATATCTCCAGCTCATAGAGCTCTTCTAGACAAATCTTTTCTCGCATCCAATGTTCCTGATGACCATGATTTAGACAGGTTCCAAACTATGGTTGGACATCTTACATCTCCACAATATATCTCCTTTTCAGAGGAAGATGACAACTCCTTGAGTCACCCACATAATCAGCCCTTGCATATAGAAGTCTTGATCCAAAACCATAGAGTCAAATGTGTGTTGATAGATGGAGGCACTAACCTAAATATTTGTTCTTACAGCTTGATCACACAATTGGGATTTTCAGAATTGGCTATTGATCCTAGAAAGAAAATAACTATCAGAGCCTATGATGAACAAGAAAGATCTTCTAAAGGCACCATTGTCTTACCTATTAGAGTAGGTCCGGTCATCAGAGATAGTATATGTCAAGTGCTTGATCTACCTTTGGCCTACAACATTCTTCTAGGGAGACCATGGATACATGAAATGCAAGCTATTCCTTGTACATTCTACCAATGTTTGAAATTTCCTTATGAAGGAGTAGAGGTCACTATTCCATTAGACATATCTACCACTTGCAATACATTGAAAGAAGGTGCAGATAAACTTGTGCCCAATAACATAGAATCTTCCATTAAGTCAACAAAAGAAGCATCCACTTCTAAAATGGAAGATATTGCCAAAGACATCCATATCAAAGAAAATAGTATGGGAGAATATACTATAGAGCCAGTCTTATCTTTTACGTCTCTCCTTATTTCACCTAAGTCTTATGGGCAATCTTTGAAATAGTCCAAACTAGAATCTAAAGAACCCCTTGAGGTATATAAGAAGAATTTTGTAGCAGAATAGGTCTCCAAGCAAGAATTTGAAGAAGATGAAGCTGTGCTTGCATGGCTATACAAAGATGAACCTGAATCTCAAGTTGTTCAAACTAGTGACTCTATAGTATCCAAAATTCCTTCTAAGTCATATGGTCTAGGAGACAAATTGATAGCTAAGATGGGATATCTAGGTAAAGGACCTCTAGGAATCAGAGGAGAAGGTCTTGAGGCACCTATCCCACATACTAGTAGAGTAAATAAAGACAAAGTTGGCTTAGGATTTAAAAAGACACCCTTTCACCTCAAAGGTAATTGTTCTCATGTCATAGAGCAGATCGCACTAGGAGATGCCCTTCTTAAGAAAGAAGAAATAGAACCATCAGATAGTGATTTAGACAGCTCAGAACTCATCCCATATGAAAAATTTCCTAGGGAGATCAAAGACCTTCTTGATGATAAAGATAATCCAATCAAAAGAATTAATGTAGTAGAAACACAAGAACCTACTACCAATCAAGAGATAGTTGCAACACAGGCACCAACTAATCTCAAAAATAATTAAGAAAAGGAAGGTGGTAGTCATTCTAAGACAGATTCTCATGAGTATGAATTCAAATCAGAATCTGAGGGTAACCCTTCTTGGGGTATTCACCCTGACTTTACTCATGTTCTTAGATTTCCTAGAGATCCTGACTTAGAAGATGAATCTAATGACTATGAATGGGGAGTCATTCCAAAACTAGATGATCTTATCATAGAGAAACATGTTGATGTTATTCACCAATATGAACTTGAACCCAATGTAAGTCTAGAGTGAAATGATGAACCTATCGAGTCTGATCCACCTATGGCTGAATTGGACTCCCATAATGACATTGAACCTATTCACGAATTGAATGTCTTAAGTTGTAATATCACCTTTGAACTCAAGCATCAGGTTAGGACCAATGATGATAGATCCATATCCATAAACACTCTCTCCCAATCTTTTCCTACTTTGACTATCCAATATCTGGACCTTATTGATCAAAGCTCCACAAATCTGAGCCATGGTATTTATACCTTCTTGAATGACTATGCCCTTTCTTGCTACCTCAATGCAATTGAGTCTATGAGGACTTCCATCAGTGAACTGAGCATTAGCATGATGAAGTTGGACATCAAATATCTTAGTCAGAAAAATAAAAATAAGAATAAAAAGAAAAGGAGTTCTGAGGGTGAAAACCACTTTGTGGCAGTCTAAAAACCTACAAAAGTAAAAATAAAAGATGTATCCAAAGGTGAAAACCTCTTTGAGGCACCTAAGGATGAGATATTTGATGTCCTTCCAAGTCATTTATAGGACAAATCTCTAGTTCTAATTGAGCCCACTCAATCCATCAACTTGGGAACAACAGAAGAACCACAGTTAGTTCATGTAGCATAATCTTTATCAGAAGAAGAGAAGCAAAAATTTACAACATTCCTAATAGAGAAGAAGATCAACTTTGCATGGAAATATTCAAATATGCCAGGGTTGGATCCTAATCTTATAATGCATCATTTATCTATAGCTCCAAATGTCAAACCTGTCAAACAAAAATTAAGAAATATGCATGCTCATGTTGCACTCTTAGTAAAAGCTGAATTAGAGAAGCTCCTGAAAGCCGGATTCATCCGAGTTATTGACTATGCAGAGTGGATCTCTAATATTGTACCTATTCCAAAACCAGATAAATCAATCAGAGTGTGCACAAACTTTAGAGATGTGAATAGAGCATGCCCTAAGGATGATTTTCCACTACTTAACATTGATATGATAGTGGACATGATGGTGGGTTTCGAGATGTATTCCTTAATGGATGGTTTTTTTGGATATAATCAAATAAAAATTGCTCCAGAGGACCAAGAGAAAACTACTTTCACATGTGCATGAGGCACATTCTATTGGAATGTTATGCCATTTGGGCTTAAAAATGCTGGTGCTACATATCAAAGAGCCATGACATCTATTTTTCATGATATGATGCATAGGACTATGGAGGATTATGTTGATGATACTTTAGCAAAATCTATGATTAAAGCTAAACATCTAAATGGCTTGAGCAAGATACTAGACAGAATGGAAAAATTTAGTCTTAGACTAAATCCTAAGAAGTGTGCTTTTAGTGTCACTTCTGGAAAGCTCTTAGGATACATAGTCTCAAAGAAGGGTATTGAAGTTGATCGAGCTAAAGTAAAGGCTATAATGGAGATGCAACCTCCTAAGAATATCAGTTAGATGAGGACATTACAAGGGAGAGTTCAATCTATCAAAAGATTCATATCACAGCTGGTGGACATATCACAACCTTTTACAAAAACATTACATAAAGGTGTGACCTTTACATGGAATGAAGAATGTGAGAAAAACTTTGATCGTATCAAACAATATCTATCAAATCCTCCTATCTTGATGCCTCCTATTCATGGGAAGCCATTGATCTTATATGTCTCTGCAACAGATACATCACTGGGGGCATTGCTAGCACAACATGATGAGAATAAAAAGGAAAGAGCTATATACTATATCAGTAGAACATTGGTTGCATACAAAAAGAACTATTCAAGGATTGAGAAATCTTGTCTAGTTGTGATCTTTGCATCACAGAAACTGAGACACTACATGTTAGCTCATACCACTCAATTGGTAGCTAAGATTGATCCACTAAAATACCTACTAAGCAAAGCTACCCTGACGGGTAGATTAGCCAAATGGGTCATGCTCTTAAGTGAATTTGACATTGAATATGTGGAAAGAAAAGCTATAAAAGGATAGGTGATTTCTGATCAATTGGCTGATGCACCTATGATTGATGATACACCAATGCAAATGGAATTTCTAGATTCCTCTATCATGACTCTTTCTTTTAGAGATTGGCAATTATTCTTTGATGGCTCCTACACATAGAATGGATCTGGAGCAGGCATATTGTTCAGAACTTGTCAAGGATACTCAATTCCAAAAGCATTCAGATTAAAGTTCCCTTGCACAAACAATATTGCAGAATATGAAGCCCTTTTGAATGACATAAAACTAGCAATTGAGTGGAGAATAACATAGATACACATTCATGGAGACTCTCAACTTGTTATCCATCAAGTCAATGAAGTGTACCAAACTAAAGATGAAAAGCTCATTCCTTACAAAGAATGGTAGATGATCTTAAGAAGTATTTCATATCTATCACATTTGAGAAAATTCCTAGAACGGAGAACAAGGCTGCCAATGCAATGGAAACACTATCTAATTTATTACAGAAGCCTGAACATGAGTTACGCTACGAGTTCCTAGTGGAAACACTATCTTATCCTGCATATGACTCCCCTAGAACCCACATGATTTGCACTATTGTAGGTCATGATTCAACTAGATACAAAAACCTATTTTCCTATCTCCAAGACCAAATCATTCCTGATACCTTCAACTGCCATGAAAAGAGATACCTTATCCGTAATGCCTCCCGATATGTCATCATTGGTCATGATCTTTACAAATGAGGTCTAGATGGTACGCTACTTAGATGTTTAGAATGGGAAGAGTCTCAACATGCATTAGAGGAAGTCCATGAAGGTATTTGTGGGTCACACTCGAATGGTTTAACACTAGCTCAAAAACTTATTAGGACTGGGTACTATTGGCCTGAAATGGAGAAAGAGGCTATCAAATTTGCTAAGAATTGTCAAAAGTGTCAAGTACATGGCAACCTAATTCATGCTCCAGGGAGAGATCTAATTCCCTTTACTACACAATGGCCTTTTCACCAATGGGCATTTGATCTTATAGGATCCATTCATCCTCACTCTTCTAATGGACATACCCATATCATCACAATTACAGATTATTTTACAAAATGGGTAGAAGCAGTCCCTTTGACACAAGAAACTAGAAAGCAAATATCTATGTTCATATTGAACTATATCATATGCCGATATGGGATCCCACATTCCATAATCATAGATAATGGGAGAAAATTAAAAAATAAAGACCTAGATGATCTATGTGCCAAATTAAAGATCACACAACATTGGTCTTCTATCTACTATCCTTAAGGGAATGGACAAGTAGAGGCTTCTAATAAGAATCTATTGAAAATATTGCACCGAATAGTTAATAAAATAGGAAGAGACTAGCATCTCATGATCAATCCAACTCTTTGGGCCTATAGAACAAGTATTAGAACACCTACTGGGGCTACACCTTTCGCTTTAGTTTATGGGTTTGAAGCGGTACTGCCTATTGAGGTTGAAATCCCACACTAAGAATCAGAATGCATGGTCTAGTAACAGATGATGACTACAGAGTGTCTAGGTTGCAAGAACTTGAACTACTAGATGAGTGCAGACAAGCAGCGTATGATCATCTCAGAGTATATCAGAAAATAATGTCTAGAGGATACAACAAGAAAGTCAGACATAGAGAATTTCAGGTTGGTGATCTAGTGTTGAGAGAGAATCCTAAAAATCAATCACATCAAGAATGCAAGGGGAAGTTTGAACCCAACTGGCTGGGTCCCTTCGTAATCACTACTACTTTTGGCTCTGGTGTCTATCAACTCTCAATGACTAAAGGAGAATAGCTCCGAGAACCAATCAACATTCTCCATCTGAAGAAATTCTACGCCTAAGGCATTCAGTCTATGGTAAAATGTCTTGAAAAAATGTTAAAAATCAGAAAAAGTCTAGAAAAAAATGAACATCTTGGTGAAAACCTAGTAATAGGTGCCTTGATGATTCACAAAAAAAAGTAAAAAAAATGAAAAATACAAAAAAATGAGAAAAAGAAAAAATGCCTTGGTGAAAACCTAAAAACAGGCGCCTTGCTAGCAAAAATAGAATCTCTGCCAAGATGGTGAAAACCCGGCAAACGGGTGCCACTTGTTTCAAAATGCTCCATCTATCAGTGCAATCTTGGCCTTTCCCAACTTTCAATCTTGCTTTAGTTTGTACATATCTCTCGGTTTGTTTCTACATTTCCAATTTTCAATAAGTCGGTCTGTACACCAATCAGCTCAAGTGTCTGTATCCTATCAATGTTTCAAACTTGGGGGCAATCAAAGTCATATCCTATGGTCTCTAGTACATCTTAGATGAGTCATATCTAGTCAGAGTCCTTTGAAGCTTCATCCGAGTCAGTCAATCAGTCTCATCTCTAGAAAGGATTTTGCATCTACAACAACGCAATCAAACATCAAACATCAAAATGAAAACAATCTATGCTTTTTACATGCTTTTATCTCCTTGTATGCTTACTAATTCACATTGAGATTTTTACATATTTTGTTCCCATGAGCTCTTCGATGATGTCCTTTACAAGATTTAGAGAGTGATGACTGGGGGCATGATCTTTTCTTTGTTTTCTTCTTGTATATGAGAATCTAACAACTTTGGAAATTTTGGATTGAAATGGTGTCCAACTGTAAGAGCCTCTATCTCGAATTAGATGGCCATGCGTACCTCGACCATTGATACTCGAAAAATTCAAGGAAGTTTGATCTACCTATTGTCTTTTTGAGTGAGTTCTTTCTCCTATTGTGAAATGTGATCTTACCTAAGGATGTGAACGATAAAGGGTCACTACAGGTAATTCACATTGGATTTAGAATAACCTCTTGACTGCTTGATGTGTTTCCAATGCAAGGTGTATTCTGGTCATCACATCATTTATGTTTTGATACTTATACAAATTTCTATATCAAAATGGACATGATATTCAGGTCATCCTGGCGTTTGTGCCTTGATGCTTATATCTAATCCAACATTCCAAAAATAAAATCAATATTCATATCTCCATGGTTTCCTAATCAGTGGGTGTTGTATTGATTCTTACGTATACAAATCGATATTCATATGTCTATGGTTTCATAACTAGTGGAAATTGTATTGATTTATCTGGTTACCTAAAAATTCAATGATGACAATGACCGACACATGATCAGTGACTAGGTCCTAGGTCTTAGGTTGCATTTCATACTACATGTCTCTTTGCATTTTTGCATGTTGCATGATCTCACAAATGATTGAATAAACTTAAACAATCCTTCACATATCATAAGAACTAAAACCTAAATCGAAGGTCTCTTCACAGCATCGCAAGCAGTTACCATCCTGGGTCAACCATCCCTTTGACATAAGACTGTGTACTTGTCTTCATCAAACCTACAAAACATATCATGTGTATCATTGCATTTACATCTCATATCATTACCATTTGTTGCATTACATTGTATCCATTGCATAAGCATAAATCATACACACATCTTTTTATAATTAAATACATATGCATACCATCCATACATGTGAGAGAAATCATTGCATTGCATTAATCCATACATACATTCTACACTACTCATAAGCATTAACATCACATGATATCATCATAAATAAAAAATATGACAAGTATAAATGAAGTCATAACCAAAATCTCGATCTCATATATATATATATATCAAAAATATTGATCTAGCTAGGGGTGCACTACTGGCACAATGTACAAAAGAATGAGCTCCTGAGAGCTATCAGAGTTAGAACAATGTGTATCAATAATCAAAAGAGAAAAAGGACCAACAATATATCAGAACATGATATCATAGATCAGCTGTTAGCCTGATCCTCTGCATCTGGTGGAGGAGGAGGTGGTGCATCTGGTATGGCCTCTGCTCTGGGTGCCCTAGCTCCATTTGATGCCACCATGTACTATGAGTAAGTGGGCACTCTCTATGCAGCAGGGACAACAACATAATACATAGAAACATAATAAGAAGATTGTGAGGTCTGATGAATCAACTCTGTCTGCAATCTCTGAATATCCTCACACTACTCTGATCTCACTCTATCTACCTCGAGGAATCTCTCCTCCCACCTAGCACTCCGTACCTTTAGGTCCCGGCCCTGAACTCTGAGATGTCTAATAATCTTTGATGAAGTAAGAGGAACAGTAGGATCTACCTCAGCTGCTAGCATCTCTATGTCCTATGTTGCCTGCTCTGGCTGCTCTGTGGTACCTGCTCTCTACACCTTATGACATCTAACCTCAGCACCTAGATCAAAGGGATCATCTGTGCCTATATCTATACCGCCACCTACAACCTACTTAGCTGCTAATACCTCATCTGCTATACCAACACTGCCCAATGTGCCGCTCTCACCCCTGGTCCATCTCTGTGATCCGGTGGGTCTCACTGCTATGGAGGTAGTGGGATGAGGGGGCCTCATGTGTGTTGTTGGTCTTTGTGGTGGAGCCATAGCTCTAGGTCTTGATGGTGTAGGATGCATTGCCTGGGGTCTCGGGCCCTATACAATAGGAGCACCTATAACATCCATCACCTCCTCTATGGAGGGTATCAACTCAGTGGGATCTGAGAATATATGGATGGGGTGATAGGAAAGCCAAGCAATGAATTCGTCTGTGACCCCTGCATTGACAACCTATGGAAGGTAGTCCCAGTCTCTCCCAATAATACCACTGTACTCATCTGAACATAATGAATATGTAAGCCAAGCTATCCATCCAAGCCCGATCTCACGCACTATGTAGGAATATGCAGTGTACTCTTGTGGGGCATCATGTACGCGTCCATACTGATGCCACACTCTAGTAATAAGAAATCTCTCCAAAATAATGGATGACCGACCAATGAGTACACGACTCTGAAACAGAAAGCTAAACTGCTCCCTCGCGGTGGGCCAGGCCTCTATCTGCAAGTAAGGTCTCCATACTACATATGTCATATCATCCAAGCATTGTCTAAAGTACTCTATATGACCCATACAGACCTGTGTGACATAACCAACATATACATATATCACTAGCTCTTGTGGCTGCCACTGTGTCTGAAAAACTGGTCTCAACACTGGGATATGCTCCCAGGCCCATATCTATAATACTAGAGCTCCAGAAGTGAAACTCTTGCTATCCTGATACATGACCTCGTGTATCTCTGAAAACATGTGTGCCAAAAGACACTGACCCCAGGCAAGCTCAGTCAGAGTCACCATAAGAAGTGCTACCATTGGGGCCCATCCCATCAGAAAACCATTCTGCTGACGACTTGACATGATAATCTCACCAATCATCCCGACAATAATGCACTCTAAATGGTGTGTCTGTCCATATCTTTGTACAAGGGTCTCCCAAGAAATGGACCCAGTCAACTATGTATCATCCCCAAACAGACACCTAAAGGCATGAAGACCTGTCTGCCTAGTACTCACATACTCAGGGTGCTGACTACTATGGAAAGGAATGGGTAATATCCTGTATACATCCTCTGGAGTCACAGTGATCTCTCCAGTTGGTAAATGGAAAGTCTATGTCTCTGAGTGGAATCTCTTGATCAGCATAGTCAAAAGGCCATGGTTTACCCTAATATCAGGTAAATGGATCAGATACTCGAACCCGCATGCAGCAACATGTACCCTCATAGGGTCAGGAAGTGAAACACATAATCTCTGTGTCGCTGGATATGAATGCCGGACATGTACATCTGGGAATCAGACCTACATTATATAGAAACAGGGAATTCTATCAGAAATTTGGTTCAACAATAGGCTAATAGTGCAGAAATGGAATAGTTTGGTACTTCAGAAGGTAGGTCAAAATGTCAGCTATCAACCTAAGCAATCAGAAAAGCAAAAAATTTTGACCTAAGATGGAGTTTTTCGCTCACTATTTTTCATATGACAGTCCAGACTGGCATGCAAAGTCGTATGACTTTGCACAACAGCCCAAACGACAAACCATAGTCATATGACACTGGACACTTCATACAAGTTTCGAGGGACCTGATGAAATGTCGTACGACTCATGGGTCCCTCTCATACGAAACTGGGCAGGTCACGAAACGATAAAGGAAAGGAAATTCAACTGTCGTACGAGTCTGGGAGAGGACTCATATGAGTTTTCATACACACAAAAATTCCAAAGCAAACGCGTATGAAAAATCCTAAAAATGCTAAAAAACATGGAAAAATTGACATTTCGGAGAGGCACAGAGGTCCACATACCGGATGTCCGTACTGTTGAGGTCTTTGATGTCTCCGACTGCACTCAAATCGATGCGAACTCATAGGTACCTTCGGTTCTCTTGGTTCTACCATTTTCTCACTCAGAGGGCTCCACAATCTCCAAAGTCAAATGGTTGAAATGATTTGAAAATGACCCTTCAGGCCTTTATATAGCTTTTGACCTAATTTTCAAAAGTGCTCCATTTTTCACAAAAATTCCACCCCTGGCTAATTTCGACGTTCTGAATCCATTTTTGGAATCAAA
The DNA here is from genome assembly GCA_027943335.1 of Chamaecyparis obtusa. Lineage (NCBI taxonomy): Eukaryota > Viridiplantae > Streptophyta > Pinopsida > Cupressales > Cupressaceae > Chamaecyparis > Chamaecyparis obtusa. Next base: position 803,926 of record BSBK01005217.1, read on the forward strand.
ATCAAAATTTGAGATCATTTACTATGTCAAAATTGTGATTTTAAATTTTTGGACCCAGGATGGTTTACTGCTTGCATAATCGACCTTCATTCATCACAGAAGTCTAGAATACAACTTAACTGATTAGCTCACATCAAACTATCAAAATTTCAACTTGGTTAACCATGGTCAACTCATGGTTTCACCTAGTCAAACTTGGTCTCCTGGACCTCCAAATGATGCAGAATGCATTCTCGGACGTGTTTAACCACTTCTCAAATCAATTGACATGCTTCTAAACTATAACACTGACTTTTCTTGTTAGATTTCAATTTTAATCCCGAAGGGGGCATGGTATTGCATATCATTCAAAGTCTGTAATCATATCTTTATGGAAATCTATTCTTTCCTCAGTAATCAAGACAATAACCACGTCTAATTGTTGATTCATCAAAAGACCTCATCGCTTGGGGCAAATCAATCATCACTCGGGGCATATCAGATTCATCGAGATCCATATCAATCTGGTATTCTCTTAATCTTGTAAATTGTATCAGTTTTTGCAACTATTGGCTCAATTGTGTTATTTCCTTGGTTCTTCAGAAACTGAAGGGTTCGGATGTGATACCAATGTGATTCAATATAAGGACAATCAGGTCTGGAATCGGTCACTCACTTCTTCGCAATCATAAAGTTCAGAATTAGGTGTTTTGACACTTTTTCGCAATCATCGGTTCATTGCTGTTATAGTTAACATTATCTTTGGTCATTCAGGACCTATTATCTTCATATCAAATCTTTCAATCAGCTTCTGTCTCATATCACAACTTCTGTTTCATATCAATTTCAATTTCGAACATCAGTTTCAACATCATACACAGATTGTCTTTGAATCACTGCGCTTCGCACAGTAATTCAAAGAGGGGCAAAATGTAATACCCCAAAAATGGGCTATAAGTTCATTAAACTCCTATATCGACGCATTGAACGAAATCGACATCAAAGTCCTAACCTAAGGCACATCTGATCATCATTGAATCCTAATTGATTATCCTAAATTTTGCATCGGGGAATATTCCTAGTAATGTTTCTAATTATCCTAATTATCTTTAATTTAATGATTATTTGGCAATAAATCCTATTTATCCTAAAGTTTGATTAATTGAATATTCTCAATATTTAATTAATTAGATTTAATTCTGCCACTTAATTATTTAATTGAAGTTAATTCTATTTATTCCTAAATTGTATTATTTAATTTTGACAATAAATCCAAACTCCTATGAATAATTGATTAAATTCTTATTTAATTAATTAAAGCAAGTTGTCAATTTTTAATAATATTGTTTTTGAATAAAATTTTGAAAAATGATTGATTAACCCACAAATCAATTGTTTTATTTTTCAAAATCAGTTAAGTTGGAAATAAATCACTTTATTATTAAATTAATTCATAAATAAAACATGGACAATCATAAAAGTAGACAACTATCAATTATCAATTAAAGCTAAACTCTATTTTGAGTTAAACTCTGCTTTTGCATGTTTTTGTGAGTTAATTATCTTTTATTTAAAAATAACTCAAAAATCAACCCGAGTTTATTTGAGTGATTTATGGCTTTTTTTGATGCACCTCCAAAGCCCTAGATTTCTATAAATTAAGGCTTCAGCTCTTCATATCATATCTCATGAATTTGCAAATTTACTTTGCAGAAATCATAGTATATCAAATTTGAGGAATTTGCACAATCACGCTATCGAATTGTTGACTGAAGAATCAATCTTGCGAATTCGACTTGTTGTGAGATTTCCATATTTTACATAGCATTGCATATCATTTAGAATTTTCATTGTTAGATTAGCATAGCATATCAATTTTCATATTATCATAGCTTCATATCAATTTTTCATCTAATTGCATCTAAAATCCAAAAAAATTAGATTAATTGCATTCATTCCATATCTAGATTTTACATTCAAATCCTTCGTTTAGGTGTCGTCAAGGTCACTGATCTCGGTCCAATCTGAGAAATACATACTCGCACCTACTAGAAGGCAGTAAATCGCCTGGTTAGTTTAGTTTTTCATTTATTGCACAATTTCAATTTTAGCTAACCTCTAATGTTTTACTAAAGTGTTGTGTCTACAGATCAGGTACAAAATTCACACACACAATAGCATCCAACTATTCTTTGGAAGAGGGGATACTTTATTTCAAACTCTTAATTTCTGACACAATCCTGGAGAAAACTAAATTCTAGATATTCATCATGCCCTTAATATCCTTATTGATACCCAAAGTCTCCAACACAGAGATTTTCTTAGGAAAAACAAGGGATTTAGGGGTCGTGGCTGACATGGGCTAAGAATCTTTTCTCTAGGCAGGTTTTCTGGTTCTCATTGAAAGGGACCTAGATTGTTTAGAAGAGTAAATAGTGATTTTCCTTTTTCCTTTCTTTATCACGATTACGGTCTGGAGAATATGGAATGTAATCACAAGGTGGAAATAATCTAAGCCATTGTCATCAGAGAGAATGTCATGCCCGAAATTATTGGGCAAAAACACAACAACAATTTTTTTTCTTAAACACTAAAACGGATGCAATTTTAAACTAGATTACTCTAATAGCCAATGATGTGAAGCTTAGGGTATGTGCCTTCATCCCCTACTTGACGAAGGACATTAGGTGACAAGGGAAAGATAAGTTAAGGAGATAATTTACTCCCCAAAATTTCAAGTTAGTTCTGAAGATAAAGAGGAGACGACTCTAAGAACCTAGGTGAAAGGCTTTAATCTAATAAAGAAAATGCTTTAGAATATTATCTCCAGATAATTAAACTAATTCGATACTCAAAATACTGAGTGTCTCTCTTGATAAAAATAATCTTAAAGATCACCCATTTCAATAAAGTTAAGGTTAATTATATCATTAAATCTATGGTTAATTAGAATATCAATTATTTCATTATAATAATTCCTATCATTTTACCCTCAATAATTTTAGGTTCAACTAAGATTAGGGTTACGATGGGAAATTAAATCTCAAATAATAAAACATTATTTATTAAATTGTTATTACATTATATATATATATATATATATATATATATATATATATATATATATATATATATATATATATATATATATATATATATATATATATATATATATATATATATATATATATATATATATATATATATATATATATATATATATATATATATATATATATATATATATATAAGTATATAAGAAATTAAATTCAAAACCTTATCATCCTATCCAAATTAGACTTTCCTTTCTTTACAACTAGTAATCCATCAATTAAAAAAAATAAAAGCCATAATCTAATAATAACGACGACCGTTTAAACATCCCATAAGGAAAATTAACCCAGATTCTATCAATCTTATAATACTAGCATATTAGAACTTATCCAACTATTAAATTTAGTATAACTCTAAAATATCATTCAACTAACTTTATGAAAACAAAAGAAGTAATAATTTTAATTTGATAAATGTCTCATCCTAAGCATTATACGAAACATAACAAAATGCTAAAATTATCTTATTGACAAACATTAATAAATAATAATATACACAACAATAATAGAAGTGTAAATATAGGGTCTCCAAATAATATTTTCCTCTTTCACATTAAAATGTAGAAGACAAAATCAAGTCCAATAAAAAAAAGTTCATAGAATGGCACTTAATCACTCAAATTTAATAATGTATAAAAATGAAATGGGCCCTCCAAACTCTAATTCAAAATTAGGGTTTGGGGCCTCATTAAAACTTCTTCTAACCCTAAAATCTCTCATTTTCTCATTTGCTAATGCAGGGATTTGGAGAGGCAGAGATGAACTTACTACACTATGAGCAGCCATGGATGCTCTCATGAGATCTTGAGGGATTGAACAACAAGGGATCTCTTTATCTCATAAGAGATCTCTTGCATCCAAGTCCAAAAGCAATCCCATTTGCTCAGCAAATCTGAGTAACACTTGTTGATACACATTTTCTTGTTCATAGCATCTCTTGATTTACATTTCATGCTCTTTATTTCTTTTACCAGATCTGTTCACAGATCTTATATAAATGTTCACTTCGTTCTTTACAAATGTCGATATGTACTGTCACAATGAACAGATGTAATCATCTATGTTTATAAATGATAGAAGAGGCATCATATATGATTCTATCCATACTTGGATAGAACCATTGATTATATTACATTGCCCCAAAGAAAAACATGGTAAATTTTATATATCACTGTATTTATTCTTCTCTGTAGACAGCATCACCGTTTGATTTAATATAGTAGAGATTTGGAATCTTGTTTATCTCTTTTATGATATTTTTGTTTGTATTAATTGGGCAAAGGAAAAGGGTTTTAAAACCCCAAGAGTTGCTTATATGGGTCACGGTAGTGACCACAGTCATTGCCATGACTTAGTCACGATAGCAACACATGACTGGGGAAAAGAAGGGAAGGGGTTTCAGACCCCTCTCAATCCGCAATTTTATTTTATTTCATTTAAAAAAAAAAGAAAATCATAAAACATATATATTTAATATAATATTATATATTATATATTGTACACTATTTCGTGTATAATATATAATATGTAATGTTATATCATATAATATTTCGAGATTGAAGATATAACATTATATACTATATATTATACGTTATTTTATGGTATAATATATAGTATGTAATAATATATCGTATATTATTCCAGTTAAGTATTAAATTATATAATATTATATATATTTATTATACATTAAATAATGTATAATATATGATATGTAATATTATATTGCATGCTCAATTCAGAAACGTATCTTATAATAATTTATACTATATATATTATACATTCTGTAATGTATAATACATATAAAGAGAGCTATTAAAATATATCATACTCCAAAAGATAAACAACAAGATGGCATAGTAGATTTCAACTTTATTATTATTTTTTTTAAGAATTGAAATTCATAAATGATTATATATTATATTATACATAATGTTATGTATAATATATTATATATACAATAATTAGATGTAAGCATACAAATGAAATATTAATCATACTTCCAATAAGACACAGGTAGTTTTCAAAGTTTAATCCACATTCCAGATTAATACTTAGTACATATTATATTTTCTCACATAGGACTTAGTTTCAGACATGTCATATGCTCATAATTTTTTTTTTTAAATCTTAATCTCATTCTTTAGTCCATATATTGATTCTGTAAATACAAATGTTTAGGATCTTATTCAAACAAGGAACTGATTAAAAACTCTGTAGTCAATATGACTTAAACATTAAACTGCTAGGTAATGATTTACAATTTTGGTAAGGGAATTAAACATTCATTCAGTTATGTAATCCATTTACCAGATTGCATGAACATACTATTTCTTTTTGCAAAGTAAAGCATATCTAATCTTATTGCTAAGTTCAATACATATTAATTATAAACTCTATTTACTAACATCATACTAATTTCTTGCATGCTCATGAGACATATTCTCATGTATACATTCGGTTATAGTAGCAATTGTAATCAACTTTTAGTAGCACTAAATTACATTCCTTAGATGTAGAGAAATTTAACTTTCAAGGGACTAAATAACATATATTTAACTTTTCTATTCATGAATATTTCATATCACATTTATGCTGGAAAACTAACATAACAAATAATTTTACATTTACAGGAAATTACAATCTTCAAATAAAGTGGACATTCCCAGTCCATAACTGATCACACATCTTTTAAGCAGAGAACTAAATTTAGAGATCAATTCATAGTTGCAGAACTTGAAACTTTTAAGAGAGCAAAAATTTAACTATGGCTAATTCAAAAAAAAGGGCACCACTAAGATAACTAGTCTTATTCTAGCTCTTAGAATTTTTACAATTTTTCTTTTGTGCAAGAATACAAATGTGCATAGAAAAATCTCTCAACCTGATACACTCTAGAATAGTCTTTTGGTGTTTCCAACTTTAACTTTAATCTTCAAACTTGGGCTGCTTCTTCAAGCCAAGAAACCAGACCTACAAAACATAAGGCTTCCTTTATATGGCCATGGAGGCTCACCTCCCAGCCAAGGCCATTACATGGCCACCCTCGAGCTAGGGAAAACAGGAGTAGGATGGGTAACACACATACCACACAAAACATAAACATTCAAACACATTTAGGTACAATGACTTTCACATTCATAAACACTTAGCCACAACTGAAAACAAGACAAAGCAAGTGAACTCCCTTCCTAGGCTTGCACAAAGGATTTCATAGACTGAATCCATATATGGGTGAAGGTGGAATCTTCTCTTATGGAGACACCTATCTTATAGAAAAAACATTATTTCAATACATATTGCAAGCCTTCACAAGGCACTTCCAACCAAACATCTCAATCCATGAGCATCAACAATACCCTTATAGCCCTGAAACAACATAAGAAGGTTCTCGTGGGGCCCATACACCATGCTCTAAGACATAAGGAAATCCCAACTTATGCCCTTCACCCCAAGTCGTCACTCAAATCCTCCCAAGGATGAGGAGTGAACTTGAACACCCAAAAAATAGGAAGTAATCAAGAAGACAACAAAGTTGAAAACCAGACATCACAATGGAAACAAACAAAATCTCACAATGAAACCAAACAACATAAGATTCATTACAAGGTACTACAATTTGCAAATCTTCAAACTAGTAAAATTTCTTTCAATGCATACACAGAATTATTACATGTTAGAAGCTACAAACCTTCTCCTATACAAGGCAGAGTTGAAAGGTTGAAGAAGAACTCCAAGCTTACTGTACTTCTCCAATCTACCAGTCTAGAAACCTCTCCTTCCTCTCTTGCTCTCCCCATCTAACTTAGCCAAAAATCCATTGGTCTCCATGTTTCTAAGTCTTTCCCCCTAGTTAGCACCCAAAAAAAACATTCCCCATACATCTCTCATCCCAAAACCAAATACCCTTTCTCAAGGAATGGAGTGAAAAACAACGCATGAAAATGTGTGACCACCTAGATAGCATTTCCCATTTTCGTTCATATAAAAAATGGCTCATTTTGAGAGACCAAATAGTGGCCTAGGAAGATGGAAATAGAATAAATAAGCCCCCCAACCCATGTGCTAACCTTGGGGCACCAAAATCCAACCTAAGCTACACCCTAGGTCTTCACAGAACCCCTCAAAAACCCAGTTAGTCTTGCATACGAAAATGGGTTATTGAAAACATAATCTTGGTTCCTCAACCCACCTACCTAGCTTAGGAATATTCAAGGCCAACTAAGGAGAGGGTGGGGCCCATAATCCACTTCAGCATGCCACATCACAACAATGGTGTCAAGTGACACCTCACATAATTACACATCACAAATACACTTGGCATGCTTAGTGGGCTCATTACATAATATTTTCACAAGGAGAATTAAACATACAATTACAATATTATCAACCACATATACACACACATCACTTTGACGAATCAAAACACGTTACAATGAGGTCGTGCCCTTCTTAGGGCCGACCTTGGTTTCAACTGATAGCACTTAGATCCATTCCTGTTTCCCTGACTTATATCCATGGCCACATACTTGCACACTCATTCAAATTATCAGTATCTCATGAATATATAAATAAAAACATATATAAATAAAGCAGTGCATGATCCATGATAACATACAAACACGTACGCACTTGCAAATTGTATTACATGATTTCATCACAATTTTGAAACAACATAAGTAATCCATTTTCATATACATCACATGTAACTTTAACTTAATTTCTACTTTCTCAATTAACCCTAATTCATTTGCATACTCAATTTGTAAAACAATCCAGTATTTCACTCATTTCAATATGTATTTCATAAGTCAATTTACATCAAAATGTAAGATTCAAAATTCAATGATCCTTCTATATCATTTAATCAGGATGCACATATAAAGATATGTCTAACATCCTCATCTGCATAATCATATAAAAATCATCACATAAGGCCAAGATATGAAATCACTATAAGAGTCAGTCTAATGTATATGAAAGGTGGAACATTGAGACCTGACAATTCAATTTACAACAAGTTCACATCTCAACCTGACATAAACTTAAATGGTCATTTGTGCGAGCATACATATCCAATACTGACATCTCACATCCTAAAGTGTGCATTTATACCTACACAATTCATGACTCAGTACACCCTTTCTACTGCATTTGTGTTCAAGAAATTACATACACAAGGAAACAACATTTAGCTCTTAAAAATATACATTTCACCTTATTATTATTTAATGTGCCTTGTTCCAATTCAATTTCCTCAAAACAGGTGCTCCATTGTGCTAACATAAAAATCAGATGAATACAATTAACCCTATTGAAAACATAGTGCATCTAGAATCATAGACACGTGCACAGAGGCAACATGACAAAGAGTACATCACAAGATCGACTCATTTAATCACTATGGAACATCATTGAACAATTTAATAACACAACTAGTGACCCCAAGTCACTCAAGGCATCATAAATATGTTCTAAAAAAAGATCCTACCAGAGGTACATCCTTACATGGGGCCAATATGATCTTACTCAATGAGTGTGAAGGTCAAAATAACACTATCAAGATGCTCGTGATAAGAGTCAGACGAGGGAGGCACTACAGACAACAACCCTTTTTCAGGAAGGCAATGATAAGGGATTCTTTCTAACACCCACATGAATCACCTCATCCCCCTTCAAATCCATAGAATTCCATTGTGAAGAAGTGTCACCATAATGTACTTTGACATTCTTCTTGAACTCAATCCCCTTTTTGTGAGGAGGGTTTTTCTCCACATGTAAAGGTTTTGCACGTTCCATTAACAATAAAATTACCCCTCATGAAGAATATGGCAAGTAGGGTTTTTTGCATGGGTTTCCAAACTATGCTACAAAGAAGATAACAAGTAGAAAAATAAGGAGGTACATTTATTATGCCTAAAATGATAGGTATATTATTCATTTCTATAAACATTTTTTTGAATTAATAGTAACTTAAACTTCAAATTTAATGGTGGAAAGAGACAATCAAAGAATTTAATAGTAAAGAAAAGACAAATCTTCTTTGTGAATGGGCATGGGCAAGATAAATTGAACCCTTTTTTATATTTTTTTCATCTAGATCTAGGGTAAGGGAAGAAGGGATCAGGATAGGGGAGAATTTGGTATCAAAAGGGGAAGGTTGAGGCATAGAAGAATATTTTTAATTAGGTAGTATCTAGAAAAAAAAGAAGTGCTCAAGATTGCAATTAGGCCAGGCAATGTACTCTCTAACTGTGACATGCTATTGACTCATATGATCTCATCAGGTTAATTTCATCTCATATGAGATAGAGACTCTATTGAATGAGGAGGGTATAAAAATATAGATTAATTTTCTTCCATAATTGAAGGGAAATAAAAAGGGAAAAAGGAAATCATAGAGTGTTGGGAACCATGGGTAGACATAGAGGATTAAGTAACAAAGGTTTATTTCTACTAGTTGTTGAAGGAAAGGAGGAATATGAATAATCACTAAAAATTGAAAGATGGCAAAGGGAAGTTTACACATTATTGTTTTCTTTTCTCTAGTAGCTAGAGTGGCCAGGTTTTTGTCAATTGCACTTCTTGGCCTCATTGCAAGCCCAAAGTGATCCTAAATTTTTGACTATATCAAGTTTCTATGTCAATTAGATAATAACATTAATTGAATCCCAACTATTACTCTAATTGCACTTTAACCCTAATTAAACTATAATGTAGTTCACAGACCCTAACACACAACTTAATTATCCATTGAACTTCAATTATAAACCTAACAATAACTATAAGTCATCCTAACCCTATTTTTATTCTAGAACTTCAAACTGTATCGTAATTGAATGCTACTCATATAAACCTTAATATACTTATTATAGGAAAATAACCCTAATTGTAACCTTATGCAAAGACAATTATTTTGAAATTATTTTTGAAAAAACTTAATTTTATTTATATTATATCATATCATTTTAATATAATAATCTTGTTTCTGATTTCCCATTTTGTAATAGTTCCAGTTTTCCTATAAATAGTATTGTATCAAATTTATATTTGATATCATAAAATTAAATTTTTGGAGTCAATTATTACATTCTATTAATGTTGTATGTAACATATTAATATATATACAGTCGTGTAACATGTGTGGGGACTGGAGAGCGGAATATGTATTGAAACAGGTGGTGGGCACAGCGTAGGTTTCGCTTTTCTAAGTTTTCGAGTCTTACAAGTTCTGCGATTTTACAATATGTATTTTCTTTTGAGTGGGAACACGATCATTACCTTGACCAGCGTAGAATTCCAAGCATTGGACGAAACAGACGCTTGGAAAGCTTTACAGTTCTTTCTTAGTTTGTTCCAGATCGCAATAAAGAGTATATGACTCGTTATTGTGTGGAAATCTTTTCTTGCCATCATTTTAACAACCATTCCCAATACCCCATTTTTCTACAGAGATTAGATTATGATGGCGTGCCGAGGACATTGACAGCCTGATTTCGATGTCTACTAAAATTTTTTCATAGTCAAACAGGTTTATCTTCTGTATTGATCTTGACTTTTAACATTGTTAGATTGCTGGATGAACATAAAATCAAAAGAAAACATAATCTATATTTGAATGCAATATACAGTAGGACACTGACAGCCTGATTTTCATGTGGACTACAAAACTTTCAATAGTCAAACGTGTTTATCTCTTTCACAAGAATTTTTTTTTGGAAATATTAAAAAAATTAAAATGATAGTATAGAAATTTTGAAGGAATTTTCAATATGAAAGCTATATGACAAGAGTGCTGATATTGATATTGATCATGAATTTCAATCTATATTTGCATCGCATATGTAGCAGAACATTGACAACCTGATTTTTATGTGCACTACAAAATTTTGAATAGTCAAACATATTTATCTCTATCACAAGATACAATTTAGAAATACCAAGAAAACTAAAATGATAGTATAGAAATTTTGAGGAAGGAACCTTCAATATGAAAGTTATATGACAAGAGTGTTGATATTGATATTTGATTCGGAATTAAAATCTATATTTGAATGGCATATGCGGCAGGACATTGACAACCTGATTTTCATGTGCACTACAAAATTTTGAAAAGTTGAAAACATGTTTATCTCATTCACAAGATAAAATTTGGAAACACCATGAAAATTAAAATGATAATATAAAATTTTTGAAGAAGGAATTTTCAATATGAAAGCTATATGACAAGAGTGTTGATATTGATATTGATATCGATCATGAATTTCAATCTATATTTACATCCCATATGCAACAGGACATTGACAACCTAATTTTCATGTGCACTACAAAATTTTAAATAGTCAAACATGTTTATCTCTTTTCACAAGTTACAATTTAGAAATAGCAAGAAAATTAAAATGATGGTATACAAATTTTGAGGAAGGAATCTTCAATATGAAAGCTATATATGACAAGAGTGTTGATATCGATATTGATATCGGATAGTCAAACATGTTTATCTCTTTCACATGATACAATTTAGAAATACTAGGAAAATTAAAATGATAGTATGATGGATTGTCAATTGAACTTAGAACCAAATAAATTATAATATATATTTGAATGGTATATGTATCAAGACATTGACAACCTAATTTTCATGTACACTTCAACATTTTGAATTGTCAAACATAGTTATCTCTTGCACATGATATACTTAAAAAATATCAAGAATAATTTTATAAATATCACGTAAAATAGAAAATGATGGTTTAGAATTTTTTTAAAAAAGTAAAAGTAAAAACTATATGATAAAAGTACTGATATTGATTTGAAAATTTTAACATTTTTCATTGTCAAATTAAAAAAAAAATACATTCTATTTTTTTAATTGTCAAATACACAATCAAATTAAATTAGATTGAAAAAAAATGCTGCCCAAAATAGAAAAGAAATGATAAATACACAACAGATTTAGAAATTTAGAATGAAGTAGATGACCTTTGATTTGAATGACATATGAAGAATTTTAAATAAGAGGGAAGATGAAAATGCATTGATATAGACCTTTATTTAAAATTGCTATATAATTCTATGGACGGGCTTTAGAAATTATTTTATGAGAGAAAAAGGAAAAACTGCTACAATATTAGTTATAATATTTTCTTGATAATATGTACCTCTAGTTTTTCATCTCGGGTCTAAAATTTTCTCCAACAATCCTAGGGAATTTTTCGCCATTTGTCAATCATTGGTGCTTTTAGATTTTTGTTTATTATATTTTATCACATTATATTTATATACTCTACTGGATTAAATATTTAAAATAATAGAATTTATGAGACAACTAGCTTCAATAAATTCTTAAACTTAAGCTACACTATAAAACAGATCAAGAGGCCTATTCTAAATTACTCCTAATTTTTTGATAACATTAAAAAAGAATTGACATTTTTAGGAATCCCCTATTAATGGGATAAAACCTTAGTGAAAAGTTATAGATTTACATAAACACATATGGTAAATTAGAAAATAGAAAATTCATTATAAGTTAAGGTTGAATTTTATGTTTTAGTCTTTATATTTAAGTAATAGTTTAATGATAAAATTCATACAATAATATTAATTTTTATTTTTTCTTGAGAGAGGGGGGAGAGGGTGTGGCTTTCTAAGCATAATCATGAGTTTTTTTTTCCTAAAGGTCTTAAAAAATGATAAAATATTTACTAATTTTAAGCATTGATACCATGTTAAGGAAATTAAACATCTTGTAGGAGTAGGAATCTAATTAATAAGATCAAATACCTTCCATAAGACAACTGAAATAGAATAAAATTATGATGTTGCTACAAGAGTGTGAGTACAAAATGATGTAATAATTATAAAATAATTTAATAAGTTTTTTATAAAGTAAGAATCAAACTCTAAATGAAACCATGAAATAATCTAAGATCATAAAGAGTTTCTTAATCATATGGAATGAGACACCAAAACTAAATAACCATTAAGCCTAAAGAATGTATGATTTTAATATAATTTAAGTCCTGTTAGTTAATTTACCAATTTACGTTGACACAACTACTACCAATCCCTACATATAAAAAAATAGCTATGTGTCTTATTTCTAAACTAACAAGAATCTCATCACAATTCAAAGTTTTCAAGCCATGAACTATCAAGAAAAAGATTAGGTATTCATTAGAAAGGAATAGTTTTAATGATTTTGGGGCCTTAGCTGTATATCTCATACAAATAGCTCCAAAATTATTGGTAACATATCCCCATATCCTAATAAAATTTTGATGAAGGGTACTCCCCTTATTCAGCCAAACACATGCAACACAACAGAGAAACAAAAAGAAAATTGCAAGAACAAAACAATGGAAATAATAGAAACACTTTCTTAACACTTTCTTTCTATTATCTTTAATGAAATGGAATTACAATATTTAGAAAATTAATATGCTATAGCCATATGGGAATTTTCATTACAATAATCTACAAGACAGAGCTACAATCTACACTTTTAGAACCAAACCCTAAAATTCCACTTTAGCCCTATATATGTAGCAATATTAATTGCCTTAGAATACCATGGAAAGTGAAATTTTCCACTTTTGGTTCCCATATATTCAATTTCCCACCTTAAGTATTTGTTCCCTCTTTCTGCTTGTATTGAAACTAGAGTCCTCAAGGCACAACTTCCAAAAATCATAACTTGTGAATTGTTGAGTCGATTGGCTATTATAACCCAATTTTAGAAATGGCACAAAGTTCTCTATGCCCTAAACATGAAAAGTGCTAGATGATCAATTTTTGACCCCTTTTTGGAGCCTATAAATCCTTCTAAACCAATTTCAAAGATTTTATACCACCCTGCCAAGATAGAAAATGCAGTAACTTAAAAAACAAACTGAATCCTACCATGAAACTTTACGAAAAGGCTTATATATCCAAAATGAACCTCTAGGGAAGAAAATGGAACAATTTTTGCTCAAATGAAAAATATAATAAAAATAGTAAACATGTCTTAAGATATCCCTTATTGAAACTAGACAATATTTTTGGGTGATGCAAGATTTCTCTTACACCCTAGATGCTCCTACATCAAACACCCAGGATAATTTGAGGAGTGACCTTGTCACATCTCAAGTGTTCATAGGATAACCAAGGTGGTCAACCTCTTCCTTTGATAGCCATGATGAATCTTCAACATGTTGTCCCTTCCATTTGACCAGATACTCCTCATATTTGTTGTTCCTTGTGCTTCTTCTAACAAGAACTATCCAAGATGTCTTCTATCTCTTCTGTAGCCATAATAGGTGTTAAAATATTCTATTGTTCTTATGTTATCTCATATTCAATACTTCCTTCATGATACTCTATCAAATCTAAAATATTAAACACTAGTGAAATACTAAGTTCAATGGACAACTCTACTTCATAAGCATTTCCCAAATCATGCTTCTTCAAGATTTCACATGGTCCAAATTTCTTCATCTTCAACTTGTATGTCCCCACTAAAAATATCTCCTTTCTCAAATGAACCATAAAATCATCTCTAATCTAAAATTCCTTATGTATCCTTTTCTGATCTTCCTTTGCCTTGTACTGAATATTCATTTTATTAATATTCTTCTTCACCTCTTCATAAAAATTCTTCAACCGTTCTATAAAATCTTAAGCTTCAACACTACTCTTTTCTCCATTGTCCAACTTTATAATTCTAAAGTATTTATAAGAATACTTTCATATGCAATATGGAATGGTGATTTACAATGCTCCTATTAACAAAATTATTATATGAAAAGTATACCTGTGGTAAAATACAATCCCACCTCTTTGATTTATCACCAACTAAGTATCTCAATAGATTCCCCAAAATCCTATTCACCACTTTTGTCTATCTATCAGTCTATGGATGGTGAGATGAGATAAACTCCAAATATGTCTTTATATTCTTCCACAATGTTCTCCAAAAATACCCAATAAACTTAGTGTCTCAATTTGAAGCTATTCTTTTGGGCAAACCATGTAGTCTCACCACTTCTTTAAATTTTTTTTTTGCCACATGAACAACATCATTTGTATTTTTGTAATGAATGAAATGTGCCATCTTTGAGAACCTGTCTACCACCAAAAAAATGGAATCATGTCCTCTATGAGTCCTCAGTAAACCAAGAACATGGTCCATACTAATATCCTCCCATGGCCTTTTTGGTATAATTAATGGCCCTGATATAACCCTATATTCTACCAGGTTCCTTTTTCCATTTGACATATTCTACAATTTTGCACAAACTTCTTAACATCTTGTTGTAATTATGGCCAATAATAGTGCTCACTAACTAGAGTAATGGTTTTATCTCGGTGAAAGTGCCCAACCAATCCTCTATTATGCTTCTCTTTGATTAGGATCTCCCACATGGAACTCCTTGGAATGCACAAATGGATCTCTTTGAATGACATTCCATCTTGGATTATAAAATCCATCCATTTGGTCCTATCTAGAGTAACAGGTTCTATGCAAGCTCTCCAAGCCTCACCAAAATCAAGATCCCCAAGATAAAGACTCTTGAGTTCCTTGAACCCAATTACTTTGATATGCATCTCTATCAATAAATTATTCCTCCTACTCAGGGCATGTACAACCCCATTAGACTTGTCACTCCTGTGCTTCAAAATAAAAGTGTAACTCTGCAAAAACTCAACCAATTTTAAATTCCTCCGATTCGACTTTCCTTGGCTATTCAAATACTGTAAAGCTTGATGATTAGTAAAAAAACAAATTATTTATGAAAAAGATATCGTGTCAACTTCCTCAATGCCTCAACTATAGCATAAAACTCCTAATCATAGACACAATATTTTCTTTTGACATCATTCAACTTCTCACTAAAATAAGGAATGGGTTTAGCTTCCTAACTAAAAATAACCCCAATGACATTGCGACCAACATCATAGTCTACATGAAATACCTTATTAAAATTTAGAAGCACCAAAACAGTCTTCTCTATAACATTTCTCTTCAACAAATAATAATTTTTTCTACTCTTGCAGTCTACTTATACTCTTTTCTATCCCCTCTCATAGTTTCAATCAAGGGTCCACATATACTACTAAAATTTCTAATAAAATTTCTATAAAATCTATCCAAACCATGAAAATATCTTACCTCAATATAATTCCTTGGATTAGGCTAGTCAAGGATAGCCTTCATCTTTTCTAGGTCCATTTTAAGAACAACTACTCAGATAATAAATCCTAGGTACACTAACTCCTTCACAAAACTGCACTTCTTCAAGTTAATTTCAACAAATTTTCTTCCCTTAACTTCTCAAAGACCCTACTAATATTCATTTTATGATTCTCCAATGTCTTACTCAATATCAAAATATCATCCAAGTAAACAATAACAAACTTACTCAA
The DNA here is from genome assembly GCA_027943335.1 of Chamaecyparis obtusa. Classification (NCBI taxonomy): domain Eukaryota; kingdom Viridiplantae; phylum Streptophyta; class Pinopsida; order Cupressales; family Cupressaceae; genus Chamaecyparis; species Chamaecyparis obtusa. The sequence goes on from BSBK01005217.1 coordinate 820,425, forward strand.
GAATTTTTTCAATACCTTGTTCATGAGCCACATGAATGTGTTTAGTGCAATTGTTAACCTGAAAGACATGACTAACCACTCAAACAAGCCCTCCTTTTTCTTGAAGGTTTTCTTCCATTCATATCCATCTCTAATATGAATCTAGTGATATCCACTCTTCAGATCTATCTTTGTGAATTTTTTAGCTCTACTCAAGAAATTCATAATGTCATCCATCCACAGCAAGGGGAACCTATACTTGATAGTAATCTTATTGATATCCCAATAATCTATCCACATCCTCCATTCTCCATTTTTATTTAGTGCTAGTACTATTTGTATAAAATATGGGCTCAAACTCTCTCAAATCAACCTCTTCTGCAACAAATCTTGCTCTTGTCTATTCAATTATTCGCTCTCTGGTGGAGTCATTCTATGGGCTGCCTTATTTGGAAAACTAGCTTCAAGAATAAATTCTATTTGATGACTAATATTTCTTATTGGTGGAAATCTATCAGGTACATTATCAGATACAATATCCTAAAAATCATCCAACAAATCTTCAACTTCCATTGGTACATCCTCTACTTCCTCTTTATCAACTCTTGGAATTAAATAAAAACACATATGTTCATGCTTCATTCCTTTTAGAAACTTCCTTCCATAAAATAAATATATTCTAGCATTACTACATGCCTTTTCCTCTATTTCTATCAAGGGCTTCAGCTTGTATCGGATTCCATCCTTTGTCAACGAATAGGTATTTGCATACCTATCATGTACTGCATGATGATCAAAATTTTCATCATCATCTAGGAAGCTAGTATAGAGCGCAAACACATCTCTTTTACTTCCAAGTGAAAGGGATTTGTCAATAAAGAAGATGGAAGCAATACTGGGATGGTGATCTAATAGAGTATATGGTATAACCTTAATACTAGCTCCATTAAGGTTCTTCTTAAAGTTAAAAGTGTTATTATTTACATAGAATATGTCCAACCTACTATAAATCCTTCTCTCTCACTATTGAAAGTTAGATCTTGTGAAATAATCCCTTTGTTATCTTCCTTGTTACCTACTAGAGCATCGAAAAATCTATGTTTGTCCAAACATCCTAAACCAATACAATTTCTCACTACCTTTCCACTCAAACTTACAACTCCCTAATTTGACTTGAGGCTCATCAATCATGTTAAAATCATCCCCTATTAGCCATGGGATCTCCTCCAACTAAAACATCCATTTACATATTTCCACACTATCCTTGCAATCATTAGGTGCATAAATTATGTAGAGTCCAAATTCCACTTCTCTATCTTTTAGAATAGCCCAAACCACCATGTTACAAGGTGAGGATCCCCATAGTGTAACAAATTTTCTCCACTTGGAACCCACCAATACAAAAATCCCTCCTTTACCCTTGGTATGGTTGGTAGAGTGATAGTTGGATTCCCTCCATATGCATTTCATATTGATGTCTAAGGTGAATTTGACAGCCTTAGTTTCTTGTATAAATAGTACATCAATATTCCTATTCATTCTAAGAAACTTATTAATGACATATCTCTTATTTGAGGATTCCAAACCCCTCACATTCAGTGATGCACACTATAAATATATTAATAATTATGTAGAGGTGTGCATATAATCTTTAAAGATGACATACCATTTAGGCAACTACTTTTGGGGGGTCTTGATCTACTGCTTACACACTACATAGCCACTAGGCCCATCCCTTTTCCTTTTGATCTTAACATCTAGTAATTTTTCATCTTCTAATGTTAAATCATTACTCTTTGAAGGCTTCTCTTCCTTTTTAGTCCTTAGTTTCCTCTTGGTTCTCCTATTCCTTAGCACCTTCACATCCTTCTTCTCTGCAACACCCTATTGGAATCCATTAAAGGGGAAAATGACCCAACTAGTTAAATCTCCATCCTCTAGCTCCTCTTGATTAGGGGACCCCTTTCAACTCATAATTTTCATAACTAATGCTCCCCATCATCTCCTCCCTCAAGACTATTCATGGTGCTCTTGGTAGTCGGATATGCACTATCTATCAAGGCTTGGTGAGGGGGTTAACAGTAGGAGTACAAAAAATAAAATATATGGAAAGACAATGATGAGGAGGGAATAGGGAAGATCCACGCAACTACTTACATTTCTAGAGACTCATTTAGAGAATAACCCTTACTAGGTCTTCAAAACACCATCTCACTCCTTCAACATACTCCTTCTACAAGGAATGGAAAACATAGAGAGTCTAGACAAACTCAAAGACTCCTATATGTCCCTTTTAAATAGACTTTACAAAGATTTCAACCATACCCCTAGATTGGATTTCCTTCACCATTCTCCAATTTCTTTGAAAAATATGGTTTAGACACTTGAGAGACGTAACCTTGGCCTAAACATGAAATGCTTTGGTTTCTTATAATTTTAGGTTCAGACAACTTTGTTTGACCCAAAAATTCACAACCCACAGTCCTTAAAGGCACCCTTGCTTCTTTATAGGCCTACTCTCTTTGTAGCTCTCCTACTGAAGGTATTTTGACCTTAAGTTTTAAAGCCTTGACCAAATTCAAAACAAACCACCATTCAAAGTACCCTTTCAGGAGTTACACAGCATATTCTAGAATTAAGTTTCGGTCTAATCATTTGGTAAGATAATTATTACTAGTCTTCGACTCATATTTAGGTAATTAGGCCTCTATTTATAAAGGAACCCTAGTGATCCATGCTTCAGAAAACTTATCTACCACTTGGAAAACCTTCATATAAATACAAAAACACAAAATCCAATTTGGGTTGGTGTGTAAACCTTGCAAAAGTATCATTGTCCACCCCTTGCACTCCTTTTCCTTAAAGCCTAGGCCTGTCACATAGAGATGCCATGCCTAGGGATTTCTCTCAAAATTAGCCATGATGAGAGACCACTCAGAGGATTTCATAATATTATAATACATTATTAGACCTATCATTCCCCTGAGAATTAGCAATTTTGGCCCATGGAATGATAGGTCAATACTCCATTTTATTCAAACCTTAGGTTACTAAGGGTTTTGAACTAGTCTGTGATAAAATGGCTATAACTTGAGAAAAAATCAACAAAAATTCACCAAATCAATTGAAATGGAAATTTTAATCCTTAGGATATTCAAAAATATGCATTGATCCACTTTGCTAATCCGTACCAATCCATACAACTCATAAATCATGCATAAAATATGAAAGTCTCTTTATCGGCTCTTCAAAATTACATCCAGAACTGAGTTTCCTCGATCCTAAAAGGATTAAATGAACATACTATGTTCAAATCAACTGAATATAACTAATTTTTGAATTAGTTAGTTGTTGGATTCAAATTTTTCCTTTTGTTTCTTAAGAGTTGCAAATCAATTTGTTTTTTTACAACTTTGCACTTTTTTCGCAACCTGAGTCTCTAACCTTCATGTGAACAATATGACCTTGGATTTGTGCCATACATGGTCAAAAATAATGGAAATCATAAATTCTACCCCATTCCTACTCCTTTGACTTTGTTGACCAAATTTGAGCTATTGGCCCTAACTAGCCCTAAACTAGACATTTGGCTCAATTGGCCTTACAAATTCTTTTCAAGGGTTACAAATTTGATAAAAATTGGTCCATTGGACCTTATTACATTCATAAACACCTACCTAGACACAAATTAATCTCTATGCCCTCTTAGAACTATTGGTACTCCCACACCAGACAATCATTCAATTCATGAGTTTCTTTAATAGAATCAAGAGCCTCTTCGCCAATTGGATTAGATGTCAAAATAATACCATCATAATTTGTACTATCATTTTCACTCCCAAGCATCTCTGACTCTCTATAAATAACAAATATCTCTCTATTAAGAGCCACATCCCTCTCCTCGAGTGTGGAGATGGTAGGATTAACATCCATACTACTTTTGTCCACAAAGTGAGGGGTTTCTTCCAATGCTAGGCCACATTGATATTATTTCTAATTCTTTTACTAGTGTCAGAAGTCTTGCTAAGTTTTTCCATGAAAATTTGTTGGGAATTGAGCATTCTATGGTTTGAGTGGTTTCCCTAAAAAATAATAGATCATGACAAGTGTTATCCTTGACATGATAATATTCCCTATCACCCATGAGTTACAATCTTATTAAATACATTAGAGGTAGGTTCCCCTCCAATGGTAGTTATCTATATTAATGGCCTCCTGAAGCTCATTGAAACTCTTAGTATTGGCATCCTCATTGGGTGTCAGAATAGAAGAAGCAATCTAGGGTACCTCATGATGTAGATTATAAGAGTCCCTTCTAGACTGAGCATTCAATTTTTTTTTTGCACAACCAAAGGTTTAATTTATGAATTAGGAATGGGGGGTTTATTTTTGTTGGCAAGTAATGGGCAATTTTGCCTCATGAGACCCTCCCTCCTACACAAAAATGAGGCAATTAATATTGACAAGATATTTAATAAGGTATTGCATAGTACCCTCTTCCAACTCAATTTTAATTTCTTTTGGTTGGTCTAGACTAGAATTGATAATTATTAAAACCCAAGCATCTATATGAGGGAGTAGGGGATGTAGTTTCATCTATTTTAATTACATTGCCGATGGATTCCAATACTTGTGGTATTAGTTTCTATAGAAATGAGGGATATAACAAATCACAATCCACCTAGGGCACGATAGTGCTAGAAATTCTTTATGATTGGTTTCAGGTGACCATTCTAAGGCCCTAAAAAAATAAGCCCCAATGTTCAGAAACCATCTCTTAACCACCTCCTTTTGGCTAAGAGGGTTTTTAAACAATATAAGGAAAATCTCTTTTTGCAGCATTCTATAGTAAGAATAATGGAAACCTATCCTTCTATCCAAGACATTCTGTAACCATTCATTTAGAAAGTTTCAAGAAGGGAGGTTGTTTATATATTGAGCTGCTAAGAATAAAGATGTGTCTATAAGCCTAGCATTTTCACCATTAATTACCATGTCCATTTGAAGATTAGGTTTGATAACAATAGAAGTAGCAGAGGACATATTACCTCCTCAGTCTCCATTTTTTGTGTCATCTGTACATATTTTGAAGGTTCTTGGAACATGGATTTGGCAACTTTTGGGATCACTCATTCCTCCACCAGCACCTATCAGAAGGTATTTTTCCTAGTCTCTCCAAGCTGAGATACACCAATCAGTTTGGAAATGGCATCCCTAGAAAAGGCATCTCCCATAAAAAGTTTGATCATTGGGTGCAATAGATGCA